>CM067316.1:13255305-13762948 GCA_034231615.1 Meghimatium bilineatum | reverse complement strand
TCTCTTTATTAGATATTACCACCTGCTGACTGTGTCATATATCTTGGCTGAACAGACTTATCCTGAATAGGATATGCTACCAACTTATAAATGTATACAAATTATACATAAAATGTTTATACTAAACATAAATCATGTGTGTATATACTTATGTAATATATATATATATTTATATTTTATTGTAAAGGCACAGCTTAATTAATGTAAACCATATATATATATATATATATTATAATATATATATATATATATATATATATATATATATAATATATATATATATAGGAAAATAGTAATATTCAAACAAGTCCACAAAATAAAATTAGAATTATACAATATTAAATCTACTATACACTAATATATAGCTTCTAAACATGGACAATGAACAAACAGAAGACAGAATTGATACCTTTAAGATGTGGATAAGTAGAAGAATGTGGACAACTTCATGGGAGGAGGGGAAGAGAAAACAAAGAGGCTCTGGCAACACTACGTATGAAAAAAGAACTATCGAAAGAAATAAACATCAAATATATGAAATATTTTGGACATTAAAAAGCACGATACATTTATTGAAGACCGTATTTGAAAGTAGAGTTGGTGGGAGGTCAGCAAGAGTAGGCAGATATGCAAATAAGAGAGAACCCTAGGAAAAAAGCATCATATCATATGGATAATTAACGGCTATGTGATGTTCTGTGATACGTTTTCTCTCCGAGTCTGTATGTATAGTTCATAGTTCAACTTGCATAAAAATACAAGAGACTCCTTGGACTTTCTGCATGATAAAGTCTGCCAGAATACACCTACGAGGACAGAGAAAAACGGATGTCGATGGTCTGTTGCAGCCAACCTTTGCTGTATTAGACCAATTTTATTATGTATTATACTACGTTTGTTTGTCTATATATATTATATATTACATGTGTTGTTTACTCTTACGTGTGTTTGTCTACTTCTACGCTTGTTTGTCCACATAGATTATATGTTACGTGTGTTGTTTACTCTTACGTGTGTTTATCTACATCTACGCTTGTTTGTCTACATAGATTATATATTGCGTGTGTGTCTACTCTTACGTATGTTTGTCAACTGTTACGTGTGTGTGTCTACTCTTACGTATGTTTGTAAACTGTTACGTGTGTGTGTCTACTCTTACGTATGTTTGTCTACTGTTACGTGTGTTTGTCTACTCCCACGTTTGTTTGTATACTGTTGCGTGTGTTTGTCTAATGTTACGTGTGTGTGTCTACTCCTACGTTTGTTTGCCTACTCTTGGTCTTTCCAAGTAAACCACTCTGGGGCATGATCCTCGAAATTATCAGATTCATTGATACCACTAACCAGAGTTGTCGCTGGGAAAGATCTCGGTCTGCTTGGGTCAGTGATTGGCTTGGCTTTTGTAGACACGTATCGGATGACATATCCACATCGTCTTCGATTGGAACGATTGGTCCCACTGCCGTGGACAAGGTGTCCATGGTGGAGTGACATCTGGCCAGCGCGTAGCGGACACGGGACGGCTTCAGAGGCATTGTACAGATTCTCAGGAATGGATTGATTTGAAGACAGAAGATTGCCTTTCTTGGTCTCAGTAACATGTTCTATGATTCCATTTTTGTGGGATCCTGTCATTGTAAATATGAAAACAATAATTATGTTTATGTCAAAACCAGACACAAAAAAACAGATTATTATATTAAAACTGGAGAGAACGTCAGTGTTACTCAAACGTCTTCGGTATGGGGGCGATTACCCACACAAAAAAAGATCATTTCCTACATTTTTGTGTGGGTTTTTTTGGTGGTGTTTTATTAAATACTAAAATAATAAAGTTGGGTGTGAGTTATTTCCCTTGTTGGCCTGCTCCCAAATGCTTCGTCTTCTACTGCGTCGTTCTCAAACTCCTGCAATTGGCAGGATGCAGTCCGGAGAAGTAAATGTGTTGTATCATTGTTTTCAGCTTTACTGCGATATCTGTGCCTTTCGGCATAACACATTCGATTTCAGCGTGGCTCCTGGGTCACTTTGTTCCTGTATGTGATGGGACAGCCAATTATATCATTTGTTGCCTCTTACGACATGCTCGGAAAGTAAGCAGTGTTGCTATTCTTTGCTCCCATTTCGGGCGACACACCGGAGTTTCAAGTGCTAAATGGCATGTTTCGACTTCCTAAACGACTTTGTTAAACACTCCCAACCCCACTCCCTTTATCAATGGGCCTGGTGTATACTGCGTTCATGTCAACTGGAGACATGACAGTGTTACATGCCAACTGGAGACATGACATCGTTACATGCCAACTGGAGACATGACATTGTTACATGTCAACTGGAGACATGACATCGTTACATGCCAACTGGAGACATGACATTGTTACATGTCAACTGGAGACATGACATCGTTACATGCCAACTGGAGACATGAAAGTGTTACATGCCAACTGGAGACATGACATTATTACATGTCAACTGGAGACATGACATTATTACATGTCAACTGGAGACATGACATTATTACATGTCAACTGGAGACATGACATTATTACATGTCAACTGGAGACATGACAGCGTTACATGTCAACTTCAAAGCGTAAAATATAATTGTATAGTCATAATTGAATAAAATAATAGTGTTTATATAAGTGAAGCGTCTTTCCAGTGGAAACTGAAATGTCTACAAATGTGACAAACATTTTCTCATATATCTTTATATATAATATATTGACATATTGACATACAGAGGGAGTAATGTGGGAGTGAGTTTTGAGTATTTTAGTAGTAGTAGTAGTAGAAGTAGTATGAGCAACAACAGTAGAGGTAGTAGTAGTAGTAGTAGTAGTAGTAGTAGTAGTAGTAGTAGTAGTAGCAGTAGTAGTAGTAGTAGTAGTAATAATAAAACGTAACAGTAGTAATAGTAGAATTTGTAGCTGTAGTAGTAGTAGTAGTAATAAAACGTAACAGTAGTAATAGTAGCATTTGTACTAGGTAGTAGTAGTAGTAGTAGTAGTAGTAGTAGTAGTAGTAGTAGTAGTAGTAATAAAACGTAACAGTAGTAATAGTAGCATTTGTACTAGGTAGTAGTAGTAGTAGTAGTAGTAGCAGTAGTAGCAGCAGTAGTAGCAGTAGTAATAATAAAACGTAACATTATTAATAGTAGAATTTGTAGTAGTAGTAGTAGTAGTAATAATAATAATAAAACGTAACAGTAGTAATAGTAGCATTTGTAGCTGTAGTAGTACACATTTTATAAAGATGTCAAGAGTGTACATACCAGGAATCACATACATGCACGCATTTTCGATATCAGCGTCGTCGACTGCCAGCCACACACTTACAACATCACCATCGACACCCCAGTACCTGCAATACATTGGCAGCAACATATTTACAAATCTCAGTCAACTATAACTTTTGTTAATACATCACAGGTGATGCTGATCATTTGTTACATCCCATTTACGAAATTCAGTTACAGTTATGTCCCCGACTATGATTTCGTAGATCAGGGCTATTCAACTATATTACTCGGGGGCCAAAATGTTGAAAATGGGGATCATCACGGGCTAGATTTATAAAAAAAACACATTGAATGATTTTATACATTTAGTATTTTTAGTACTTTATTTCACTGTTTTAGCAATGATCCGTGGGCCACTTACTAGGTCTTCGCGGGCCGGATGTGTCCCGCGGGCAGCCAATTGAATAGCCCTTTCGTAGATGGTGGATAAGCTCTATAGTGGTCACAAAATTCCTTGGAAACTTGAGCATGGGGTGACAATTGAAGCTAGTGATTATCCTGCCTATGTTGCTCTAGTAAAATTGCCGCTATTGAGCTGTTACATTCCTCCCTTTTCCACAAGATTTGTACATTTAAAAAAAATTTAATTCAAATATATAGAGCACTATGCAGCTCTGTTTCATGTACCATCTTCCATTGTTTCATAATTAATGTCAGAGGCTTTCCGTGAGATATTTAACGGATCCTTATGGCGCTTATTTTAGCCACCTTCAGAGCGCATGGCATTCTGCATCTTGTCATAGAGGATTATCTTTTTAAGACGGTGATCTAGCATGCTTTTTACATTGACCCCCGTCCCCAACGAATTTGTGATAGTATCAGAATCGTAAAAATACTATGGATACCAGGTTTTTCAAGATCAATGGTATGAGAAATCGTATCTTGTCATTTGGTGTTCATCCTCTTTCTGAGTCAAATTGTGTAGAATTAATTGGTCTATCACTTGATTGCTACGGTTCATGGTTTACTAACATTAAAGATGTTGGTGCTCCTCCTTCGCAATCGAAGATGAGCATGACATTGTAAAGGATGGGGGGTTTTTTATGCGAGTCCTCAGAAAACTGAGTCCATAAAGTTATTCGACGTTAATACTTCCAGCAAAATCAAAGAAGTTAATTATAGGAAATGTCTGAGGGCAAACATTGATTCTAACCAGTCTGGTAAATTATACATAATTTCAGAAAATATGATCTCATTAATAAGAAACACACCTTTGATTACTTAGCTAAACATATTTCATTAACAAGAAACACACCTTTCATTATCTACCAAAAAACACTTCATTAATAACCCACATAGTAAAGTAAACTAAAGTAACCCATAGCATTTATTAATGCCTTAGGGGTGTGAGATGTTAGCGATCTCACATTTCAGAGGCTCTGCAAATGAGGGCGGTAGCCATCTCCTCTCCCTCGCAATCTTTACTTCCCGGATTAATCCGGTACCCATTTAAGGCTGGGTCGACCCGGAGCCGTTGCGATCTGAGAAACATTTCCTCCTCAACTGGGAAATTAACCCAGGACCACTCATATGCGAAGCCAGTGCGCTAACCACTACGCTACGCTGCTCCCATATAAACCACATACTTGTTATTCCTTTCCTGAAATCATTAATCAGGAAACATTTTATACCCTACCTGACATCTTGATGCCAAGCTACAAATGCTTCCTTCTCCTCCTTATCACTGATTGGATACTTGCAGATAAATCGAGAGTCTAGAAGCAGCAAATTGGGCCCTAGAATCTCCTGTAAAAAAAGATATGACATTAATATTTCTTATGTTACCGCATAAGATCAAAGGGAGATTTGGAAAGATCAACGGGAGAAGAGATATGGGACGACAAAGAGAAAAGTTACTAGATGGGCTTATATCGTGGCACTGTAGAAGCTCACCAACCGAGCTTATTGACAACACAAGAGACAGAGAGTCGTGGAGAAACATGATCGACTACGCCAGTCGGCATGGCACTTGATTGATGTGTTACCGCAGCATGGAAAAAGGGCTAAAGAATAGTTACATTGTGATGTCCCGGATAAGTAAGCAGAGGCAGCTAAGTAGTATTGAAAGATTTAATGATTAACTTCCGGCCGTAGAAATGTGACAGAGCTTGGAACTGATAGACAAAAGCGAGTAAGGATATTACGATTTTTGACTAATATGAGAGAATGAGTTATTTCTCTTTATCTTCGTACATTTTGACAAACAGAAATATGGGAAAACCAGTCTGACAGGTTTAGAAATCTAGTTACGGTCAGGGATTTATATTTCACGAGAAACTTGGTTTACCCTTGAAAGACTGTCGAGTGGACGGAGAAATTAAGCTGACAGTGTTTGACGGTTATGTTTAAGTAGTCAACATAGAGCAATTAATCATGGATACAAATTGGTTTGACTGAGAATTAAGTTGTTTACGTCAAAACGGACAGACAATTAGTTTTAGACTGAATTGTGACAGAAAATTAGTTTTACACAGAATTGTGACAGAAAATTAGTTTTAAACAGATTTGTGACAGCAAATTAGTTTTAAACAGAATTGTGACAGAAAATTAGTTTTAAATAGAATTGTGACAGAAAGTTAGTTTTACACAGAATTGTGACAGAAAATTAGATTTACACAGAATTGTGACAGAAAATTAGATTTACACAGAATTGTGACAGAAAATTAGTTTTACACAGAATTGTGACAGAAAATTAGTTTTACACAGAATTGTGACAGAAAATTAGTTTTAAACAGAATTGTGACAGAAAATTAGTTTTACACAGAATTGTGACAGAAAATTAGTTTTAAATAGAATTGTGACAGAAAATTAGTTTTACACAGAATTGTGACAGAACATCTCCAGACAAGCGTGATAATTCAATGAGTTATCTGAAAATTCGAGACATAACAATTGTCTACAAACGAAAAATTATAGTAGTGTTAATTTTAGTGAACGGTTGTTCATTTGCTGAGGTAGCGGTAGCGGTCAGACCTACTCAAATGCAGTGAGCAGTCTTTTGAGAAGCTGTCCAGGAGACGGACATAAGCTCCTCTGTATTTCACTTTGTGAGGAAGATATGATTCGTGGAATTTGTAATAGAAATGATGTAATAAAGTTCATCTTGGAATATATGGAGATCCAATAATGTATCGTGTACTATTGGATATGAAAAAACAACAAAATAGAAACAAAATTGCTAATGTTACGAACTTTTATTTTTCCGGTTGCAACATACGGCTGTGAAACATGGACCCTGAGTAAAACACCGGCGATGAAGATCAAAGCATTTGAGATGAAATGCTTTAGGAAGATATTTAGAATATCATGGAAGGAAAAAAAGAGAAACTCAGATATTATGAACACATTGAAGATTCCAGAGTGTTGGTTACTAAACACAATAACAATAACAAAACTACGCCTGTTTAGTTATATAAAGAAACACAACTGTTTAGAAAGACAAATAATGGAGGGCAGAGGACTGACAACATTAAAGATAACATGAATACATCGTTGGAAAATGCAAGCCGCATCGCCCAAGACAGAGAGGGGTTCAGAGAATTCATTGGGAAGACAACGTTCGGGAAAGAATACGTTAAATGACACACACACTATTGGATTATGAAGAGTAGTGTGATAGTTTGGGAAAAAAGTAATATGTAATATTGTGATAAGAGTTGTGTTAGCAATAAATGTAGTTGAAGAACACGTATAGTTTGGTTCATAACGATGAGCAGTTGTGAAAATTTACGTAGAGTTTGCTACCATTTTGTGGTTCACCCTTTCTCATTATTGTTCCAGGAGTACAGTAATTGTTCAAGAATAGAAGGCATTATTGTTGCCTATGGCTAGTGGATACAGAAATCATAGAGGTATGTTGAGATTCCGAGATTGTTAGGTCTCTGCTACGTTGAAACATTGTCTTAGAAAGTTGATCGGATCACAGAGATTGTTAGGTCCCTGCTAGTTGAGTTATAGTTAAGTTAGAGAATCACAGAGATTGATAGATCTATGCTACGCTGAAGTAGTTAGTTAGTCGTTGGATCATAGTCACTGCACTCAGGACAAGTCCATAGGTACTCAGCTCTCTCTTTGAATGTATCCTCCATTACACGTTGACTGACAGTCACGCCGTTGATTGGCCATCATTCTTCCTCGGCCACGAAACCGCTCTTTTCTAGCGACACCACATTTCAAACCAAGCTCCCTTATTATAGTCATGGAACAAGAGTCATTGTCACTTATACAGTCATTTGTTCGTGCGTTTTTCTGTGGGGCATTCAAAATGTCTGCCCAATTCATCGTTCCGCCAACAGGTGCCGTAGTAGACGCATGTGTGGCCAAACTATCTGTTCTCTCATTACCCAGGACGTAGTTCGGAGTTAAAGCAGCTCGTATTGTTACAGGATATGCCCTGCAGATCTTTACACTTGTCAATTTGAAAGTTTTGCATATGGAAACACTGAGGCTAAGTAAATCTGTGAAATGCAGAATCAGTCTTACAGAGGAAATCAAGTGTCTCTACTGTGTGTGGAGAGTTCCAGACCAGAGTTCCAGTCAATGAGGTCCATTTCGCAAACATTAGACCTGTATGTGTACTGTTGGAAAGTCAGCCCTTGCCGATGTCCATTCTGTCCTGTGAGGATCCCCATTGCTGACGCATTTACCGAGGATTACCTGATGAGCAACACTGAAGAGTCCCATGAGATGTACTCAAGTAGTGAACAAGTGCTGATCCTGAATACAGAGGATAGTCGTCACAAGCCAACCAATGAAAGTTACGTATAAACTGAGAAATAATGTAGGCCAATTAACAGTTATCGCTATTGTAAAGAAACCCCGCCTATTGGTTTGTCACCGCTTTTCCTAGCCAATGGATACGTTTGTCCACAGAAATTATGAGCGATTACCTCTGACCTCGTATGTGTAATGGATGGTTTCTCAAGAGCTTCAGTTCATATCCAGAAGATCAAACTCTCAGCGGTGTGAAATGGTTTAAAAAGAAGTATTATACTCCGATTGAGGGGGGTGTAAAGTATTAGGGAATTGCAGTTTAACTACCTTTCCACATGCAGTGTTAGAGTTGTGTGTCATTCAACTTCAATGCTAAACATATATTTTTTTTATCTCAGAGGTGTCGAATGCAACCAAGCTCTCGATCATTGTCACTCGAGTGTGTGAAGCATCTATACATTCTCTGACACCCAAGTGGGCTCTCAAATTATGGAGGGCTAAAAAAATTATGTTTGCCTGATTCTGGGCTCTCCCCTCGAATTGTCCTGTCCTGCACAGATGGTTTTCACTATATGTACCACCTAGTAATAGCCGGGTATCACATACAAGGCAGTAATAACCATGGTCAGGCCTGGAACTCATCTGGTTCCCCAGCGTGATCTGCAATGCTGGATTCTCTTAATGTTGCACTACAAAAGAAGACGTAATTGTACATGTGAAATGATGTCGCCCTTCAGCAAGAGGAAAGCCTCACTACATTGACATTTCATCTGCAAAGGCGCCAGGTGTTGCCAGAGCGAGAAAAGGTAGCAAATACTAGCAAACAGTATACCTTCCTCGCATGTCGTAAGAAGCGACTAAGGAGTTTATGTGATGGAGTTGGCTATTTCATCCGTATAGAATCAATGTACCCCAGAAGCCATGCTGAAGTCGGATGTGTCAAGTCGAAAGACGCAGATAATGCAGAAACGCTGTAAATGATGACACAAAGCATTCCGATGTTTGGACTGCATCCTGCTAATTTGCAGCAGTTTGTTAACGAAGACGAAGATTAACTAAGAATATATTGTTGCATAATGTTTGATCTGGTATGCTATGTGAAATCTATTGCCGTTCCAGGTGTGGAAAATGATTGATATAAATTTGCAAGTTATTTGTGGTCATATAGAAAATGACCACATCCCTAAAAATGATTGGTTGGTCGCTACGTTCTGAATATGATAGGCTACAATTTACGTTATTCCTATTTCAAACCTATGTTTTAAAACACATTTAAAACACATTTAAAACCTATGAAAAAAATGTGGAAGAACTTCTAACAGTGAAAGTTAGTATAAAAGGGAACCTACAAAAACAGTGGATGATAGCACTCGATATACGTTTCAGAATAGGTGTATCCATCCTTTTTGTGCATTACAACCTTATGAAATTAAAATCAACTCACTTTTGTCAAGCTTACCTTAAGAGGACGAAGCATCTTGGGATGTGTAGCCAGTCTCAGAACCCATTCGTCAGTTAAATGCTTATTATGCAGGGAGTAGGTGGCATTCTCTTCACCTGGACGATATAAATTATAAATACGTGAGTGTTGAAGTGTATATACATAGAATTAATGAGTACCTGAGTGTTGGACTAAGATTACACACATATAATTAATGATTACCTGAGTGTTGGACTAAGTTTACACACATATAATTAATGAGTACCTGAGTGTTGGACTAAGTTTACACACATAGAATTAATGAGTACCTAAGTGTTGGACTAAGATTACACACATATAATTAATGATTACCTGAGTGTTGGACTAAGTTTACACACATATAATTAATGAGTACCTGAGTGTTGGACTAAGTTTACACACATAGAATTAATGAATACCTGAGTGTCGCCACTTCACCTGAGTGAACATTTGAAGGTATAATAATTACCTTATCAAATCAATCATCATACAACAGTAAAACTCTAGTAGATAACTTGTCTATCTAGTGAGAATTTTATTTTCTCCTGTTGAACCTCCCACATAACTTCATCTACGCAATACTATTTTCCTCTTAGGAAAAACTCCACATAACTTCATATATACAATAATTTTATTTCTTCTTATAGAATCCTAATTGTCAGGAAACATAACTTCATCTGCACAATAATTTTGCCCCTCAAAGACAGTTACCTCTGAAAGCAATGCACGCCGCAGAATTGAGAGTTAAATCATCTGATTATGAAATAAAGTTCTGAAGGACATTCCCCGTGTACAAAAAGTATACAAGAGTAATAATTGATAGTAATATCTTGGGTTCAAAACAAACAAACAAACCAATGTCTGCCTGCACTTTATCAAAGTTTGCCCGCAGTGCTAGAACCTCATTTTCATTAAGGACGTCCAGACTTGAAATATAGCCGTTCTTGTCAAAGAATTCAAAGAGGCTGTTTCCGTCTTTAGTAGTCATCTTTTCAAAGACAAAAACTGAAATGAGATAACGTTATGTCAAGATTAATGTAATATTCAGATTTCGTGCTGCGAGCAGGGGCGTAGATACGTCTTCTGTACGGAGTTGGAGGGGGCTTACCTAAAAGTGTAGATAATTTCTTCGTTTTCGTTATGTTGTTGTGTCTGATTTCTCCAACTGAACTTATTAACAACACAAGAGACAAAGAGAGATGTTTCAGGACTTACACAACAAGAACAACACAAGAGACAAAGAGAGATGTTTCAGGACTTACACAACAAGAACAACACAAGAGACTGTCAATACTGCATTTTACCAGTTCTGGCGGTGCAGGGAGGGGATTGAATAGCTATGAAAGGCCGCATGCTCTTGCTGTCGCCACGTCATGTACAGGGTGAGATTTTTTAATTTACCCTCCGACAGAAAAAACCCAGTCCTTACCGGGGATCGAACTCTATACCTCACTCGTGTGAGACTAGCGTTCTAACCTCTCGGCCATGCGCCACACGCTATCACACAAGAGACAAAGAGAGAAATTTCTGGACTTACGAGCATTAACATGAACTAAACAGTAATCTTATAAACATACATGATACAAAATGAACTAAACAGTAATCTTATAAACATACATGATACAACATGAACTAAACAGTAAGCTTATAAACATACATGATACAACATGAAATAAAAGAACTAAACAATAATCTCATAAACATACATGATGCAACAATGTAGACTTCAGCTTCTTCCTACGACTCTTGGAAATTAAAGTAATTGCACGAGACAAAATAAAGAGTTTAGAAACGAAACCTGATATCTGGTAGTTTACTTTCAGCTAACTTTTGTTTCTTCGCGGTAATTACTGGGAAACACTATATTGTCATGTTAAGCCATTCTCCATCTGAACAGCAAACCTGGAGTTTAGAGTTCACTTGTTATTCGAGATACAAATTACTCTCCTGGTTCATTCACTCACCAGAAAGTAGGGTACCAGAGCTATTGGTCTTGGAAGGGCGACAAAATAGCGCCATTGCTACAGAGCAAGTGCGGGTAGACGACGCTAGTCTTACGGTATCTGGTCAACCACTGACTTGGCAACTTATAGGAAACCGTGTAATATGATGCTGGTTCTTAGCTCATACTACTCTAAACTCTACAGTAATAACTAAAGTAATATTTAAAGTTCATAGCTCATACTACTCTAAACTCTACAGTAATAACTAAAGTAATATTTAAAGTTCATAGCTCATACTACTCTAAACTCTACAGTAATAACTAAAGTAATATTTAAAGTTCATAGCTCATACTACTCTAAACTCTACAGTAATAACTAAATATTTCGAAGTAATTATGTGCAAGTTAATTTTGCCTTCTGTAAACTCAACCACAAAATAAACATTTGACTGTAAACTCAACCACATAATAAACATTTAACTGTAAACTCAACCACATAATAAACAATTAACTGTAAACTCAACCACATAATAAACATTTGATTGTAAACTCAACCACATAATAAACATTTAACTGTAAACTCAACCACATAATAAACATTTAACTGTAAACTCAACCACATAATAAACATCTAAAACTAAAATTGGTAGCGTATTCTATTCTGGACGTAGCCATCAACTCAGCATTTTTTGATTTTCTTGGCAATATAAATACGTACAGTAGTTTGCCATTGCTTTCTGAACGGTCAGGATTCACAATTGCCTGTGGCGAGGAAAGAACTCGGTACCTTGGCCGACATAGACGCGCTCTGTACTACATCGCCACAGAGCCGGACACAACTAAAATACACAAAGTTAACATACTAAACTATCATTATTTCACAATACAAATGTGTGTGTTTTAACATGGCTGAGTCTGATAGAGAGCAACAAAGAAAGATTCATGCATTAAAACGGTATTTGGACAAGGTCCTCTGAGATGGCACGCACTCGCCTCGCAACTTGAGCCAACACGATCTCCATCTTCAACCACTCAAGTTGTGAGGCGAATTGTGCCATCTGCGAGGACCTGGTTCAAATCCCGTTTTGCTACACGATATTTCTTTATTAATAAATTATCAATGTTTCTATATTATATTATTCACTTACTCAGAGAAACAAGGCACTGAAGAAGTAAACAAGCACACCAGAGACAATAGCAACATGTTTCTACAACTGTTGGAAAAATAATAGACTTAATCGGGAATGTACTTAAAATGTATAAAAATATACTGCCAGTACAGGTATTGGAGTGGGTAACAGATGGAAAAAGGAGAAAGACCAAAGGCAACTCCTCGAACAACCATCAAAGAGGGCGTGGATATAAATCTCGTATCCACCGTTTCCTCTAAGGTACTGAAGGCACTTCTCATTAAATGTACTACCAGCGCACATAAAATACTAGCGAAAGACCTTTTTATGTTGCAGATACCTGCAGAGAAATAATGTTCACAGCTCAGGCAGCTTCAGATTTGTTTAAAAGTGAAGAAAATGTGTTGAGGGAGCATTGCTCACAATATGCAAGCTTTGTTCACAACATGCAAGCGTTGCTCACAACATATAAGCGTCGCTCACAAAAGGCAAGAGTTTCTTACAATATGCAAACGTTGTTCACAACACGCAAACGTTGCTCACAACATGCAAACACTGCTTACAACATGCAAGCGTTGCTCACAACATGCAAACGTTGCACACAACATGCAAGCGTTGCTCTCAACTTGCAATCGTTGCTCACAACATGCAAGCGTTGCTCACAATATGCAAGCGTTGCTCGCAACATGCAAGCATGCAGGCATTGTTCACAACATGCAAGAGCTACTGACAACATGCAAGTGCTCCTCACAAGATGCAAGTGCTCCTAACAACATGCAAGCGTTGCTTACAACATGCAAGAACCACTACACACAACAGTATCACATCGTTCAAACTGGATATCACTGACTTCCGCTCTATACACTGTCTCCATCTCTGAAGGATCATAGAAATAATAACTAAACCATGATAGACTACGACACAACCTTGTTACATCTTACCTACGAAACTATCCCTAAACTCACTGTTTGCTTCAAAGCTTACCTGTGTAGTTTACCTGGTCTTATAAGCCTCACATCTCTCACTAAATGTTGACAACAGAAACAATAGCTAAAGAAAATGAGTAATGCCCTTTTCACCTAATCAACAACCCAACAAAACTCTCCCATCACCCCCTACATTTACACATGCTGTTTTTTTTTTCTATTAGTATCCGTCTTTTCTAGTGGGTGTGGTACGTCCTTAATCACAAAAGTAAACTTTTGTTTCAGTCAGATTTCAGAGGGGCAATCGGTGACCTTTACTATTGTTTATTTCGAACTCATAGAATTACGATTAATGAAGTTATTGTTTCCTATGTTCAATTTGGGAAAAGGTGGGGGTGTCTAGACAGCTGGCTTTCTTACCCGGAAGACAAAATTATCCCAGCAATGTCCTTAATGTTGAAATACAAACTAATGAATATATTATGTATGTTTAAATACAAAGTAGCGAATATATTATGTATGTTCAAATACAAACTAGACGATATATTATTTATGTTCAAATATAAACTAGACAATATATTATATTATGTATGTTTTAATACAAACTAGACAATATATTGTGTATGCTATTGTTTGTATTAAAACACTGTCCATAAATAATATCAACAAATTGTAAATTTTTGACTCCATCAACTCCCTTGTCAACAACTGCTAATAATTCAAGGACCCCCCCCCCCCATTAATTATGTCAAACAATTAACCTCACCCATCCCATCCGTACAAATTTCTTGTAAAAGTATTAAAAAAATACATGTTACATTTCGATCAAATATTTAAATACAAATTTCGGTTCATGTTAATCAGATGTAGTCTATTTTTTACGGAACTAATCTCACACATTATTTAACGAAACGAACTTCCGCTACAGGCGCATACAACGCAGCATCCATCAATCTGCGAGTAACGCACTGAGAGACCCTTTCCCCTCCCCTGGAACTCTCTTTGAGGGGGAAGCTCTATGTTACGCGAAAATCGAATTAGCGCAGGCAAATATATTACGCTTCATGTTTTTTATCTCCACGTCACGAAAATTCAATGAAATCAAACCTACTGTTAGAAAGATTGACTGTTATCACGTAATGAGACCACATTTGCCTAACATGTACCCAAATTTATATTTCATATAATTTATTTGATGTATATTAAAACTATATTTCTGACGTCAACTTTTGTCAAAGCACCCCCCTCCCCTAGCCAACAAGTGTCAAACTTCATTCAGACCCAAACACTATATTTTTCATGTAATTTATAAGCATCACCTACACTCGCTATTTATATTTCGCAGCTCTGCGGAACGAGTTTTTTTTCTCAATGTTAAGCGAAAAATAGAGGAGGACAAATAAAAGCGTGGACAGACAACGTCTCAAGGACTGGACAAGGCAAGATTTTTTTCACTCATCCGCATCGTTGAAGATAGAAGTCATTCGACGACTCTTGTGTGCTGACTTGTCTGTGCACATTGTATCCAATGTGGTGCGGCTGGTGCCACTACGACCCTGGCGGGCTACGGGATAATAAGATAAAATAGGAAGCCAAAAGTGGTATATTGTTTGTTCCCATATTAAAGTATTTAGCTATAAGGGGTGGGGGCTAAACTACCCCCTTCCCGCTAGGGAAATAGGACCCAGTGCGTTGCTATGTCTTCTTTCCCTTCTCTCGAGTTGTGGGGCTACATACTACTATGATGTTCCATAGAGAGACGTTTTACGATCATAGCAGTGACGTAGACAGGGGCGGGGATATGGTCGGGTCCAGGCGGGCACTAGTTACTCCACTGAATCTAGATTATCTGCTATCCCTGTGAATTGTATAAGAGCAGCGGAAAACCTGGAAACTGTACAAGAGCAGTGATAAACTTGGAAATTGTAAAAGAATCGCGCTAAACTTGGAAATTGTACAAAGAACCACGCTAAACTTAGAAATTGTAAAAGAACCGCGCTAAACTTGGAATTTGTAAAAGAACCGCGCTAAACTTGGAAATTGTACAAGAACAGTTCTAAACTTGGAAATTGTAAAAGAACCGCGCTAAACCTGGAAATTGTACAAGAACAGTTGTAAACTTGGAAATTGTAAAGGAACATTGATAAGCCTTGAAATTGTACAAGAGCAGCGTTAAACTTGGAAATTGCAAATGAGCAGCTAAAAGCTCGTGGTATCCCATACATTTTTTTAAATTTATATTTTACAAAAGGAATAAGGGGTGGAATATTGTGTATGGTCCAAACCCACTGCCTTTTTAGAACACTATAACATACCAGTTAGTACTGTGACATAAGTATAGGGTGTCGATAAAGTCGCTGCTCACTGACGACACACAGATCCACACTAAATACTCAAATTCATATGACGTTGTGTCACTACCATTGTAAATGAGTGCACAGTAGCTTTTTAGACACCCGGTTTAAAAAAAAAGGAATTCTTCACCACCCCACAACCCAACCCCAACCACCATACCGATTTTGAGATGAAAATCACAAAAATTCAAAACCGATGTAAAAAAAATGTTATATTTCTTTTTTTTTATTTTCAGAACATATCCAACCAAAGTCTATCTACCTTCCTTGTATTCAATAGTTACTTCTGCGTTGTATTCATCCTACGTTTCGCATTTAGCAGACACGGCTTCAGTTCGTTTATTTTCTTGTGTTTTGTTTATTGTGCAAATATTGTGAAACAGTAGCTTTTATTCTTACAAGCCCCAATTGAATTAGAGAGAAATCTACTTTATATTATAGAACTTTCTATTCTCCCGGTAATCTCTATACTCTCTTCTTCATCTACTACTCTGTGTCAGCGTGGTTTGTAAATTAATATCTTCTTCTTCTTCTGCGTTCATTCTCAAACTCCCACTGGATTCTCTTGTAGCAGGACAATGATCCAACTAGCTTTCCAACAAAATGTAGTCCAGAGAATGGAAATTCGTTGTGTCCCCGTTTTATTTGCGCCAATGGCCCGACACATTGGTCTTCAGCTAAGTAAAAGAATGTATCGCGAGCCTTCTTCACGTTGCTGATTGGCTGTAATTGATCTCTAACTTGTGTATGAGAAACATCACGTCCGCCTGCAGTAGAAGTCCTAATAGTTCGATATAAACATCTACTCTGCGAAGCCCGTTTTTTGACATGTCGACAGAAACACTTCGTCACACCACGTTTCTGAGTGTCACTACAAGAGGCTACTCAGGTGTCACCAGCCAGTAAAAAGAAAGAAGTAGCTTCTCGCAAATGACACTCAGTAGGGTAATACTGTACGTGTTTTTGACGATATATATCAAACAATTAAAATAATTAACATAATAAAAGGCCTCCACAGAATGGATGTTTACATTTATCTGTTTGGACTTTAACTCTTAGCGGGCGTAGTGCGTGCCGATCCCAAATAGCGTCACTTATTGTGGTTGATCCGACTTATTCTTGCTTATCATTGGCTGGCGATGCACAAAAATATATGCATAGTGACCTATGATCACTAAAGAATTGGGTCACTGTCTTCTTTCCAGGCATGTCGTAGGAGACAGCTAAGGAAAGTTGAGGGATAGGCCGACAACTTTTCGCTTGTGAAAAAAATTATTGTCACACCTTGTCTAAATTCTTTACGTTGTCTTGGATATAATCGTTCCCATGGAGGACGATTTGCTACATAATGCCAACTTTCAAGTTCTCCTCTTTTATCCATGTGGTCATAGCTTTGAGAGTGACTATTAAAATCTCCACATACTATCAGTCTTCCTCTGTATAGTATTGTGTTCAGGAAAAGGGGTTGGTCATTTGGACAATAGTAATTTAGAAGGTGGAAGTCTGTGTTTTTGGTCTTTACAATGCAGCTCAAGCACAGCGCTGATGACGAATGACTACAGACTATATTATTTTCTGCAATGTTATTGTCAATGAGAACACTAGCTTCTGCACCCACCGCCATCTGATTGTTTTCCCTACAACTTTTGTCGAATTTCTTTGAGCACACAAAATCTACTAGGTGAAACAGGAGAAGTGGGTACCCTTACAAAAATTGAGAAATTGAGAAATACAAACAAAGACAAACTGGCAAGAATTAAATAAAATTCAATCTGTGCTTTCTTTCTCTAATTTTTACTATAATTTGTCTTTGCAGTTCAGCATCTCTAGGGAATCTCTTCATTGTTCATTGCTCATCATTCTTCATTGTTCATCATTTTTCATTGATCATCATTCTTCATTGTTCATCATTCTTCATTGTTCATTGTTCATCATTCTTCATTGTTCATCATTTTTCATTGATCATCATTCTTCATTGTTCATCATTCTTCATTGTTCATTGTTCATAATTTTTCATTGATCATCATTCATAGGGAATCTCTTCATTGTTCATAATTCTTCATTGTTCATCATTCTTCATTGTTCATCATTCTTCATTGTTCATTCATCATTGTTCATTGTTCATCATTCTTCATTGTTCATCATTCTTCATTGTTCATCATTCTTCATTGTTCATCATTCTTCATTGTTCATCATTCTTCATTGTTCATTGTTCATCATTCTTCATTGTTCATCATTCTTCATTGTTCATTGTTCATCATTCTTCATTGTTCATCATTCTTCATTGTTCATCATTCATCATTCTTCATTGTTCATCATTCATAGGGAATCTCTTCATTAGTTGCCCATTTCATTCTCATCATCTTCTTCTTCTTCGTTCGTTCTCAAACTCCTACAGAATAGCAGGGTACACTCAGGAGAACGGAATGCGTTGTGTTACGGTTTATAGCTGTGCTGCAATACCTTCGTCTTTCGGTCTGATATATCTGACTGCAGCATAGATGTTTACCTGACTTTGACCCTATATGAGATTGGACAGCATGCTCCCCACATAACCTCATTCGTCGTCTTTTACATCATGCATGGAAGTTAAACAGTGTTGTTACTCTTTGATTCCCTTTTGAACAACACACGGCAATACATGAGCGCATTTTTGCATTTCCCTAAAGACCACATCTTAGTAGCAGGACGATTGCATACTTAATCTAAAAACATTCACTTGCTAGGAATCATCACCAGCTTGTGCCGTCTCCGCAACGAAGGTTGGCTGCAACAGACTAACATCCCCTGTCTCTTGTTTTGGTGGTGCACTCTGCTAAAGTGTAACCTGACCATCTTTTCATGTTACTCCCCCTCTAGTATATCTGTCTACCTCTTGCTCGCTTCCCTTCGACTTTACCCTTAAGTAAAGTCTTCAACAAGGTGTCATGTCTTTTACTGTGTCCAAAATATTTTTATTTGCTTGATATTTATTTCCTTTAATAATTATATATATATATATCCACATGTCAAAGGTAACTTCTCGTCTAGGAATACAGCCATTGTTTACAGTGGCCTCAGAACAGCATTCTTTTTATCAAATACGCAACAGTCTTCATTACAATTGTCATTGATCTATCCATTTTGCTTTACCTCCTGTATCCGCAGTACGGTCATTCTATGCATAGTATCTTTATCTCTTATTTAAAAAAATTACAGAATCTATTTCTTATTTTGGTGTGCATAACTTCCTGTTTACTCAGAGAATGCAGTTTACATTTTGGTACCAAAATATTGGAATTGTTTTAAGCAGATTGTGTGTGAATGGCGTTCACTTGTATTTCCTTATGTGTCGATGATCACGAGAACACAAATTGTACGCAACTTTCTTCAAAATATTTATTTTTATACGTTTTTCTGAACTTTACTTGGAACATTTTCAAATAAGTATTTCGTGTTTGGTAAAATCTGTCTTGACTGTGATCACGCTGTGCTCTTATTGAAACTTGTTCACGCTGTGCACTTGTCGAAACCTGTTCACGCTGTGTGCACATATTGAAACATATAATGAAAGCTCCTGTTTGTAAAATTCATGAACTAAAATGGAGTCGATATGTTTGCAAATGTGGACCGTGTTGATGGCTAAATCAAGACTGCCTTTCAGAGCTAAGCTTTACATTGCAAGGGAGTAGATTGGCTATATCGCACTGTTTTGTTTGACGTTTTTTGACATTAACAAACAATGGGAATACCACAAGTTCTAAGCTACATATACGACAATTTAACACATTTGCTTTGTTATAGATCAGCCCATTGTATGTTGAAAAGGTCTAAATTTGTTCTGTGATATGCGTTGTCCTATCCTCTTCGTGTGGACAGGAGTGAGCTTCCAAGTAGGATGCCATGGACTGTAGCTGCTCCATTTGTGTGAGACGTACTTCCCGTGAGTGTTCAGTTCCCTTTAATACTTTGAACTCATTATTGTACCCCATCGTTTTCATAGAGATGGGACCTAGTCAATATTTTAATACATAAATTCTTCTATTTCTGCGTTCGTTCTCAAACTCCTGCAGATTAGCAGGATCAAGTCCGGCAAACGGAATTCGTTGTATCATGGTTTACATCTTTTCTGCGATATCTGACACATCCGACTTCAACATGTCTTCTGGGTCACTTCAACCCTATATGGGATGAGACAGTCAATTGCATCCCAAAACCATCATATTCTTTTCTTTTAGCATGCATGGCAGATAACAGCATTTCTATTCTTTGAAAATGCTCGCCTATCGATATAACTCATTATCGTGTCAGAAATAAATCAATGCGTGTCAGACATAAATCACTGCGTGTCATAGATAAATCACTGCGTGTCATAGATAAATCTATGCGTGTCAGACATAAATCACTGCCTGTCATAGATAAATCACTGCATGTAAGACATAAATCACTGCGTGTCAGAGATAAATCAATGTGTGTCAGACATAAATCACTGCCTGTCATAGATAAATCACTGCGTATCAGATATAAATCACTGCGTGTCAGAGATAAACCAAATTGTGTCAGACATAAATCAATGTGTGTGAGACATATATCACTACGTGTCAGAGATAAATTCCTGCGTGTCTAAGATAAATCACGTGCGTATCATATAAATCACTGCGTGTCCGACATAAATCACTGTGTGTCAGAGATAAATCCCCACGTGTCAGATATAAATCACTGCATGTCAGAGACAAATCACTGCCTGGCAGAGATAAATTAGGGCGTGGCAGAGATAAATCACTGCGTGTCAGAGACAAATCACTGCCTTGCAAAGATAAATCACTGCCTGTCAGAGACAAATCACTGCCTGGCAGAGACAAATCACTCCCTGGCAGAAATAAATCACTGCCTGTCAGAGACGAACCCATGCCTGGCAGAGATAAATCACTGCCTGTCAGAGACAAATCACTGCTTGGCAAAGATAAATCACTGCGTGTCAGATATAAATCACTGCCTGGCAGAGATAAATCACTGCCTGTCAGACATAAATCACTGCCTGTCAGACATAAATCACTGCGTTCGAGATATAAATCACTGCGTGCCGGATATAAATCATTAGCATGTAAGAAATAAATCACTAGCATATCAGAGATAAATCACTAACGTTTCAGAGTTAAATCACTAGAGTGCCAGAGATAAATCACTAGCATGCAAGAAATAAATCACTAGCGTGTCATATATAAATCATTATTGTGACTGAAAAATAATCACTATCATATCAAAGATAAATAACTAACGTGTCAGAATCACAAAAGTATCAGAGGTGTATCACTAGCGTGTTATAGATAAATCACTAGCGAGTCAGAGATAAATCACTAGCGAGTAGGAAATAAATCACTAACGTGTTAGAGATAAATCACTAGCGGGTCAGAGATAAATCACTAACGTGTTAGAGATAAATCACTAACGAGTTAGAGATAAATCACTAACGTGTTAGAGATAAATCACTAGCGAGTCAGAGATAAATCACTAGCAAGTTAGAGATAAATCACTAACGTGTTAGAGATAAATCACTAGCGATTAAGAGATTAATCACTAAAGTGTTTGGGATAAATCACTAGCGAGTCAGAGATAAATCACTAACGTGTTAGAGAAAAATCACTGGCGAGTCAAAGATAAATCACTAGCGAGTCAGAGATAAATTATTAACGTGATAGAGATAAATCACTAGCGAGTCAGTGATAAATTATTAACGTGATAGAGATAAATCACTAGCGAGTCAGTGATAAATTATTAACGTGTTAGAGATAAATCACTAGCGAGTCAGAGATAAATCACTAACGTGTTAGAGATAAATCACTAGCGAATCAGAGATAAATCACTAACGTGTTAGAGATAAATCACTAGCGATTCAGAGATTAATCACTAAAGTGTTTGGGATAAATCACTAGCGAGTCAGAGATAAATTATTACTGTCGAAATATAGCGGATGGTAAACATACCATACTAATACGAAACACACGGGCAGAGGAAGTTTCGGTTAAAGGGCATTCATCGTGGTACAAAACAACGAATAGATAATGACGAACCTACATGTGCACACGGCAAGTTTGTTTTTTTAAATTCAAATTTGTTGGTGATTATTAAAGTAAGTTCTTAGGGAGTTGTTACATAACATGTGATGGAATATGCTAGAACACAATGACTACCATGTGATGGCAGATTTTAGAGAATGATGTATACATACCATCTAATAGCACATGATAGGAATGGTAGATAACATGCGATGTGTGATATTAGAGCATGATAGATCTTCTTCTTCTTCTGCGTTCGTTCTCAAACTCCTGCAGCACGATAGATAAAAGTGATGGGAGATGTTATAGAATGATGCATAAAATACGATGGGAGATGTCAGAGCATGAAGAATACCATGTGATGGGAGATGTTAGAGCATGAAGAATACCATGTGATGGGAGATGTTAGAGCGTGATAGTAAGCATATAATGGGAGATGTTAGTGCGTGACAGTAAG
This sequence comes from Meghimatium bilineatum, assembly GCA_034231615.1. Taxonomy (NCBI): domain Eukaryota; kingdom Metazoa; phylum Mollusca; class Gastropoda; order Stylommatophora; family Philomycidae; genus Meghimatium; species Meghimatium bilineatum. The sequence continues at coordinate 13,740,631 of CM067316.1, read as the reverse complement.
CATATAATGGGAGATGTTAGTGCGTGACAGTAAGCATATAATGGGAGATGTTAGTGCGTGACAGTAAGCATATAATGGGAGATGTTAGTGCGTGACAGTAAGCATTTATGGGAGATGTTAGTGCGTGACAGTAAGCATATAATGGGAGATGTTAGAGCGTGACAGTAAGCATATAATGGGAGATGTTAGTGCGTGACAGTAAGCATTTATGGGAGATGTTAGTGCGTGACAGTAAGCATTTATGGGAGATGTTAGTGCGTGACAGTAAGCATATAATGGGAGATGTTAGTGCGTGACAGTAAGCATATAATGGGAGATGTTAGAGCGTGACAGTAAGCATATAATGGGAGATGTTAGTGCGTGACAGTAAGCATATAATGGGAGACGTTAGTGCGTGACAGTAAGCATTTATGGGAGATGTTAGTGCGTGACAGTAAGCATTTATGGGAGATGTTAGAGCGTGACAGTAAGCATATAATGGGAGATGTTAGTGCGTGACAGTAAGCATATAATGGGAGATGTTAGAGCGTGACAGTAAGCATATAATGGGAGATGTTAGTGCGTGACAGTAAGCATATAATGGGAGACGTTAGTGCGTGACAGTAAGCATATAATGGGAGATGTTAGTGCGTGACAGTAAGCATTTGTGGGAGATGTTAGAGCGTGACAGTAAGCATATAATGGGAGATGTTAGAGCGTGACAGTAAGCATATAATGGGAGATGTTAGTGCGTGACAGTAAGCATATAATGGGAGATGTTAGTGCGTGACAGTAAGCATATAATGGGAGATGTTAGTGCGTGACAGTAAGCATATAATGGGAGATGTTAGTGCGTGACAGTAAGCATATAATGGGAGATGTTAGTGCGTGACAGTAAGCATTTATGTGAGATGTTAGTGCGTGACAGTAAGCATTTATAGGAGATGTTAGTGCGTGACAGTAAGCATATAATGGGAGATGTTAGTGCGTGACAGTAAGCATTTATGGGAGATGTTAGTGCGTGACAGTAAGCATTTATGGGAGATGTTAGAGCGTGAAAGTAAGCATTTATAGGAGATGTTAGAGCGTGACAGTAAGCATTTATGGGAGATGTTAGTGCGTGACAGTAAGCATATAATGGGAGATGTTAGAGCGTGACAGTAAGCATTTATGGGAGATGTTAGTGCGCAACAGTAAGCATTTATGGGAGATGTTAGTGCGTGACAGTAAGCATATAATGGGAGATGTTAGTGCGTGACAGTAAGCATTTATGGGAGATGTTAGTGCGTGACAGTAAGCATTTATGGGAGATGTTAGAGCGTGAAAGTAAGCATTTATAGGAGATGTTAGAGCGTGACAGTAAGCATATAATGGGAGATGTTAGTGCGTGACAGCAAGCATTTATGGGAGATGTTAGTGCGTGACAGTAAGCATATAATGGGAGATGTTAGTGCGTGAAAGTAAGCATTTATAGGAGATGTTAGAGCGTGACAGTAAGCATATAATGGGAGATGTTAGTGCGTGACAGCAAGCATTTATGGGAGATGTTAGTGCGTGACAGTAAGCATATAATGGGAGATGTTAGTGCGTGACAGTAAGCATTTATAGGAGATGTTAGTGCGTGACAGTAAACATGTAATGGGAGATGTTAGGAATGATACATAACACATTATGAGAGATGTTAGAGCATGATAAATACCATGTGGTAGAATATGTTAGAGTATGCTAGATTACATGTGATGGAAGATGTTTGAGGATGATAAATGATGGAAGATGTTTGAGGATGATAAATGATGGAAGATGTTTGAGGATGATAAATAATATGTGATGGGAGATGTTAGAGCAGGATAGATAACGTTATGGCAGATGCAAAATATACTAATGCGTAAATCATGATAAACAAAGAGAGAAGATAAACCACTCATAGAGACTGAAGGAAACAAAGAGAGAAGATAAATCACTCATAGAGCCTGAAGGAAACAAAAAGAGAAGATAAACCACTCATAGAGACTGAAGGAAACAAAGAGAGAAGATAAACCACTCATAGAGACTGCAGGAAACAAAGAGAGAAGATAAACCACTCATAGAGACTGAAGGAAACACAGAGAGAAGATAAACCACCCATAGAGACTGAAGGAAACAAAGAGAGAAGAAGAGAGAAGATAAACCACTCATAGAGACTGATGGAAACAAAGAGAGATGATAAACCACTCATAGAGACTGAAGGAAACACAGAGAGAAGATAAACCACCCATAGAGACTGAAGGAAACAAAGAGAGACGAAGAGAGAAGATAAACCACTCATAGAGACTGAAGGAAACAAATAAAGAAGATAAACCACTCATAGAGACTGAAGGAAACAAAGAGGAAAGATAAACCACTTATAGAGACTGAAGAAAACAAAGAGAGAAGATAAACCACTCATAGAGACTGAAGGAAACAAAGAGAGAAGATAAACCACTTATAGAGACTGAAGGAAACAAAAGAGAGAAGATAAACCACTCATAGAGACTGAAGGAAACAAAGAGAGAAGATAAACCACTCATAGAGACTGAGGGAAACAAAGAGAGAAGATAAACCACTCATAGAGACTGAAGGAAACAAAGAGAGAAGATAAACCACTCATAGAGACTGAAGGAAAGCTATTGGCACTATTAAAGTGAGAAATTAGCGTAATATGATAATGGGTGATAGGAAGATGAGTAAAATGACTAGAATAAACGTGAAAGATGGTATCTATCTATAACGAAATCCGGTACTATGATCGTAGTCCAACCCCTGTTTTCGTTCTTGTTTCCCATTATTACCTATCTACGTATATTGTGGTTAATTATATCTAAATATTGTATCAATAAGCAAAAGAATACTTAATTAAAAGTGTCATTTTTTAGGGTTTAGGGTTAGGGGTAAGGGTTAGGTATATTTTACATGGTTCAGAAAGTCAAAACAGGTCATGTACGTAGGAGATGGGAGGAGTCATTAGAGAGGGCTAAAATGCGGGCATCACTACGGAAAGTAACCCTTACTTTTGTCCACGGACATGCGGGCTTGAAGGGAAACGAATGGGTCGTCCAATTAACTAGCCATGCCACCATAACAGATGGTCAGTCTATGGACCGAACGGACATAGTCATTGTTCTTTGTGAGTCCACATGGTCAGAGGATTTTGAGATGAATGAGCATGAGTCAATATCGAAAATGCGCGAATTGGGAGTGAAGATTTGGGGTGACCTGTAGAGAACACGTGCTATCAAAAATAGCAGTCAGCCAACATAGAACCGGAACCATCAGCCATTATACCCTGAGAGATTTACTGAAATGGAGATCTGAGCACATACGGACATGTCCGGTGTGCGAAGAGGATAACCAATAAACGAATAGCTTATTCCTGTTGATGATATTATAATCATAATGACGATCATGATAAGGATGACGATGAGACAAATAATTAATGTTATTTATTTGCTCAATTATCTTACAACTTATAGAGAATTCTTGAAAAAATGAAACATAAAAAAATTATGATCTGGGTTTCATAAATAACTAAATTATTTGCTGAAAATAGATGGTGCAAACAAATCAAACAGAAAATAAATGGTGCAAACTAAACAAACAGAAAATCTATTTCACAAACAAATCAAACAGAAAATAGATGGTGCAAACTAATCAAACAGAAAATAGATGGTGTAAACTAATCAAACAGAAAATAGATGGTGTAAACTAAACAAACAGAAAATAGATGGTGTAAACTAAACAAACAGAAAATAGATGGTGTAAACTAAACAAACAGAAAATAGATGGTGTAAACTAAACAAACAGAAAATAGATTTCCCAAACAAATCAAACAGAAAATAGATTTCACAAACAAATCAAACAGAAAATAAATGGTGCATACTAAACAAACAGAAAATAGATGGTGCAAACTAATCAAACAGAAAATAGATGGTGTAAACTAATCAAACAGAAAATAGATGGAGCAAACTAAACAAATAGAAAATAGATGGTGTAAACTAAACAAACAGAAAATAGATGGTGTAAGCTAATCAAACAGAAAATAGATGGTGTAAACTAATCAAACAGAAAATAGATGGTGTAAACTAATCAAACAGAAAATAGATTTTACAAACAAATCAAACAGAAAATAAATGGTGCAAACTAAACAAACAGAAAATAGATTTTACAAACTAATCAAACAGAAAATAAATGGTGCAAACTAAACAAACAGAAAATAGATGGTGCAAACTAAACAAACAGAAAATATATTTTACAAACTAAACAAACAGAAAATATATTTTACAAACTAAACAAACAGAAAATAGATGGTGTAAATCAGCTGAAAGTACGTCCATGATGTTATTTAAAGCCAAATTTAATCGCAGGATAAAACATGAAGATTATGAAATTGTACAGGCAATGATAATTATGTGTATAATATACATATGTATGTTGTATATATATATATATATATATATATATATATATATATATATATATATATATATATATATATATATATATATATATATATATATATATATATATATATATATATGAATGTATATATATGTTGTAAAGTTAATGTTAAAAGAGTCTAGATGAATACATATTTCGTCAAATAAATACCAGCGGACCATTTGCAATTGCTTGGCGTGCCAAGTGTGGCACGCGTGCCATAGGTTGCCGACCCCTGGTCTAGATGAATACATATTTCGTCAAATAAAATACCAGCGGACCAGACGACGGCTAAAAATTCCAGATCGATAATTTAAAAAAAAAATAGCTTTGACATCTCTAGCATAAAACAATAAACGATGCAACAGTAAAGATAAAATGGTATTAATGTTCCTTCTGTTTCTTAGTGTTTGTCGTTAATCGAAAATCATCAGCACTGGATGCTACAGAAACGCCAATACGCTTGAGTGAAAGCGACGATTTCATAAAGGACTATCTAACTGAAGCGAAATCTCACTTTGAAGATCTGTATGCTCAAGATAATCCTATTCAAGTAAGTGACCAGCTAGAATATATTGATCACCGCGGTAGTGTTGTGATTATTAATATTATGTAATCGTTCCCGTTAATAAACTATATCTTTTGAAAAGATAATTATTATTCGATTGATGATATACTTTGCCAAAAATTATAATGGCATCTCGTGAAATGAGAACAAGTTAAGACTCGAGATGGTGATGGCAACCATGGCACGGTTGAATATGATTTGGAGGAGTATTATCAGTATTACAGATCCATTTATTCAGATCGTTAATGCTAAGTGTATTGTATACGGATGTGATAGTTGGACACTCAACCCTGACGGGTTATTTATCTCATTATTATTATCATACATTGCCAGTGTTTCAAATGTATAAATATGGAATGAAACTAACCTGCACAAAGCTACTCCTCAAAAGTAGTTCTTCGTATGTAAACAGGCCATAGAAAAGGATGTAGTGATACATCAGGATATATGTCGAATTCTTCTCTTCTCGGCCAAATCTTCATTTTCGTTTGGAGCATTCAGTTTTTCAGAGACAAAAACAGCACATAAATATGAAAAATAGGCTAACTCCTGACATTTCTATTTTTAAAAACAAATATTTTACGCGTAATTTCACAACATATTTTAGCATTTCTTTAACATAGTTAACAGGAACACAAATACACGAACAACAATAGTTAGCAGGAACACAAATACACGTACAACAATAGCTAGCAGGAACACAAATACACGTACAACAATAGCTAGCAGGAACACAAATACACGTACAACAATAGCTAGCAGGAACACAAATACACGTACAACAATAGCTAGCAGGAACACAAATACACGTACAACAACAGCTAGCAGGAACACAAATACATGTACAACAATAGCTAGCAGGAACACAAATACACGTACAGCAACTGATTGATTGTTCACTGAGAAGTTGTAGCAGGTTTGTAAGCTTGAGACTGATGTTATGATATATTAATACCATATGGAAAAATGATATTATTTCCCTAAAGTAAATTATAACCCTTTCGTGATGTACCTCTCTTTCAACCACGAAGGAAGTCAACTTTTGTAATATCAAAGCCATAAAAATAATGCACGTTGCAATTAGGCAATCTTGTCACCTAAAAAAAACAAATGTAATAGAAGCATCGAGGATTTATTGTCTATTGCCTATTCCCAGGTGGATGATGGTCAGGATATCCACACTTGCCGTTAAGCGTAAGGGTGGTGACTGGGAGCTTTAGCTGTCTATCCAAGGCCATATATGTCGAACTGACAGCGTTGAATCCGTATTTGTTCAGTTTTGTCTTGATGGTATCTATCCATCTTGTTCTAGATCTTCCTCTGACCCTGTATCCGGATCTTTTGATGTTATATGTTCTTGTTGGTAGTTGATTATGGTTCATTCTTATAAGGTGTCCAAACCATTTTATTATCAGAGGATTTATTATCCACACAAAAAAACACGAACAAACGGGATTTGAACCCGATATGCTCAGATGGCACATGAGCCATCAACTTGCAACTGGAGTCAACAACCAAGTTATGTTTTTAACACCAAAAATATGTTTAACCACATAGATCATTAAAAAAAAAAATTTTCTCCAAACAAAATTCAGTTTCCAAACGCCACCATTGTGTGTCTAGAAAACGTGGTGGCAGGAAAACCTGAAATGCGATCCTTATTATTTTGCAGGGTCATACGCTCTGATGTAACTTCTTGTGTTAGTTGTCAAATTTCTGTAGATTAGCACCATATAGTATACTATGTCTGAGTAGAAGGCTTATTTCTTCAATGGGAAGGAACTTCTTCAATGGAATGGAGATTCTTCAATAAGAAGAAGTTTCTTCAATGGGAAGGAGTTTCTTCAATGGGAAGTAGTTTCTTCAATGGGAAGTAGTTTCTTCAATGGGAAGTAGTTTCTTCAATGGGAAGTAGTTTCTTCAATGGGAAGTAGTTTCTTCAATGGGAAGTAGTTTCTTCAATGGGCAGGAACTTCTTCAATGGAATGGAGATTCTTCAATGAGAATGAGTTTCTTCAATGGGAAGTAGTTTCTTCAATGGGAAAGAACTTCTTCAATGGAATGGAGATTCTTCAATGGGAAGGAGTTTCTTCAATGGAATGGAGATTCTTCAATGAGAAGGAGTTTCTTCAATGGGAAGGAGTTTCTTCAATGGGAAGTAGTTTCTTCAATGGGAAGTAGTTTCTTCAATGGGAAGTAGTTTCTTCAATGGGAAGTAGTTTCTTCAATGGGCAGGAACTTCTTCAATGGAATGGAGATTCTTCAATGAGAATGAGTTTCTTCAATGGGAAGTAGTTTCTTCAATGGGAAAGAACTTCTTCAATGGAATGGAGATTCTTCAATGGGAAGGAGTTTCTTCAATGGAATGGAGATTCTTCAATGAGAAGGAGTTTCTTCAATGGAATGAAGATTCTTCAATGAGAAGGAGTTTCTTCAATGGGAAGGAGTTTCTTCAATGGGAAAGAACTTCTTCAATGGAATGGAGATTCTTCAATGGGAAAGAACGTCTTCAATGGAATGGAGATTCTTCAATGAGAATGAGTTTCTTCAATGGGAAGTAGTTTCTTCAATGGGAAAGAACTTCTTCAATGGAATGGAGATTCTTCAATGGGAAGGAGTTTCTTCAATGGAATGAAGATTCTTCAATGAGAAGGAGTTTCTTCAATGGAATGAAGATTCTTCAATGAGAAGGAGTTTCTTCAATGGGAAGGAGTTTCTTCAATGGAATGGAGATTCTTCAATGGGAAGGAGTTTCTTCAATGGGAAAGAACTTCTTCAATGGAATGGAGATTCTTCAATGGGAAGGAGTTTCTTCAATGGAATGAAGATTATTCAATGAGAAGGAGTTTCTTCAATGGGAAGGAGTTTCTTCAATGGGAAAGAACTTCTTCAATGGAATGGAGATTCTTCAATGGGAAGGAGTTTCTTCAATGGAATGAAGATTCTTCAATGAGAAGGAGTTTCTTCAATGGGAAGGAGTTTCTTCAATGGGAAGGAGTTTCTTCAATGGGAAGGAGTTTCTTCAATGGGAAAGAGTTTCTTCAATGGGAAGGAACTTCTTCAATGGAATGGAGATTCTTCAATGAGAAGGAGTTTCTTCATGGGAAGGAGTTTCTTCAATGGGAAGGAGTTTCTTCAATGGGAAGGAGTTTCTTCAATGGGAAGGAGTTTCTTCAATGGGAAGGAGCTTCTTGAATAGAAAAGTACTTCTTCAATGAAAGTACCCTCCTATCTGAATCTTGCTGTTTAATACTTAATAGTTCTTTTAATAGTTGTTCCCGTAGTCGTAACCTTCGATAACAATTACCATGTTGTTCCGACAGGGCGACGTTGTGCTTGAACTAGTTACGGGCACATCATGGGTGGGCGGAATAACAACGAAACCTGTTGCAAGGGCCAGAGTTGTGCCCTGATGTCGACGTCTGTTTCGGCGGCATTAGACTCGAAACATCATCGAGTCGGATGGCTGCTGGAACAGAGGGCATAGCACTTATGGGAATACCCCACCTGCTGTGGGGCCAGTTTCTACTCAAGAATCAAGAATTTTGTTCTTTCAAAATGGCCACCATACTCTCCTATTGTTTTTTTTTTGTTTACGTAAATTGTAGGACTCAATCAAGAACTATACATTGTGGAGGACGCTTGGTTCTGGATCTTTTGGAAAAGTAGTGCTAGCAACTCACAACACAGACCAATCGAAACCTATGTACGCCATCAAGATACTTAATAAAGACAAAGTTATCAAAACGAAACAGGTTCGTTAAAAGATATATAAACATTTTCGACATTGCTGGTGTGGCGATTGTTTATACAATTTCTTCGAATATAGATCCTGCCAAATAGCCAGAGAAAAATTAAAACACAATAAAAACATATAACAGAAAATGGACAGCAATGATATGGACGTTCACATTGACATGTGTAATATAGTGAACTTCCATATCCTTACTGTCCGTTTTCTGTTGTATGTTTTAATTGTTTTATGTTTGTCTTGATAAAGGCCTTTTGGTCGAAACGTCGATTTGTGTGTTAGTATGTGTGTTTTTCGTGAATAGCAAAACTTCATTACCCTATTCCTGAATTTACCTGTTGGATTTCAGTTTTGCGTAGTAAGTACATATTATCAAATAGCCAGACACAGTGTCACTGATCTTGGCTGATGCGGCCCATCTGTGATTTTCGTTGGACACTGTGTATGCCTTATATTGCATACTTATATGGCAAACTTAAAGTAGGCTCAACCAAATTGAACGACGCAGTGTGTAACTAATTGACAGGAACTATGTTTGGTGAAGGATTTGCTTTAGGCGTGATATGTGGTTTATCAAATATTGTCAGATTGTCCAGTCTTCGCACCAGTCATGTCCAACGTTTTCCTATAGCGGGATGATCTAATCAAGCCAGCAGAGAGGTGTGGTTGGAGGTTTAAAAAGGAAGGGGGGGGGGGTGCTACCTTATGAAATAAGAACATAACATTGAGTACTAGAAATTTAGGAAATTTTAAGTAGGAAGCCAGAGGACAATTTTTTTTTTAATTCTTGAGACTAACGGGAATTGAACCAGTCGGCAACAACGGCACCAAATCGCCTAGCAACTATTGAACACCCGTTCTTCCGTACTTGACTAACCGCATCTCCAGAAAAAGATGCGATTTCGTCAAGTCATTCAAAACGTGCACACAAAGTCACCAGAACGTACCGATCGAGACAAGGACTATTACAACAACAACAAACATCCCGTACAGGTATTGAAATATAGCAGCAAACATATAACATAATATCCGTATTATTATTAGTGGGGATATTTCAATACCTGTAAGGAATGTTTGTTGTTGTTGTAATGGTCCTTGTCTCGATCGGTCCGTTCTGGTGACTTTGTGTACACGGTTTGAATGGCTTGACGAAATCGCATCTTTTTCTGGAGATGCGGTTAGTCAAGTACGGAAGAACGGGTGTTCAATAGTTGCTAGGTGATTTGGTGCCGTTGGTGCCGACTGGTTCAATTCCCGTTAGTCTCAAGAATTTTTAGAAATTTAGTCAAAAGTTGAGTAACAAAAAGAATATATATATCTCCTATATTTGCGATAGGAGTTTACTGGAGCACAGTAGTTGGTCTGATGGGTTACTGATGAAACCTTCAGAACTTCTATATGTGAAGCGCTGTGCACATTAATTCAATAATAATATCCATCCAACGTTTGTGATGGTGACAACATGTTTAGACTTGTCTTGCTGCATCTCTCTGTTGGATTGAAAAGTTCAATCCTGGTATAGAATCCCCTAGCTACATTTGGGACACGTATGATCGGAACTATATATCTGTCTTCGTTATGTACTTTCTGGCAGCTTGTTTTCTATGTTCCTCTGAGATTTGATGCTTCTCTGCTGTGCAAGCACCCTTTTGCTTGTGTTGTTGCTCCATACTGTGCGATTCTGAGAAACACTTGCATGATATGGCATCAACGTTTAAGCCCTTTAGAGACACTTTGAGAGAGCTCTTGAAGTGTTTCTTTTGTCCACCAGCCAGCTGTTTTCCCTTGAGGAACTCTCCATACATCAGCAATTTGTGAATGCGTTTGTCAGGTATGTGCAGAATATGTTTGGCTCATTTCAATTGGACATTCTTCAGCATTGTATGAATGCTTGTGATATTGGCTCTAGTGAGGACTTCAGCATTGTATGAATGCTTGTGATGTTGGTTCTAGTGAGGACTTCAGCATTGTATGAATGCTTGTGATATTGGCTCTAGTGAGGACTTCAAGTATATAGTACTCCATATTTTCGCTTTGACTTCAAACGTTTATAGATACAACATGTGTGAAAGTGATTTAGCACTTTGGTGTGTCTGCTGTACACTGTCCAGGTCTTACAAACGTATAGAAAGTAGTGAGGACAATGGCGCGATATATTTTTAATTTTGTGGCGAGACTGATATCCTTCCCTTCCAACACATTGTCACGCAATCTACCAAACTGAACAGTCTCTACAATAAAAACGACTGAACTATACGGTATATCTATCTTGCATGCTAACTCTACAAAAACAATGACTAAACAATACGGTATATCTAGCTTGCACGTTAACTCTACAATAACAATGACTGAACTATACGGTATATCTACAGGTATCTTGCACGCTAAATCTACAATAACAATGACTGAACTATACGGTACATCTATCTTGCACGCTAACTCTACAATAACAACGAGTGAAGTATACTGTATATCTATCTTGCACGCTTAATCTACAATAACAACGAGTGAAGTATACTGTATATCTACCGGTATCTTGCACGCTAACTCTACAATAAAAACGACTGAACTATACGGTATATCTATTTTGCACGCGAATTCTACAAAAACAATGACTGAACTATACGGTATATCTATCTTGCACGCTAACTCTACAATAAAAACGACTGAACTATACGGTATATCTATTTTGCACGCGAATTCTACAAAAACAATGACTGAACTATACGGTATATCTATTTTGCATGTTAACTCTGAAATAACAACAACTACACTATACGGTATGTTTCTCTCGTTAGGTGAGTCACACGCTAAACGAGAAGAGAATTCTACATAGTGTGGCTTGCCCTTTTATAGTGACGCTAGTGAGGGCCTTCAAAGACACTACAAACTTGTACATGGTTATGGAATTTGCCTGCGGGGGTGAACTGTTTACCTTAATAAGGTAGGTAAATATATACCTTTACGCAAGTGGTTGCGTCTGTGGGTCTCACCAATGGCCCACTAGACATACCACCAATGCAACAGAAAACCTTAGTGGATGACATGCCGCTATATTGAGGTTATCTTCTTATAGAAGCTTCATGGCAAGTCATCTATACAATTATGCTTTTATTTTGTTGTTGAAATGTGTTTCATGTTTAACCTGAATATATATGTATGCACCCTCTGTGGTTGGGAGGGAGCCAGAGATGTACTGTGCAGCACTGGGGAGGAGAAAACTGACAGCGCTATTTTTTTCATATGGCTGAAACCCATTATAGAGGCACAGCGACTCAGGACGTGACAATCCTTTTGACTTGAACATTTGGTTGCATGCCTGGAGCAATAGAGAAGTTCGGCATAACCAGTAGTCAATTGGTGGCGGGGAATGAGCACAGTGAACTCTATCTTGGCTATAGTGGATAGGAACAGTGCATAGGTTGAAACCTACCTTCCTGAAGGTGTAATAGATATTCTCTGGCTCTGTCCCGGGGTGGGCCGAAAATCCACAGACATCCCAGCAATATAATGTCATTTAATGGCAACCAACCAACCATATATACCTTTAAATTTGACTGCGAGGGTGAACTGTTTACCTTAATAAGGTAAGTATATATCTTTAATTTTGCATGCGGGGGTGAACTGTTTAACTTAATAAGATTGATATATATCTTTAAATTTGCATGCAGGGGTGAACTGTTTAACTTAATAAGATTGATATATATCTTTAAATTTGCATGCAGGGGTGAACTGTTTAACTTAATAAGATTGATATATAACTTTAAATACCTATTACCCAACCAAATTCACTAGTTTTAAGGTTTTAAATGTAGACCACAAAAGTTGTGCTGGGGACAACAAAGAAAAAAACCAGACTTTATTCGGCTATGGGACCATCTAGATGGACACAGAAAGATAACTTTGTTAAGTAATTTGTACGATACATGATAGGCTGTATAAGCCTTGAACAAAATTACAAGCTATTTTTTAGATAAACTACAGTATGTTGGTCATATCAAACCTCATGACGGCTTAGAGAAGACCATATTGGCGGGGATGATGCCTGGGAGACTAACAAGAGGCAGACCAAGAAGAAGATGGATGCAAGACATCAAATAACAGTTGAACATGACAATAGCAGAAGCAGGAAGACTGGCTCAAGTTCCATAGGATGTGAGGACTGATGCATCTTGTTCAGAATATGATAATGATGGTGATGGAGATGGGTGGGTGTAAGCCGCGGAAAATAATGTCACTTGAATATAAGTCAAATCTAGCTCATGTATATTCGATATATATATAAAGACAGAACTTATATTCGACATATAAAGAGATAAAATGTTTATTCGACATATAAAGAGACAAAATGTTTATTCGATATATAAGAGACAAAGTGTATATTCGACATATAAAGAGACAAAATGTTTATTCGACATATAAAGAGACAAAGTGTTTATTCGACATATAAAGAGACAAAATGTTTATTCGACATATAAAGAGACAAAGTGTATATTCGACATATAAAGAGAAAAAATGTTTATTCGACATATAAAGAGACAAAGTGTTTATTCGACATATAAAGAGACAAAATGTTTATTCGACATATAAAGAGACAAAGTGTATATTCGACATATAAAGAGAGAAAGTGTATATTCGACATATAAAGAGAGTGTATATTCGACATATAAAGAGAGAAAGTGTATATTCGACATATAAAGAAACAACATGGGTTAGAAAGATTGATCATGGAAGTGAAGATTCCAGGAAAGATTGATCATGGAGGTGAAGATTCCAGTAAAGATTGATCATGGAAGTGAAGATTCCAGGAAAGATTGATCATGGAGGTGAAGATTCCAGGAAAGATTGATCATGGAGGTGAAGATTCCAGGAAAGAGAACACGACGAAGATCAAGACTGCTCTGGACGCAGGATATCAGACGCCTTCTGAATATAACACTGGAATAGGCTGGATAGCTTGCACAGAACTGGGAGACTTAGTGAATGGCAGTGCGGATAACGTCCTGTAAGGACGAGTTACAGAAGAAGGAGTCATGGTATGAATAAAGTTTTAAATAAGGATTGATAGGTCGAGGAGGATTAACGTCATTATAATGGGCTACCCCCATATGTACACTGTCCCCTATAAGAAAACGTCACGTCGCCCGCCAAGAGTACAATTTATAACACGGACATCCGTAGCTTCAATCGATGTTTCCAAAGGATCTCCTAAAAATCAATTATGTAAACAAGACGCCTCAAGATTGATTCGATTCGGCGACCTCTTCATCAAATGTTGAGAACCACGGAATTAGTGTACATTTCGGTTTGTGCCGTTGTTTTGTGAATTAATGGTTTTAGCAATACTGTCTGACTTTTCGGGTTAGTTTATTTGTAATACGAGAACGGTCGAATATAAATATGATAAGGCTGATAACACGTGTCCTCTATCGAGCCCTAAAAGTGGAGCAAAGACTAGTACCACTATCACATGTCATCTAGTAAGGGGCGCCGGACGAAGGAGGTATGGTATGAAGCAGGTAAATCGCTTCTGTAGAAAATTAAAGATTAAACTTGCAAACTAAGTCTGTATTGGGTAAAAAAGGTAAAGGTATGTTCCATGGCAGCAACCTGCCGTCGGGGATGAAGATAACTCTTCATGTACTAAGCCGCAGCAACTAATAGCGGTGGTCTGTATTGGGACCACTATATAAAAACAAACAATACATTGGTTACAGACAAGTCAATTGGTTCTAAGTGTCGGTTACAACGACTTACAATGCACAAATTACGAGTAATTCAATCATTAGAAATATCAGAGGGTCCGTCATGTCTTGTCTGGGTTCGAAAGGGGAGCACAGAAAATTGTACTAATGTGACCTTTGACACGTAATACGACGAAGCATATTTAGTGATTGGGCTGGTCGGTTAAGGTGACCCAAATATTATGCTTAAGTCGGATGTGTCAGATCAAAAGGCGCAGGAATTTCAATCCAAATATAAATAATGACACACAAAAATTCCGTTCTCCAGACAATATCCTGATAACCGAAATACTTTTGAGAGCAAAGCGTAGAAAAAGTTAACAGGAAGAACACATAAGAAATGTAGAATATTAGAAAAGAATATTTTCAAAACTTGTAAAGGAATTTGGTACAGTACAAGTAGACGCCTCAACATGTTTCATTATTTCCCTTGTCTATGTCTGTAAATTTCATGTTCATCATTGAATAATTGAAATATATATTTATTAAGAATTGGGATTAAGGTTATAATTATAATAACCCAAACAATAAAATAAATTAATATTTAAATTATTAAATAATGAACATGAAATTTACAAACATAGACAAGGGAAATATCTTGACTATGTGGTGGTCTCTACTTGTGCCGTACCAGGAATTATAACGGAACGAAATAACTAGGACGAAACAATTAAAATAAAAAATAAAAATTCTTCTACGTTCGCTCTCAAACTTCTACAAGTTACCAGGATGTAGTTTCGAAAACGAAGTGCGTTGTGCTATAGTTTATAGTTTGACTTTATCATCTTTTTCTTCTTCTCGTTCGCAGTTTGACGTGTCTACACAGCAAGTCCTGTTTTCTTAATAAATGCTGCTGTATTTGAAAGCTCCTCAGTGCTCCCATACATCTTTCTGTGGATATCCATCTCTGTGGGCCAGTGTTATTCCCTTAACTGGTTTAGTGTATTGCAGTCTTGCAGGATATGTTCAGTGGTCTGTTCTGCCTGCCCACAAGGGCACAGTGGTGATGGGACCAATCTTAGTCTATTTAAGTGGCTGTTTAATCTGTTGTGTCCTGTTCTGAGGCGGAATATAATAACCTGCTCTGCTCTGTCGAGATAGTGGTAATTGTCTTTTGGGTGGTCGACTTTCCTGATGGCTTTGATGAGGGTGTTCTTTTCTTGGTAGGTGATTTCTTGGTCTTTTTGTTCCTGTGTTGCTCCATCCTTTGCCAGTCTGTCTGCCTCTTCATTTCCTGGTATGCCACAGTGGGACGGTATCCACTGTAGTACTACCCTTCTTTGGATGCTCACTTCTCGCATGGCTTTCTTCAGGTCTGGCAGCTTATCGCTGTCAAGGGCTTGTAGGACAGACATAGCATCAGTAAGAAATACCACGTACTGGCATTGGCTTGTTGTGTTTTTAATTATTTCTGCAGCCATGTTTAAAGCCTAGTTTGACTTTATATATATATATATATTACGGTCTTACACATCCGACTTCAGCATGATTTGAGGGTCACAGGGGATGGGGTCAAAATAGTTCAAAGGGGTATAAACTGTGAATAAATTTTCATGTGAAAAAATATTACCAAATATACCGTGAAAACGAAGTCACAACTTTTCTTTAACCATTCACCCTCAGTATGTCGTGCAGGAGGCGATAAATTCTTATGTTTACTCCAGCGGCAATATATACTAGCTACACCACTGGTATGATTACTAATAATTCAAAACATTTCAAATCTAGTTCATCTTCTGCAGGAAGAAAGGACGTTTGCCAGAAGAATGGGCACAATTCTATTCATATCAAGTGCTTATAGCACTACAGTATTTGCACTGCTGCAGTATACTTTACCGGGACATCAAACCTGAGAACATACTTATTGATCCGAATGGTTATTGTAAGGTAGGTTGATATTGTAAGGTGAGTTGATATGGTAAGGTGAGTTGATATGGTAAGATCGTGTACAAATATGAGTTGACATTGTAAGGGCATGTGTAAATGTGAGTTTATATTGTAAGGGCATGTGTAAATGTGAGTTTATATTGTAAGGGCATGTGTAAATGTGAGTTGATATTGTAAGGGCATGTGTAAATGTGAGTTTATATTGTAAGGGCATGTGTAAATGTGAGTTTATATTGTAAGGGCATGTGTAAATGTGAGTTTATATTGTAAGGGCATGTGTAAATGTGAGTTGATATTGTAAGGGCATGTGTAAATGTGAGTTGATATTGTAAGGGCATATACATGTGAGTTGATATTGTAAGGGCATATACATGTGAGTTGATATTGTAAGGGCATATACATGTGAGTTGATATTGTAAGGGCATATAAATGTGAGTTGATATTGTAAGGGTATATATACATTTTAGGTGATATTGTAAGATCATGTATTAGTGTGAGTTGATATTCAATACACAAACACCACACACACACACACACACACACACACACATGTACATATAAACATATAAAATCAGAACATTGATGTAGTTGGCAGATCTTGGTTTCGCTAAAAGGGCACACTTTACTTGGACTCTCTGCGGTACCCCACAATACATCGCGCCGGAAATGATCTTGAACAAAGGTTACGGCAAATCTGTAGACTACTGGGGTCTCGGAATACTGATTTACGAAATGGTGGCAGGTAATTGCTTTTAATGTATGCTTTAATACAGCTCATGTCAGTGTCATAGATGCATCCTTGTACGGAGAGGGGGATGTGTGTGTGTGTGTGTGTGAATACCGTTAAAAAAAATATTCGCCCATTTTCGTGTTTAGTTCCCTCATTGTCATGATAGGCCTAATGTATTTTTTTTAAATCATTCTTTAAAAAAATGAGGGGTGTGTACTTTTGGCTAAATTTCTAGTGCTAATAATCATGTTCTGATTTCCTAAGGAGGGAGTGGTTTTCACACCCAACAACCCCCTCCCCCCAAATACGGGCGTGGGGCTTGGCTCATGACAATATTGATTAGTCTATTCAAAAAATAATTATATTTCCTCATTCTCCGGAGTCAAAGGGGATGAGCACATGGACCGATGAATCAGCAACCAACCAACCTCATTCTCCTCCGACAGTCTCGGAGTCAGGCGCTGATATTCATTTCTTCAATTAACTGTGCTGCGCTCACAGCCTCGAGATTGTCGTAAAGTTTGTCCGCCAAAGTTGTTACATATACAGCCTCGAGATTGTCGTAAAGTTTGTCCGCCAAAGTTGTTACAAATACAGCCTCGAGATTGTCGTAAAGTTTGTCCGCCAAAGTTGTTACAAATACAGCCTCGAGATTGTCGTAAAGTTTGTCCGCCCGAGTTGTTACTAATACAGCCTCGAGACTGTCGTAAAGTTTGTCCGCCAGAGTTGCTACAAATACAGCCTCGAGATTGTCGTAAAGTTTGTCCGCCAGAGTTGTTACAAAAACAGCCTCGAGACTGTCGTAAAGTTTGTCCGCCAGAGTTGTTACAAATACAGCCTCGAGACTGTCGTAAAGTTTGTCCGCCAGAGTTGCTACAAATACAGCCTCGAGACTGTCGTAAAGCTTGTCCGCCAGAGTTGTTACAAATTACTATAGTTTTCTTCCTGTTGAGTAGTACAGTCAGATGTGTTCTGTGTTTTGTGCTGATTGTTCACAGAAGTACTTATGGGTGTAGCCAACACCAACCTTTATATAAATGTACTATTTGAGTCCCCTGTTGTGTCCTCAATTTTTTTTAATCTTTTTCTTCTGTGTTCCTTTTCATAATCCTGCAGATTCGCAGGTTGTAACCCAAAGAACAAAATGCGCTGTGGCATAGTTCTCGGCTGTGATATTTGCTATCTGCATGTCTAGGTCTGACACATCCAACTTCAGCTTGGTTTCTGAGTCTATGCGATGGACAGCAAAATAAGCCCCATAATCCCCTAAGTCACCTCTTACGATGTGCATTGCTGAAAAATAGTATCATTCCTATTTGCTCCCCTTTCAGGTCCATTTAAAACACCTACAAAATTATAACACTTATGGTGAAGACCCTAGTAAACGCGGACATAACTCCACTTAGGCTATAGCAGAGCATATACTATCAAAAATAATACAGCATCTATCTATATATATATATATAAACCTGTTGCCTGTAAGAGTTGTAGAGGAACACACCGAGTTCTGCAGGGATTATCTTCAACGATGCGAACGAGTAAGTAAAAAGCGTGTCCTGTCCGTTCCTTGATTTTCTATGCCCATGCTTTTACTTTACCTCCTCTGCTTCTTCCACGTTCGGCGGTTCTCTGTATTATTGTTTTTTTTTTGTCAAGGAATCATGCCAGCATACATGTCCAAACCATGCAAGTTGTTATTATGGGATTGACTGCTGAAAACTGAGGAAGATTGCTCACTTTTGTTTACAGATGTTTGTGAATATTTGTTGTGATGTGAACACAATGATTGAGGCTTATTGCCTAGAGTGAATGGCGGAGTTGTATTCGAGTAGAACATGGTTTCAATGAGTAAAGGAACTATCTTCATGAAGTTCGATATTGACGGTTGAGGCAACTATAGATTTGTTATTGTAGAAGCTGGGGTTTTTTTCCTCTATGAAATTATGATGACGATGGTGGAACGTCAAGAATTACGAGTTTTTCACTCTTGTAAATATTTATATATTGTATATTTTACAAGGTTTGGTGTTGGCGGCACCCATAAGTTTCTCTGTGAACAATCGGCACAAAACACAGAACATATTTGACAGAACTGCCCACTGCATCACTCAACAAGAAGAAAACTATAGTCATTTGATCAAAATGGCGGATAAGTTTTACGACACTGTCTCGAGGAACCTCGGGAAGTGCGAGTGTGTCACTCATGTAAACCATCACACACAACGCATTCCATTCTCTGGACTGCAGTCTGATAGTCTGCAGGAGTTTGAGAATGAACACAGAGTCAATTCTGTTGCATATACTGTATCAGTTGACGAAGTTTTACTTTCACCTTCAGATCTGCTTGAATGGAATGTTTACCCAATGTATTTCAATACCTAGACCGGTGTTTCCCAACCTTTTCTTTTACCATGCCCCACCTAATCTTTCTAAAAATGCTGATGCCTCCCCCACTCTCCCCCTCCCTATGTAACATATACATATTTGGTTGTATAAAAAAATTGAATATGTTGAATTATTCCTACATTAAACCCAATTACAACTTGTTCGAATTGCCCAATCAATTCACCCCGCTATGGGGCGTGGCCCCCACGTTAGGAAAGACTGCCCTAGACGATCGTTTGTCCGAGACCCTCTGTAGTAGAAATCCCCTGTACATAATAAATTAAAATTAAATTCATTACGTTTTTGATTTTTGCCGTGATGTTCGTTGATTACTAATTATATGCTTGGAGTCGCATGCCAAAAATATCATAGGACGACCAAGGATAAGCACAGAAATAATCAAAATGGTCTTTCATGTCATGTTTATATTTTCTTTACACGGGTCTTATAGTACTGTTCACGGTCATGGTTTTACTCAATATGGCTGAATCGTGCAATGTCACGAGCTGAACACTCTTCTACTCTGGGGAATAGGGTAGGGGGGACTCGGCTGCAAATGTTTTTGCAATCTTGAAGCATGCTGCGCAAAAATGTGTCCATTTCCGCCCAGCAGTACAGCCGTGGGTCTTCAGTAGGCTTCATCACGGCATAGATAATGTGGTAGGATATCCAAACCTACACCAAATTCCTTAACCATCATGGTGCATAGATATCAGTACTATTGACGTCAACTTTTATCAAACCATCTTTCTCTTCTCTTTCCCCGCCTCCCACTCCCCTTTAACAACTGTCAAATATTTTCAGACCGAGTTTCCCCCCCCCCCCTAAAGTCCTAATGTTGATGTAACTTATTTTCCTTAGGAAATCCATAATAATACTTTTTAATAATATGAATTTAATAGTAAGAATTTCATAATATGAATTTAATAGTAAGAATTTCATAATATGAATTTAATAGTATGAATTTCATAATATGAATTTAATAGTATGAATTTAATCATATTAATTTAATAATATGAATTTAATAATATGAATTTAGTCAATAGACGGGTAAACCCTCCCAGCCATTAACGGATGTCGGAAAAAAACAAGGTCGCCAAACGTGTCATGGACATGCTGGAATTTCACACGAAAAATGAACGAATGTGCATGCTTTTTTAGGCATGCTTGTTTCACTTGCTGAAGACATATCTAAGGCCCAGGCCTTATTTAGATGTATCATATCGTCTGGGGTTTCTTCCATGGTGATCTAAAATTATTTCTAAAACTTCAGTGGTGACTGTGGGCACAATACAGCTTATAACACATGACGCATATTATGTATCATTTTCGCCATCAGACCAAACTAATTATTCAGCCATGAGTTTCCCAAGCAATTAGTGACACAGTTTACATTAACCACTCGCCACTATCTAATAATGTTAAATAATTGACGTATAGGAGGGCATTGCTATTTGGTTATTGATTAGTTTTAGGACCCACTAATACAGTGGTTCTCAAACTTTTCCATCCAACTCCTCCATTTGACAATATGATAATTTGCAATATCTATCCAACTTAACTACCTCATCATAAAATGCATACACAATTGAACGTCTTTTTCTCTACATTGTAATAATGTGAGTGTACATCGTAATAATTACAGTGAAGTTTTTTTAATTTGTTTGTAATTTTTTTTTAAATCATGGATGTTTAAGCTTGAAGGAAAGTCATTACAAAATATTCATAACAAATTAATTAACAAACTGCTCACGAAATTTCAGATTTTCACAAACAGTTCAATAACATCTCAGGCTATTGTGATCTAGAACAGATTATGAATGATTGCAATCAATGAGGTGCCATCTGACGCTGTGTTGCTCTCTTAATGTACTAAACTTTTCTCTTTCTGTACTCAGTATGTTATCCATATGGAGATGAATTCATGACTCAACGTTCATCATGACATCTACCTATTCGTAACATCAGCATTGTCCGTCCCTCAAATGCTACCGCCGGACTGACTAGCGTCAAAGTGTGTCGCTGCATGTGTCGGCGCAGAGGTATCGGGGATATCGTCTGTCTTTTTGCAGTCAATTCTGCTGCCTCCACATTCATGCACACGATCTTCAGAAGATTTAGCCAGAATCAGCACGAGAAGCTGTATTTCTGTTTACAGTATGCACCACGAGGAGGTACTTTCGGGATCTTGGTTATCTGCTAACCCTGGGTCCGCCAAGAGCAATGCGGTACCCTTTGCACCGCCAAATGATTTATTTAACTCGATAATGAATTTTTATACTGTTCTTTTATTTCTTTAACAACAATACAAGTGGAATCCCTCTTTAGCATATTCTTTTATAACAAATGTCCACAATTATATGTATTCTACATTTCTGTACTGTATATAGCGAATGTATGTTGTTATATACATATTTTGTCGGTCTGGACCAAGTTGTTATAACGGAATTTCCCTGTATACATTTTTAAACACAATCCATCACTAGACATGGAGCAAATATTTTTTGTTTTATAAAATATAAATATAAAAACCTTTTGTTTTGCGCTAACAGAATAAATAATCACGCTATTGTTTATCTCTAATGTTCTTTATTAAATACAGGTTATGTACCGTTCGACCACAAGATACCCATAAGACTGTATGAGATGATAGTGGAATGCAATATGTCCTTTCCGAGTGTGTTTGGGAACTATGCAGTAGATTTGGTCTCAAAGCTAATTGAGGTACGCCTATCACAAAAGTCACCACTTGTTAAAGGTGGGAGAAATCATGTGATTGAATGTGTGTGAGTGTGTGTGTGCGTGCGCGTGCGTGCGCGTGCGTGAGGGAGAGTGGAAGACGGCAATAAACAATTAGTATCGATGTGTGTATGATTATTGAAAAAAAAATTGCAGACAAACATAAATAAAATGCACATAGAGTCGAAGTTTCAGCCATGAAAGATTGATCACAATGTTGCCAAACAAAATACCACTGAAATTATAGACTCAAATCCCGTTATAAAAACTTGGTCGGGCAGATGAAACATGTATTTTATCGCGAAAGTTCACTTTATACAGTACACACAATCTAGAACAAATATAACTGATATTTTAAAAAGTGTTGTTATATTCGGAAAATTGTTATAAAATAATGCGTTATAGAGGAATCCACTGTATCTGTAATTTGTAATAATGGATGTGACGATCACTATATATTCTAAGATCATGATCTGATCAACATCTGGATATTTATATTAAAAATATAATTTTATTTTAAATTTTTAAGCGCATTATTATTATTACTATTATTATTATTATTATTTTATTATTAATTTGTAATAAAAAATATTACATTTATGGGACACGATATAGCTGATTTCATTATGGCAATTATAGTCAGGCTACAATATTATACCTTAATTATAAGACCCATAAAATGTTTGGAAAATATGGTGCCACACCAGAGACATCCGCACAAACAGCCCTACCAAATATCTGTCTCAAACCATGCAGACAAGTGTAATAAAATCATGCCCAGACCATGTTGTAAATCCAGGATTTTCTTTACGCGTCTTTACTCCTTCTACCTTTAACAGTTCGTTATGAAGACAATATTATGAAGAACACAATGGATGCTACAATGTGTGTGCATAGAGAATATGTGAAGGACCGGGGGGAGGCAAGGAGAGAAAAGTATCTTGTCTGGAATGGCTTACAGATTGTGTAATGATCTCCACATGAGGAAGGTCTGCGGTACTTACCGGTAGCTTACCAATAATAACACCATTCAACATTACACTTCAAGTAGGTCATATGACCTACCATTAGCTTACCAGACATAACACCATTCAACTTTACACTTCAAGTAGATCATATGACTCACTACTGGCGCAGACATAACACCATTCAACAGTATACTTCAAGTATGTGTTAAGACTTACCAGTGAATTACCAGACATAACACCAGTCACCATTACACTTCTAGTAGATACGTACTAGTGATCTACCAGACATAACACCATTCACTATTACACTTCAAGTGGATGATATGACTTACCATTGACCTACCAAACATAACACCATTCAACATTACACTTCAAGTAGATGATATGAAGATATATTGTTGCTTCTACTTTCTGTAAAAATCCCTGCCAACCGTCATCTTCGCGGTTGTAAATGTTTTATATTAGACATAACCCATGGGTTAAGTGCAAGTCTTGTCTCAATTTCTTACTGTTATCTGTTATCAAATAGTTCCCAATGGATGACAAAGAGATGCAGATCTGCGGACATTGGATCTGTTCTTCTGTTGCAGCCTCCAAGGTTGTGGGGAATTCCCAGGGTCGTGCCGTACTACGATGCAGAGAAACGACCGCATCAGGTGGCACTGTAAGGGGGCGGCATAAGCAGCGAAAATAAAATACAATTTGAACCATTCAAATATACTTTTTTTAATCTGCAGGCCACGCTTCCCATATCGGTCTATGTTATTCCGATATTGATGTATACGATTTATGATAATTTGCCTCTTTCTAGCGCGTTCGATACCTTTTGATCTCGGTTTGTGCAGGTACATGGTCGACGAGCGCTCGCCGAATGACTTTTTATTTGACAGCGCAGAGCTATTAATTTTATTTGTAATATACCACTCGACCGCCTAAAAGTTGAGGCGACATTTATCACAAAAGAAAATTGCATGTTTTGAAAATTGATAGTTATGCTTTGAACTTAAAATTATTGACAGTATTTGATATTAATGTTAGTTATTTAACAAGTGGCTGTGCTGTGTTTTAATCAGTAAATCAGATATATAATATAAATGTATCGGTATAATTATTTTTTTACATTAATACCAATTCAGTTTTTGTGTTTAAAACAGAATTATTATTTTTTACAACAATTGTAGTTATTTATTATTGAAAAAGATATGTCATGACGATAGGGCCTCGAATTAAAAAGTAGCATTTGCATGGACTGGGTATATCTCGGATGGCGGGAGCGTGTACCAGTGTGTGATAGAGAGGTATTTAGGTAATATTCGGTGTTGCTTAGGAAATATTTGCATCTGCCTTCTGTTGAGTTCGTTAGTTATTGCTATATATCGCCCGTGTGTTTCCGGGGCCCGAAAGAGTACCAAAGAATATCAACACTGTTTACCTTACACGCATTTCGTAAAAGGCGACTAAGGAGGTAATGGGATGGAGTTGGCTGTCCCATCTCATATAGAGTCAGTGACACAAAAGCCATGCTGAAGTCGGATGTGTCAGGCCGAAAGGCGCAGATATCGCAGCAATGCTGTAAACCATGACACAACGCATTTCGTTCTACGGACTATATCCTGCTAATCTGCAGGAGTTTGAGAGCGAACGCAGAAGAAGAAGAAGAAGAAGAATTGCTATATATATATATATATATAAACAAATTCATGTACGTTGAAGTAGTAACAATAAAATTACAAATTATGAATGACATTGGCCAAATTCTCTCGCGTAAAGTAAACGCTGCAATGTATACAGACGATCTGGCGATATGGTGCAGTGAAGAGAGCGTAGGCACAACAAACATAAGGTTACAGGAAACTATGAACAATTTGGCCACGTGGACAGACCAATGGGCCATATCTATCAATGCCCAAAAAACTACCTATACCATCTTCAGCATGTCCACCAAACCATAGAAAATCCTACTAACAATAAAAGGTCAAATGATGCCTAAAGATGAGACACCCACATACCTTGGAGTCACTTTTGATCCAAGACTTACATGGAAACAGCACATAGACAAGTGCCAAACACAAGGTACAATGAGGAAAGCACTCCTTAAAAAATTGGCTGGAACAGATTGGGGTGAAAAAGGTTACGTAAGACCAGCTGTGGAATATGGAATGTCAGCATGGGGGACTGCAGCCAAGAGCAACACTCAAAAGATCTCAAAGATACACAACCTCAGAATCTCAGAATTATAACAGAAGGTATGAATACTACCCCAATCACAGAAATGGAAACATGCACAGGTTTTCCATCAATGGAAGAAAGAAGAAATGAAAAAATCCTCACACAGTATGCAAAGTTCAAATGTTTGGAGAGTCATCAAATGAACCAAAGACTAAGCAGACCTACAAAAGAGCGACTCAAAAGAGGTAGCTTTCTACACTCCGCTAAACAGCTCCAGAAATCACTCACAGATACAGACCTACAAAACCTAATACCACTAATCACCTTTAACATATACCCAATATGGGACAGGAAAAACTTCCCAAGAATTATGGACAATATACCAAGCATTATTTCGAAAACAGAAACTACTATACAAGTACTAAAGGAGACAACTAAGAATCACATACAGAAAGCATACCCAAAAGATATATTGACACATGTAAAAAAAAGTAAAGTAACCCATAGCATTTATTAATGCCGTAGGGGTGTGAGATGTTAGCGATCTCACATTTCACAGGCTCTGCAAATGAGGGCGGTAGCCATCTCCTCTCCCTCTCAGTCTTTACTTCCCGGATTAATCCGGTACACATTTAAGGCTGGGTCGACCTGGGAGCCGTTGCGATCTGAAAACATTTTCGCCTCAACTGGGGAATGAACCCAGGACCACTCATATGCGAAGCCAGTGCGCTAACCACTGCGCTAACGCGGCTCAAAAATAAGGATATATTTGACACATGTATATACAGATGGATCAGCGAAAGAGGCAGTATTAAATGGAGGATCAGGAATATATATAGTAACACCAGATGGAAAAGAAATAGAGAAATCTATTCCCACATGCAAACATTCCACAAATGTAAAAGCAGAAATGGAAGCCATAATAGAGGCAGCCAAAATGCTTATGAATTGCTTGCCGAGACACAACATACATGTAGTATTTCTAACGGATGCAAAGTCAGTATTGCAGGCATTGAAAGATCCAAAGAACACGAGCATGAATGAACTTACGGCCTGCTTACTACACCTCAGCAGTACTACCAAAGAAACAGTACTGCAGTGGATCCCAGGTCACTGTGGCATACATGGAAATGAAAAAGCTGATCTCCTGGCAAGGAAAGGGGGATCACTGGAATAAATAGAAAATTATAATACGTACTATGAATGTAAGACCATGTTAAAAGTAGAATATAAGAAAAAGTGGAAGCAAATGCACCCAACTGCAGACCCAAATGACCCCTACCACCAAATGTCACGCAAAGAACAAACCATCATCTTCAGACTACGAACTGATCACAACAGACTGAGAAGTCACATGTTCCGAAAGCTGAAGATTGGTGAGACAGACCTGTGCAACTGTGGACTGAGCCCAGAGACTGCAGAACACATTCTTCATGCCTGTCAACTCTACCAAGAAGAGAGGGAGAAAATATGGCCTACTGAGACGGCACTGCTTCCAGACTTGAAGGGTTCCATGGATGACCTGAAGCGAATCACACAATTCATTGAAGCTATTGGTGCTGTAACCTGATACCTGATATCTGACTGAAGCTATTGGTACTGTAACCTGATATCTGACTGAAGCTATTGGTACTGTAACCTGATATCTGACTGAAGCTATTGATGCTGTAACCTGATATCTGACTGAAGCTATTGGTACTGTAACCTGATATCTGACTGAAGCTATTGGCGCTGTAATCTGATATCTGACTGAAGCTATTGGTACTGTAACCTGATATCTGACTGAAGCTATTGGCGCTATAACCTGATATCTAACTGAAGCTATTGGTGCTGTAACCTGCTATCTGACTGAAGCTATTGGTGCTGTAACCTGATATCTGACTGAAGCTATTTTTGCTGTAACCTGATATCTGACTGAAGCTATTGGCGCTGTAACCTGATATCTAACTGAAGCTATTGGTGCTGTAACCTGCTATCTGACTGAAGCTATTGGTACTGTAACCTGATATCTGACTGAAGCTATTGGTACTGTAACCTGATATCTGACTGAAGCTATTGGTACTGTAACCTGATATCTGACTGAAGAACGATGAAGAAGAAGAAATTACAAATTAAAGAAATACATATGTCAAAACGGCTGCTAGCTGGCAATTTGACTCATACTCGTTATCTGTTATATTCTCTTACCTACAAATCTTACTAGCTTTGAAACTCATGTTTCTATCGTTATTTTAGCTACCCTATTTTAATAGCATATTAGGCATCCTCATATTTAATCAATTTCAATTACACCCCCCCCCCCCCAATAAATTTGTCAGATTGTGTAAGGAAGTTATCTGAAATCATACAAAAAGTACTGCCTAAGACGGATGGGTCGTGCCATTGGCGCAAATAAAACGGTGACACAGAGCATTTCCATTCTCTGGACTACATCCTACTGGAAATATAGAATGGATCATGGTCCTGCTACTAGAGAGATCCAGTAGGGTTTTAAGAATGAACGCTGAAGAAGAAGAACAATACAAAAAAGTGAAAAGCTATAAACGAAGCTATGAGTGAAAAGCTCATGAAGAATTTCCTGCCGAAACGTGAAGTTAGTGCCAAAAGGAACATTAACTATTCTTCGTTGACTATGAAGAAGCTGTAGATGAACCCTTAAAAGAGGATAGTACATTTAAAATAAACATTTTCAATTATATTCTGGTTCAATTATATTTTCGACATTATCCTTAATTCTCTGAATGAACAATTCACGGTTCTGGAAACCCATAGCCAAAAAAAAAAATTATCCTTTTTATGACATTTTAAAACCTAAGGATATAGATGACAAAACGCTACAAAATTATTGTACCATTCTGCAGTCAATACTTTCGGTCTAAAGTATCCGATATAAGTGCAAATCCGATTTAAGTGCAAATCCAATATAAGTGCAAATGATCTTCAAAAAGAATTACGTGATGTATCCCGAATGTTACCATATTCTTTGAAACCTTTGGATGTTTTAAATTATCTGTGCCAAAATAACTTAATTACTATGTATCCGAATATTGTTGTAGCTGTGATAATTTTATGAACACTCTCCGTCTCTGTTGTTAGAGGGGAAAGAAGTTTTTTTCCAAATTAAAACTAATAAACCACTATTTAAAAAGTTCAATAAGCCAAACAAAACTTAGAAATCTGTCATTAATTTTTATTGAACTTACATTGCCTGCCACTCTAGACTACACATCAATTATTGACGACTTTGCTAAAGTTAAAGTTTGAAAGGTAAAAACTATAGTAGATTGTTGTAGTTGATAGTTGATTAATCATTAAAGCTTTTAAAGCCTTACTGAATTCCTTAACAGGAAAACACGCAGTATAGAAAGAAAGATGTTGATAATAGCATTTTATTAAGTTTATATTTTTGAAATAAAAATATTATTCATAAATGTTTTGCAATTTTAAAAAAAATCACAATCGATGGTTGTTTTAAAGAAAAAACATTTAAGGGGCGGTCTTTCGATGGCTTGCATCATACTGAGAAAATCTACAGCACGGCCATGAGAATGACAGACATACTTATTAAAGAGGCAACAAAAGAGGTTGGTGCGGGGTTGGTTACTCCACCCCATGATCACTGTGATGAAGCCTGCTGAAGCCCCATATGCATGACTGCTGGGTGGTATCTTCTTCTTCTTCTGCGTTCGTTCTCAAACTCCTGCAGATCAGCAGGATGTAGTCCAGAGAACGAAATGCGTTGTCTCATGGTTTACAGCATTGCTGCTATATCTGCGCCTTTCGGCCTGACACATTCGACTTCAGCATGACTTTGGGTTACTGACCCTATATGGGATGGGACAGCCAACTCCATCCCATAACCTCCTTAGTCGCCTTGCACGACATGCATGGAAGGTAAACAGTGTTGCTATTCGTTTCTCCCCTTTCGGGCCTCGACAACACACAGGCGTTGGTGGTATCAACCATTTTTATCTTCATAATGCATCGAGATAGTCACGGCTCGGCTCGGTAGTAGAGTTGATAGTGAGCTTTCCTAGAAAACTCAAATGGTCAAATTAGTTTAAGGTTTGGATGTTGGCCATACACGTTCTACTAGTGATACGATTTGATGTATTAGTGACCTCAAAATTTGAAGAATTGTTGAACAGCCCAACCCTGCACAAAATAGTCCCCTTATCTTCAAAATGCCTCGATATTGCAAGATAGTCATAGCATAGTCTCCACCGGAACAGAAGACTGTCCGGCCTATGACTTTTCACCAGACAGCCACATTAAGTAAGACGGTGATCTAGGCAATAGGCCCTATATCTGGAAAATTACTTCATTAACAAGGCATTATCTGCAATTTTTCCATACTCTTACCCTGTAGTTTTATAGTCGAAGTTCATTGTAAAAGCTGATCGACATTTGTATTTTATGGGTCGAAGTGCATGAGCCCATTGACCGCTGGATAGCAACCAACTAACCAACCTTGTATAGTACGCAATACAAGTACTATTGTTATACAGTTTTACAGCAGTCTCAATATCAACTAGTGTGCCAATCTGGACCTCACAGTAAAACTCCTTCATCTGGCATGAGATAACAGAATGGTAATTTGTACTTCCTCTCAGTTCTATCATCGTTATATAATCTGTTCTATTATTCGTCATTCTATCCATCCACACATCCATCCACACATCCATCCACACATCCATCCACACATCCATCCACACATCCATCCACACATCCATCCACACATCCATCCACACATCCATCCACACATCCATCCACACATCCATCCACACATCCATCCAACAATCCAACCATCGTTATTTTTTGGTCTCCATTTGCAGTTATGCATCGCAGGGTTGAATGAATGACAATCGGTTTTAGGACTATGGCATGTTTGGTTGCTTGATATGCAGTAAATATTGTGACGTCTCAGAACGTTGGTAACGTATTCAATCTACCTTCTTCTTGGTTTTCCTCTGCCTCTTGTGGTTTCTATTATCGTGTTGTACGCTCTTGCTGCTGGCCAATTTATGCTCATTCTCATGTGACTGAACAATTTCAGACTCTGTTTTTCAATATATGGGACCACAAACGTTGTTCCAATAGTTCTTGTAATCTCTTCATTACTCACGTGTTCTCTTTTTTTTTTGGTTCTGTTTACTGTTTCTCTTAGACATCTCATTTCACAAGTGGTAAATTTTCTCTCTTGTTCTTAGTGTCAACGTCTGATATTGTTGTTCGTCCACCACACGTAATGATGACCATTTGTTACATCCACTTTTGAAAATGCAGTTCGCATTATGTCTTTGATATGTCCTTGATTATGTCCTTGATTATCTTCTTCTGCGTTCGTTCTCAAACTCCTGCAGATTAGCAGGATGTAGTCCCAAGAACGGAATGCGCTGTGTCATGGTTTACAGAATTGCTGCGATATCTGCGCCTTTCGGTCTGACACATTCGACTTCAGCATGGCTTTGGGTCACTGACCCTATATGAGATGGGACAGCCAACTCCATCCCATAACGTCCTTAGTCGCCTTTTACGACATGCGCGGAAGGTAAACAGTGTTGCTATTCTTTGCTCCCCTTTTGGGCCCCGGCAACACACGGGCGTCCTTGATTATGAGTTCCTAAAAGTTTTATGTTAAAAATATAACCCATATTCGGGTCGCAAATGTCCTTGGGCAGTCCGGGCACGGAATTACCACTGTAAACAGTTTTGTTGTCTACCCTTGACTGTCTAGCAGGTCTCCACCGTTGATCTGCTGCACTTCTCTTTTCACAACATGCTGCACCTTTTTGGACTGTAGGCTGTATCGCCATGTAGCAAGTTTTTCCCATGTATCTTGGTCTATTTCAAAGACTTTTCAGTGAGGTCTTTAATGCGTCCCTGTAGCGCTTATTTTGGCAACCTTGAGTACTGATGCACTTCTGCAACTCACCACTGAGAAGTATCTTTAACAGGCGATGATCTGGCATACGTAGCACATGACCTGCCCAAATAATCTGTGTCTGCTCAAAATAGTGTCAATGGTAGGGTTACTAGATCTGTCAAAGACAGTGGTATCCGAAATCTTGTCTTAACATCTGATATTCATATTTTTTTCTGAGACACGTTGTATGAAAGTGATTGAGTTTCCTCACATGACATCTATACACACTCCAGGTTTCACCAGCGTATAATAACACTGGAAGTACCACTGCTTTCAGCTAAGTCTGTAGGTTAATGCCATTTCTATGCCACACGTTTGCATACGATCTACAGAAAGCGCTGCTACCCTCGACGATCCCTGTATAAATTTCATCATCAACGTTGGCATCTTGTGATAGTGTACTACCTATGTATATGAATCTATACGTATCACATTGATAACGTTGTGTTGGTATGTAAGTTGAATTTACGATTTTTATGATTTGCTTTTTGGTTTCCATCGAAATAAATTTGCTTCAAGATTGGTGTAATTTTATACTTTAGTTAAATAAATTCAAGCCACTAGCTTGTTTATATACAATGGTATTCGATATCAAGCGACCAAATGTGGCAGGGTTCGAAAAATCGATCATCGCTAAACCCCTTAATTAATTGCTTAAAACAGATAAAGCATAGGAAAGACAATAGATGAATAGATAGATTAGCCTGTTTCTTTTTCAGTATTGCAAAATTGTTCATTAATTTGTACAGTCCTAAATATATGTTTACAATTATACTTTTCTTGTCTTTTACAACGTATCCTGATGAAGCCAGATGTTACTAAACGGTATGGAAACCTGAAGGCTGGAGCCATGGATATAGTAAACCATCAGTGGTATAGCAAGGTAGAATACAAAAAAATTCTCAACAAATCTTATAAAGCCCCTTGGATACCGACTGAATCATCGTTAACAGATGGGTCCAACTTTGAAAAGCAAAAAGAAGAGACAATAAAAATATCTAAGGTAGATAAATATATGAATGAATTTAGCGAGTTTTAACTGCTGTCGAATGAGATTTTAATATTGTGTTGATTGAAGAATGTGACGTTTTATATTCAGAATGTATTCCATACGACACAAATAATTATTCAATCATACCTCTACTTGTACAATAAATGATAATTGGACCAGAGTTTGATTCCATACGACACAAATAATTATTCAATCATACCTTCACTTGTACAATATGTACAATTGGAGCAGAGTTTGAACAAACACAACTGTTCAACCAATTGCTGCATCTTCTTCAGAGTTCTTCATCGTTCATTCTCAAACTCCCGCTGGATCTTTCTTGAAACACAACCAAACTAGATTTCCAGTAGGATGTAGTCCGGAGAATGGAAATGCGTTGTGTTGCCATTTTATTTCATCCAATGGCCGGACACCTCCGTCTTCTGCAGAATTGCTGGTTCAGATTTCACACAAATTTTTAGAAAAGTACATCACCATTCGATTATTTTCATTCATCGATTTAAATACTTTGAGTATAAATAAAGCTGGGTTATCGATATCAGCTTAAGTCTCCAAATAATACTTCTTCTTCTTCATCGTTCTTCAGTCAGATATCAGGTTACAGCACCAATAGCTTCAATGAATTGTGTGATTCGCTTCAGGTCATCCATGGAACTCCTCAAGTCTGGAAGCAGTGCTGTCTCAGTAGGCCATATTTTCTCCGTCTCTTCTTGGTAGAATTGGCAAACAGTAAGAATGTGTTCTGCAGTCTCTGTCCACAGTTGCACAGGTCTGTCTCACCAATCTTCAGCTTTCGGAACATGTGGCTTCTCAGTCTGTTGTGACCAGTTCGTAGTCTGAAGATGATAGTTTGTTCCTTGCGTGACATTTGGTAGTAGGGGTCATTTGGTTCTGCAGTTGGGTGCATCTGCTTCCACTTTTTCTTATATTCTACTTTTAACATGATCTTACATTCATAGTACGTATTATAATTTTCTATTTATTCCAGTGATCCCCCTTTCCTTGCCAGGAGATCAGCTTTTTTCATTTCCATGTATGCCACAGTGACCTGGGATCCACTGCAGTACTGTTTCTTTGGTAGTACTGCTGAGGTGTAGTAAGCAGGCCGTAAGTTCATTCATGCTCGTGTTCTTTGGATCTTTCAATGCCTGCAATACTGACTTTGCATCCGTTAGAAATACTACATGTCTGTTGTGACTCGGCAAGCAATTCATGAGCATTTTGGCTGCCTCTATTATCGCTTCCATTTCTGCTTTTAAATGTGTGGAATGTTTGCCTGTGGGTATAGATTTCTCTATTTCTTTTCCATCTGGTGTTACTATATATATTCCTGATCCTCCATCTAATACTGCCTCTTTAGCTGATCCATCTGTATATACATGTGTCCATATATCCTTTGGGTATGCTTTCTGTATGTGATTCTTAGCTGTCTCCTTTAGTACTTGTATAGTAGTTTCTGTTTTCGAAATAATGCTTGGTATATTGTCCATAATTCTTGGGAAGTTTTTCCTGTCCCATGTTAGGTATATGTTAAAGGTGTTTAGTGGTTTTAAGTTTTGTAGGTCTGTATCTGTGAGTGATTTCTGGAGCTGTTTAGCGGAGTGTAGAAAGCTACCTCTTTTGAGTCGCTCTTTTGTTGGTCTGCTTAGCCTTTGGCTCATTTGATGACTCTCCAAACATTTAAACTTTGCATACTGTGTGAGGATTTTTTCATTTCTTCTTTCTTCCATTGATGGCAAACCTGTGCATGTTTTCATTTCTGTGATTGGGGTAGTATTCATACCTCCTGTTATAATTCTGAGATTGCGGTTTTGTATCTTTGAGATCTTTTGAGTGTTACTCTTGGCTGCAGTCCTCCATGCTGACATTCCATATTCCAAAGCTGGTCTTACGTAACCTGTATATGCTCTACTTATAATTTTTCCATTTGCACCCCAATCTGTTCCAGCCAATTTTTTAAGGAGTGTTGTCCTCATTGTATCTTTTGTTTGGCACTTGTCTATGTGCTGTTTCCATGTAAGTCTTGGATCAAAAGTGACTCCAATGTATGTGGGTGTCTCATCTTTAGGCAATGGTTGACCTCTTATGGTTAGTAGGATTTTCTGTGGTTTGGTGGACATGCTGAAGATAGTATAGGTAGTTTTTTGGGCATTGATAGACATGGCCCATTGTTTTGTCCACTTGGCCAAATTGTTCATAGTTTCCTGTAACCTTATTTTTGTTGTGCCTACGCTCTCTTCACTGCACCATATCGCCAGATCGTCTGCATACATTGCAGCATTTACTTTACGCGAGAGAATTTGGTCAATGTCATTCATGAATATAAGGAATAGAGTGGGGGATAGAACACCTCCCTGTGGTACTCCATGCTTGAAGAGTTTCTTTCTTCTGTGCTTCATTTCAAGCTTCACTGCTGCTTTTCGGTTGTGCAGGTAGTGTTTTATCCAGTAATACATGCGCCCTGTCACTTTGTTTTGTTGTAGTTTAAGGAGGATTCCTTAATACTAATAATACCAAATAATAACATCCGTTTTTCATTGTTCTCCTGTTAAACATATGGTTCATTAGATTGGGGCACTTATGTCAATATAAAATGTACAATAGAGGGGTTCATAAATTAGGTCAAAACTTGAAGAGGGGGGTCTGAAAAGTTTGACAGTTGTTTACAGGGTGGTGGGGGTGGGGGGGGGGGGGGTTTGCAAAAGTTGATGATCAACAATACTGTTTATATTTGTACCGATTAATGTTTGGAATTTGAAAGACTTTTCTACAAATCTGTCAAATATCATGCAGTTGTTTGTTTTTTTAATACTTGTTCCGCCAATTAAAATCGGGGTTGGATGTGTTTACATTTTTGACATAATTAAGCATGGGGGGAGGGGCTAAATTCTTTAGTTGTTGACATGGAAAGAAGGGAGCTGTGTGTTAAAAATAAGCAAACATTATTACCATAATTTAAGGACAGCCCCATACCTGTATCGTTCCAATCAGATGTGAGGTATTCGAAATGCTTCTTCTGCGTTAAGAATCTACGTTCATGTTATATTGTCATGTCTGTCGTCAGGGCGAAGTCCACTGTCTTTTCCAGGTCAGAGCGGCTGCCCCATAGCTTGTGCCTCAAAGCTGTATCCTCTAAATGCTTGTTTTACTGCAGATAGGTTTAATCTTGCTTTCAACAGGGCCACTTAACATGCTTACAGTATTACATGTCAATAAATATAGATTTGCCGTATTTTATACACAATACCCAGTATTTTTTTTAATGTACGGTAATACTGCAGTTAAACGAAACAACAATAGTACTTACGTAGAACACGGGTTTTTGATGTTTCACTTGAACACAACAGCCGGACTATCACTAAGACGTTATGAGGTGTAAACACGAACACATACAAATTACAATACACAAGACATTTTCAACGTTTCGAACCGTTAGGTCTTTCTCACGTAAATATATAACAAACTGAAAAACAAAACATTAAAAACTATGTTACCACCACAGAGGCACTAGATGCACTATTGACATGTGAACAATACGAGGTTCAAGGTCAATAGTGTGTCCAGGTTATACCCAACTGCAGATGTGTAGACCTGAGCACATTTGACATTCTGCAAGTGTTTGTTCATCATATCAAGTGCCGTTCCCATATCTAATGTTGGCTGCAGTGAATCCACAATATCTGCTTCTTGCCTTGGTGGTGCAATCTACTAGACTTCTCTGTCCATCTCATTAAATTTTCCTCCCACTTGTATCTGTCTACCTCTTGCTTGCCATTATCAACATCACTCCAAAGTAAAAGTCTTCAACAATATATCATAGGGTCTATCTTTTAATATGTTCAAAACATTTTATGTTTGATTTTTGTTTCCTTTAATAATTCTTCTTTCGTGCACAACGTTGCCATTGTTGTTTTCACTTGAACACAAAAGACTTGTTTTACGATCCGGTATTTTAGTTTAATTCTTTCTGGTCATTTTCACATATTCCTACGATCCCCGTGTAATCTGATGTCTGCTGTCAACTGTACATCTTTTCCCAATTCTTTAACACTTTACTGGACAAGAAGGACAATATATATATATAGCGTTTGTGATCAACCTGTTGTTAA
The DNA here is from genome assembly GCA_034231615.1 of Meghimatium bilineatum. Lineage (NCBI taxonomy): Eukaryota > Metazoa > Mollusca > Gastropoda > Stylommatophora > Philomycidae > Meghimatium > Meghimatium bilineatum. The sequence goes on along the minus strand of CM067316.1, from coordinate 13,704,212 downwards.
TAAACCAAATTATTAGATGTGACTGTGCCCATCGAGTAGTAAACGTTTTCTCATGTTTAGGCCGACGTTGTGATTGAACTAGTTAGGGGCACGGCGTGGGTGGACAGAACAACAAAGAAACCTGTCGCAAGGGCCAGAGTTGTGCCCTGATGTCGGCATATGTTTCAGCGGCATTAGACTCGAAACACCATCAAGTCGGATGGCTGCTGGAATAGAGGGCGGAGCATTAATGGAAATGTCCCATGTGCTGTGAGGCCAGTTTCTAATCAAGAAGAAGAAACATTTTCTCATCTGTGAAAATGATTCTGGTATAGGTAAAACTCAACAGTAGAGATAGGCCCAGGATCGTTCACAATCTTATCCGAGGTATCATCCACCGACATCCTGAATCACTCGTCCAAGTTTGTGTCTCTACGCATATTTAGGAGCACAGGGGACTAGAAGCTTGTTCTCCAACTTAACAATACTTTTAGTTCCGATTTCCATGTAGCTTCTTATCCATTATATTTGCACGTTCATTGTACACAATATGTTATCCTTACGGAGACTTGCGCAAGACCCTCAATATACGTGACGACCGCTACCCATGTCAAGACATCTACATTGACCACACCTCCGATATCTGCATTTCGGCTGACTATTCATAATGCCTTGCGTCACTGTGTGTTGACAGTGCCGCAGTCAGTGTTGTCGGAGATATTGCTTGTCTTGTTGCAGTAAATTCTCATTCTATCTGCAGCCTTCACATTCGCGGACAAGATCCCTGAACGTGTTGACAAGAAACAGGTAAATCCGGGAATAAGGTAATGATAATAACTAAAGACACATATAATAACACACACAAATCGGCGTTTCGATCAAATGGTCATTATCAATACAAAAATTAAAACAAAATTAAAATATACAACTGTCACATTGGCATGTGTAATATAGATTGATAAGAAACAAAGAACGAGCCACTGTATTTCTGTTTTCGCGGTGTACCTTGAAGAGATACTTTTAGAATCTTCGTTTTCTGCTAACCATGGGCCCGCATGAGAGCAATACAGTACTCTTTGCACCCCGATACTTCGGTAATACAACTCTATATCACGTGTTCAATTTTATACAAATTTTTCAAGATAACTCCGTCAGTGCCTCCAAAATTTGCGAAAACCCTTGGTAATAGGAGATAAACAAGCTCTAGATTGTTGGTCAGTCTATCTAACTATCTATACGCTGTGTCCCTTGTTTGCCTTGAGGTGTCAGGGGTGGAAGAGTTCTCTGGAGATGGCTTGTTTCTGTGCCTCCTTTGATTTCTGTGATCCATCTTTTACATGGTCTGCCTGTGGCTTTATAACCGTTATGTCAATGTGTCATGGCCATTTGTGGCATGTTATATGAATATGTCGGTAGTCTGGAAGCGTGTGAAAACCACTTGATCTGTTGTCTTTTGATGTGTTTCAATACTGGTATTGTTTTGGTTATCGTTGGTCAGTAAAGAGTTAAAACGTGTAAATATTCCAGTTAATAACTTTGACGGTATATGCTTCTTTACAATAAAATCTTCCTTTGACTTGAATAGCTGTACGCCCGTGTGTTGACGGGGCCCAAAAGGGGAGCAAAGAATAGCAACACTGTGTACCTTCCGCGCATGTAGTAAAAGGCGACTAAGGAGGTTATTGGATGGAGTTGGCTGTCCCATCCCATATAGGGTCAGTGACCCAAAGCCATGCTAAAGTCGGATGTGTCAGGCCGAAAGGCGCAGATATCATAGCAATTCTGTAAACCATGACACAACACATTCCGTTCTCCGGACTACATCCTGCTAATCTGCAGGAGTTTGAGAATGAACGCAGAAGAAGAAGAAGAATAGCTGTAAATACATTCTTACTAAAATTATACTTTTTATATTTATTGAATTTTTGTCAGATTTTTAACTAGATGGAAGCTGTTTACCATAAACTTAGCTTTTCCACTGTACATGTATTTAGTTGTACACTTCAGCATCACTAGTTTATTGTCTCTGTGTAGGTCCTGATAACACTAGAGTTCATATAATATCTATAAAGCTACATTATTGCTTGTGACCTTCGAACTCTCATTCCCTAACATGCTTATAAGTATAATTCATTTCTGCAGAACCGTTGATCTTTCAACTGCATATTTAGAAGGACACTATATCTGCATAATTAATTGGAAGGCAACTTTATTCCTATAAATCGTTTAAAAAAAATTCATAACAAGGCCAGTGTTTGTAGGCATGTATTTTTTTTAAAAACTGTCAATACTGAATTTTTCCCATTGTTTTACACTTTACGTGTGTCGAGGGGGATACAATCTTCTTGTTCTCGCTTTTTCTGGCAACTTCAGATAATGTCTCTTTGATGTCGTCGATCCAGCGCACTTTAGGTCTACCCTTGGCTCTTCTATTTGCTTCTCCTCTCTTCATATATGCTTTTATAAACTAATCAATGGTTGGTTGGTTGCTGATCCAGCGGTTCATGGGCTCATGCCCTTTGACCTGATGCCATTAAATGGCATTATATTGCTGGGAAGTCTGTGGATTTCCGGCCCACCCCGGTACAGAGCCAGAGAATAACTATCACACTTCCAGGAAGGTAGGTTTCAACCTATGCACCGCTCCTAGCCACGATAGGGTTCACTGTGCTGATTCCCCACCACCAATTGACTACTGGTTATGCCGAACTTCTCTATTGCTCCAGGCATGCAACCAAATGTTCAAGTCAATAGGATTGTCACGTCCTGAGTCACTGTGCCTCTATGATGGGTTTCAGCCATAGGAAAAAAATAGTGCTGTCAGTTTCCTCCTCCCCAGTGCTGCACAGTACATCTCTGGCTCCCTCCCAACCACAGAGGGTGCATACATATATATTCAGGTAAACATGAAATACATTTCAACAACAAAACAAAAGCATAATTGTATAGATGACGTACCATGAAGCTTCTCTAAGAAGATAACCTCAATATAACGGCATGTCATCCACTAAGGTTTTCTGTTGCATGGGTGGTATGTCTAGTGGGCCATTGGCGAGACCCACAGATGCAACCACATGTGTAAGCTAATGAATCACACAGCATTCTTTCCAGATGACCAAACCATTGTATGTATTGTAGATGCAGTAGAGAGATTTTGTATATCAGTGGACAGTGTACCATTTTCCAGTACTAAATTTGTTAAGATCTTTGATGCTGACACTTGTATCTAGTTAAAAGGGATTGTGTACCTATTTGTAAACCTTTTTCTACAATGTTTTAAGCATTATAAGTATTTCATTCATCTTAAAGTTATATTGGTGCTTTAGTTCCAAGTTTGATAGCCAGGAGTAAATTACACACCGCAGCACGTCATATTGCTCTTAGATTTTGCTCCAACAGGAGGTTTTGGAGTCACTAGAGATTTGTTTAACAAAGATATTGTCCCTAGCCCCCATGCAAGACACACAAGTTGTCTTTTATGGTGTGATCTGTATGGGCGTGGTGGTCCTAATATTTCCTCCCTTGTCATATGCATTTAAGCTGTCTGATGAAACTTATGACACTTGTTGTACCATAGCAAACTTAACTAGACCAAACAGCTCAAAAGCTGTGACATAGGAGCATATAAAGTGCTTGACACTTCCTTCCTGGAGTTGTTAAAAACATCTTCTGTAAGAATGTTAAGAAGGCATATAGTACTAATTTCACTGTACTCTGTTTACCCAATATGTGCTCTGTCCCTTTCAATGAGGTGGCATGCGGCATACCAAAAGGTACTACACATACTTATACTAACTCTAGCTTCAAGTGATAATTTCCAGGGATCTCCAAAAAAAAAAACCTTGGTAAAGAAGACGTAGCGAGTTGAGATGCACACCTGTGACTTACTGAGTACACAGTGAACTACTTAACCTCTACACCAAGAAGATCTCCATAGAAGGAGACTAAATAAAGTGGAAGTATACACTATTCAGGACATAGCAATCAACTCAACACTTTTCGGCTGTGGTGATTTTATAGGCAATAGTTACATTCAGTAGGTTTCCATTACTTTATGAATGCTGCTAACTACCACTCAGCCATAGAGTTGGAAAAAGGTAAACATTGACATGATATTGATGATGACTACTTTCATTACAAATAAAAATAGGAGTGAGACATGGACAGAGAAAATATTTTGTTGGCATATGCAATGATTCTCAAAGTGTGATGCATAAAGTGACTTCTATGATTCTTGGACATGACACAAATTATTTTGAGATATTTGGAAGATTATTTATGGAGCACTAGTGGAATGAATACTTTTTGGGTAGCTTTGTTTACCTGTTATGACAGGTTTCCTAAAGAAGAACATAACCAAATTATTATAAAGAATTTTATTAAAAACTGTTTTATAAGAACTAGTGTATTTTTTGGTTTTCATTCTCGGGTGTGAAAAAAGAGAATAATTAATTAATTATAAAGAATGACTACGTTGAATGAAAGAGAATTGACTGTGATCTCTGGTAAATAAAACCTTGATAATGTAATAAATGGAAGAATTATAATTTTTAAGTTATTAAAAAATACACCAGATGTTTTGCATCTAATGGATCAAAAATGTTTAATCATTGTTAATGATGTGGATTGAATGTTATTAAATAACTGATAAATTAATGGATTGTATGATAAATCATTTATGATTATATAAAATCATACTCCATAAAAGAAGAGATTGTGTACAAAAACATTCTAGTCAAATCCCATTATAACAACGTGGTCCGGACTGACGAAATACTTATGTAATAACAGAAAACTCACTACATACAGTATAAACAATACAGAATGAATATAATAGGGGATTTTGAAAAGTGTTATATAGGGAAATCTGTTATAAATGTAATAAATATTCAACTTTAAAATAACATGAATTAATGGATTACATAATAATATGAAATAATAATAATATAATATTATTTAAATAAACATAATAATATAAAAATATGAAATCATACTTCCATATTTCTAGATTTTTTTGTGCACAAATATTTAATAAATGATTATACTAGCACAACTGTGTCAATGACAACTAATTGATATGGATTGGATATTACTGTTGAAAAATGTGAAAGAACAGTTTAAATTAATTACATATGGGAAAAATATGTGTAATCATGATTATATATATTCTGTGTGTGTGTAACAGTGATTACATATCCAACAGTACATAATTTGGGATCAAAGAAACTAAGGTGTCGTATGAGTGTTATGAATATTGAATAGGATATCAAAGTTTATACTAAATGTATTTTCACATCAACATTGAATGTATCAGATCGCTGATGCTGATAAAACAGTGGGAAAACATTATCTCCATTTTCTGGACTACATCCTGCTGAAAATTTTATAGGGCCATTGTCCTGTTACAACAGAAATCCAGCAGGAGTTTGTGAATGAACGCTTTAAAAATGCACTTTGGGCACGTTAATGGACAAATTGATACACACAACACGAAACTATGGCACATGTTGAGAACAGAAGGACAATGGAACAATAACAAAATGATTGCAACAACATTATATTTCTCATAGTATATTATCATGATAAAATAATTATGACATATTTTTTATGTGGAAGCAACTCTTAAATTTAACAATTTAATCTTTTCTATGGTCAAAAAGTAATCTAATAACTACCCAAAAAGTAATCTTATAACTACCCAAAAAATAATCTTATAACTACCAAAATGTAATCTTATAACTACCCAAAACTGACACATATGAAGTATTATAACACTCCATTTTTGTATAGTATAACTGATTCTGCATGAAAATTATTCCTTTATCAATATGTCCAAAGATACCATCACTAAGAAGAGAAACATAATTTTAAAAAGTTGAAACATCATAATAGGCACAAAAATTATTCTTACCAAAGGGGCTACATGTGCCTGGTTCTTTTGTATGACTATAAATTTTAAGCTATGAGGGGGAAAAAAACTGGGTAAAAAAATACTTCAAGCAGTAAACGTGACTTTTGAGAAGGACACTAAAAACCAGATTAGACAATAAATGTCCTGGCACTGAGATTGGTATAGTGGAATCCAGGTATAACAACTTTGTCTGGACCGACAAAATATGTATGTAATAAAAGAAATTCGCTACATGCAGTACAAACAATATTGAATAAATATAATTGGGGTTTTGAAAAGTGTTGTTATAGAGGAAAATGTGTTATAAAAAATGCGCTATAGATGGATTCCACTATTTTTGTTAATAGATCTCTCAGCAAAACCATCAGGAAGATAAATGGAATTATGTGAGACATATTAACAGGAATGAATGAATTAATTCTATGTGAATAAATACAAGAAAGAAAAGCGTACGCAGATATTTATGAAAAGTGTAATCAATTGAGCAGAAAATTTCATTCAACAAACAAAACCATGGTAATATTAACCTAATTTGAGTATTAAAAGACAAATGAAGATTGAGAGGTCATGATCATCAAAAATACCAAAAATGGGGAAAAGTGGTCCATTATATAATTATCAGCAAAGGAAACCTCAAGAAGAACATAAAAGGTCAAATGTAATTCAAGAGAAATCTACATGCAATTTTTATATAAACTTTTATATTTTATATAAGACAGCACTCATAGTCTTAATTTTCCTTTCAACACAATACTTGTGATTTAATCATATGTTGATCTTGTCAATGGTATATGCATATGTCTAGATTATATTTACCACATGTAATCTGTTTGATTGAATAAAATTTGTGTCAAAATAAATATGCAATTCTATTTCATTTACTTTACAACTCCCTTTAGACAAACTTCTATCATCTTTTCCTGTCTTTAGTGATTTCTTAAAAGTTCTTACAAATCTCATTTCCTTTCTTCTTCTTAGTTGTTAGGTCATCGTTGTTGTACGATGGACACACCAACAGATGCTCCTATCACCACTTGAGTGTAGGCCATCATAAATGTACAAGACCTGCAATCCTTGGCAACTGATCGACAGGCATGGAGAACTATGAGATTCACCCTATGTGCCAAACTTGGCAAAAGAGGAACTGACTGACTGAAGAACCCTTTTCCCATCTTTACAACCTTCTCACACTCTTGTATCATATGTACACAAACAAGACGTAGACCAATATATGCAGTAATAAATTCTTTATTTACAAATGTACAAAAATTTAAAAAAATTTTTTAATTTAAAAAATCTTTAAAAAGCAAGCCAGATTAAAAAATATGAAACGTCTCCCTGCCACCAGATTCATTTTTGAAAATTTGCGTTATTGATGGTGACTGTTTTGAAAATGTGATAATTTTTTGGTAGTTAAAGATATTGAAATAATATTTGCACATATAAATAAAGAATTGAATTCTGCATATATTGGTGTAATTTATGTACGTGTGTGTGTGATACCAGACATATGAGAAAGTGGTAAAGACGTTTTTCACAAAAAAACATATATTTTATAACAAATAAAGAGGAAAAAAATTAGTAAAAAAATAAGTTACCTTACTTATCAAATTCCTTGGCAACACTGTACACTAAATCGCATGCAAATCTGTTGTATTTATGTTCTTTCACTGCGAAATTATCACAATATTGCCAGGGAAACTGTATAAAACATGTAGATTTGCAGTAAAATCGTTCTTTGATCTTAGGCCTAGAGTCATTTTTGGTGCCACTTCAACATATTCGATATCAAACATGTACAAGTCCCCCAAACCACACGCCATTCTGTATATTCACTGCTGTGAAACTAAATAACTAAATAATTCATGATTCAAGCCACGATTCAATGTTATTTTATTCTAAATACGATGAAAGAAAGGTCTATAAAACCGATCCACCATCATGGCATCGTACCGGTGTGTAGATGTGATCAGATTAATTGCTATTACACATGTACTTTTTAACTTGACATCTTTACAACAATCATGTCGGAAGGAGAGAATGTCCCGGCTTCGATTGTGCATGCCACGAACTATATACAGGCGGTGATCAGGCTGTGGTAGGCCTATTTCGCACGATGAATCATTGAGCGAGTGCATCCGACAACAGTAAACAGCCGCCATCATTTTTTTTGTTGAGCACGCTTAACCAAAGGGCGGTGAAGGTAAAGTCTCTACGAAAAAAACATTATTGCGTTTTCCAAACACCCATGTTTTGTTGTTTTTGTGTTTTTGTGTTTTTAAAAAACATCTTCACTACTTCCTCACACCTCTTGTATGACACATACATAAAAACATATTACACACATATTTGCAGTGTGCAATTCCTTATTGAAATTGCAAAAATTATTTTTAAATCTCTAAAAATAAAAAAGTTATTGTATTTTCCAAACGCCCATCACAAATTACATAAATTTCACAAAAGAATCCAGAGGCATGGGATAAATTGTGTAATTTTAATTTGGCGTGCTAAGGATTTAAATAATAAACAATATATTTAAGTTTCATATCAGATACCTTATTCAGCTTATGTGACAAAAACCTCCAGTATGAGGGTGGAGGCAGTTATAGCAGCCTTATGATGGCTCTCAGAAACCATGCTGAACAGGGCTGTTGTCACATAAGACTCTCATTACATGCTTTTGCAAAGATTAGGCTGGCTGCACCATGAATGGGTAGCATTCATAGATACCTCTGCTCTTCAGAAACTCACATAGATCTACTGTCCAGTTCACAGAAATGAGCAAGCTGATATTTGCTACAAGAGCACCTGGGATGGGCACTTTGAATATGTATAAATGTGAGATCTTGAAAGGAATACTGGATCGCTTATTGGAGAATGAAAATTGACCAGACAGTATTACAGAGAATAATTTTGGATCAATTGAAGAGAAGGACGAGAGTGGGGTCAAATTAGGCGCATGAAAAATCAACATGCATTAGATAGAATAAGCATATATTCTCTACATCATATGCTAAAAGAGACTGAACACTCTTAGTCTGCCAAGAAGTGCAATGAGATTTTAATAATAATAATAATAAGAACATTAAAAACCTGAAATTAAATATGTGAAATTTATTGATTAAGTTTGAGAAAAAAAACTGAAATCATGAAAAATGTTGTTATTATAAACATTCAATCATTTGTGTCACCATTGAAGATGGATGTGTTGGATCATTGGCACAAATAAAAAGGTGGCACAACGCATTTAGATTCTCTGGACTACATCCTGCTGGAAACCTAGTAGGACCAATGTCATGCTACAAGAAAGAACCAGCTGGAGTTTGAGAATGAACACTGAAGAAGAAGAATGTGTGCTACTTGACAATAGCAGGAATGTTTTTTTTGTTTTTTTACTTTATCAGATTAGGATGATCACAATTCATGCTGATAACTGGCAGCTATACCATACTGCCCCTCTGCTGCTTTGGTGATTGGAGTCTCTCCTAATTTCTGTTCTAAGCCTTTCCAAGTTCTACCAGACAGATACTCGCCTGCAAAAAAAAACATTAGAATTATTTTTGTATGATCAATCATTAGGGAAGCCAAGCATTTTTTACAATGTCTATTTACAATGAATACTTACGACAGAGGTCAAATCTATTTGTAATGAATACAAATGAAATAGAACTGAGATCAAGTCTATTTACAATGAATAAAAATAGAAGAGGATAGAGAAAATAATAGCTCACCAGCATTTTCGGCCACAGATACGACTGTCATTGCTTCTGATCTTAAAACCAAATCTTGACTAGAGTTGGCACTGACTTCTGGTGTCTCTTTGATACCCAGTACTCTGATCCGATTACTGATTAGGGACACGTCTGTTTTAGAATCATTACCCACAGTAAAATCTTGACTTTCTACATGCATAGATGCACCTGCAAAGAATAAAATATGTGTTTGTAAGATTTTCTCTCTCATTTTCTCTCTTTTAATACTTTCTCTCTTTACACTTAACACTGCAAATTAAAGTTTTGCAAATTAAATTGTTTTTAAAAATGTAGTTTTCATTACGTTTTTATCAGGGAAACAACAATGGTCTTGATAAATAATGCTGGAAAATAGAGAGATGTGGAGAGCCATGATCACCTATGCCAGCCAGCATGGCACCTGATGATGATGAGTTTTGTCATTTTATTCAACAACAAATTTTTGCCCTATACCCACATGAAAATATAGTCCTATATTACCTAAAATAAACAACTGTATACATGGCCAATATTGGACTTGGTGTATACATGGTTAATATCGGACTTGATGTATACATGGTTAATATCGGACTTGATGTATACATGGCCAATATCGGACGTGGTGTATACATGGCCAATATTCTACTTGATGTATACATGGCCAATATCGGACGTGGTGTATACATGGCCAATATTCTACTTGATGTATACATGGCCAATATTCTACTTGATGTATATATGGCTAATATCGGACTTGATGTATACATGACCAATATCGGACTTGATGTATACATGACCAATATCGGACTTGATGTATACATGGCCAATATCAGACTTGATCTCAGAAGAAGAAAAACAAGTTAATTTCTACCTACCGACCTATAAAGGTTTCCCACCTGTTATATACTTCTTCTAAAGCATTCAATCTCAAACTCCTGCAGCTCCCGTGTGTTGTCGGGGCCCGAAAGGGGAGCAAAGAATAGCAACACTGTTTACCTTCCATGCATGTCGTACGAGGCGACTAAGGAGGTTATGGGATGGAGTTGGCTGTCCCATCCCATATAGGGTCAGTGACCCAAAGCCATGCTGAAGTCAGATGTGTCAGTCCGAAAAGCGCAGATATCGCAGCAATGCTGTAAACCATGACACAACGCATTCCGTTCTCCGGACTACATCCTGCTGATCTGCAGGAGTTTGAGAATAAACGCATAAGAAGAAGAAACTCCTGCAGATTAACAGGATTTAGTCTAGATAACAAAATGTAGTCCTGGTTTATTGCTATGCTGTCATATCTGTGCCTTATTGCCTGACATCTGACCAGTATGGCTTCTGAGTCACTGTGACAATCTATGGGATAAGGCCGTCATCTCCATCTCACAGTTTCCTTAGTCACCTCTTACAACGTGCATGGCAGGTAAAAAAGAGTTGACATTATTTTCTTCCCTTTCAAGCCCCAACAAAGCAATAATGTGTTATTTACAAAATTCACACAAAATGCACAAGTAGGACTGTAATACACAGAATGCTGTAAAGTAGATTATCAGAGAGTATAGAAGTAAAATATAACACAAAAACAGTTAGTTACAATCAGAGAGTATAGAAGTAAAATACTACAGAAAAACAGTTAGTTACAATCAAGAGAGTATAGAAGTAAAGTATCACAGAAAAACAGTTAGTTACAATCAGAGAGTATTGAAGTAAAATACTACAGAAAAACAGTTAGTTACAATCAGAGAGTATAGAAGTAAAGTATCACAGAAAAACAGTAAGTTACAATCAGAGAGTATTGAAGTAAAATACTACAGAAAAACAGTTAGTTACAATCAGAGAGTATTGAAGTAAAATACTACAGAAAAACAGTTAGTTACAATCTTCTTCTTCTTCTTCAGTGTTCATTCTCAAACTCCTGCTGGATCTCTATTGCAGTCGGACAATGGCCCTTTTAGATTTCCAGCAGGATATAGTCCAGAGAATGGAAATGCGTTATGTCGCCGTTTTATTTGCGCCAATGGCCCAACACATCCGTCTTCGGCGGGAGTTACAATCAGAGAGTATTGAAGTAAAATACTATAGAAAAACAGTTAGTTACAATCAGAGAGTATTAAAGTAAAATAACACAGAAAAACAGTTAGTTACAATCAGAGAGTATTAAAGTAAAATACCACAGAAAAACAGTTAGTTACAATCAGAGAGTATTAAAGTAAAATACTACAGAAAAACAGTTAGTTACAATCAGAATATAGAAGTAAAATACAACATAAAAACAGTAAGTTACATGTTACGTTACTTATTATCTTGACATGGAAATTCCAATTCTAATACGAATGTGAGCCTTGGACAATAAATTAACAGGATAATAGAAAATTAGAGACAACAGAGATGTGGTTCTATAGAAGAATGCAGACAGTATCATAGACAACAGATTTCTGGTTCTATAGAAGAATACTGAGAGTATCATGGACAACTAGAAAGACCAACGAGGAGGTGCTGAAACTGTAAAATGTGGGACTGGGGTTAATGATATTATTAGAAAGAGACAATCTTTATTTTTTAGACACATTATGAGGCAGGGAGGTCTTGAGAACATGGTTACAAATGGCAAGACTGAAGGCAAGAGAGATTGAGGATGACAGCTTTTAAAAACATTAGACAGTCTGACATCGTGGCATAGCAAAGAGTCAACAATGATCCTGAAAATAGAGAGTTGTGGTGATCCATGATCTCCTACGCCAGTCAGCACAGCAACTGATGATGATGATTACCCTGAGATTTAATGGTAAATTTCTGTGGTAATGTTCCCTCTAATTTAAGAAACTTTGTGAGTAATAATTTATTTAAATTTACAAGCGTAAATATATATATATATATATATATATATATATATAAATATATATATATATGTTTGTGTGAATTAGTCTGTTTTATGAACTGAAATAATTATTACTTTGTGTTTTCAGTTAATACCTAAAGGGAATTGGAAGTCTTGAGACATTTTGCTAATTTTATGAGAACAAAATATAAACGGGGTAAATAAATGTGTCCTTTCTTTTTTTTCAATGATTATTTCGCTTGGCTATAATTATCTACAGGCGGGTAGATGTTTATTTTTACTTAGTAGAAGAATAGGAAGGGAATTTATTTAGGAGGGTTGTATTTGTGGGAACAAACTGGGGTTAGGGTGTTGTATGTGTGGGAAAGAATGGAGTTAGGCAGGTGGCCAATATCTGCTTATTTCTTCCAATATAGCATAGAAAGGGTTGATGTTGGTTTGTGGTAGCCATTTTGTATGTAGGACAATCTGTGAATAAACTAGCAGTCCGTAACATCACACACTTTTGGATTGGCTTAGATTTTATAAGTGTGATGGTAGACACATTAACTGGAAAATAACCGAAAATGACATTATTATATGATGAAGTAAAATCATTAATTTATTGGACTTCAAAGCTGCATAATTAAACTTTTCATTGAAAAATAATCTTACCTGGCAAAATATCTCTGAAGTCTGTGCTATATTCACCCGTCCACTCTCTTGCCTGATTACAAGCAATTTCCATTTCCAGTGGGCTAACTATTGGACGGTAAAATTCTGTTTGGTCAAGCAGAGTACTTTCTGGACAGGCGACCAGTGCATAAATGTCGACTTCTGCAAAGTTGGCCAATTTTGCTGGATTTAATTTTCCCACAACAAACGTGTAACTCTTCTTGCCAGCTTTTTTTAATACACATTTCAAATGTTCAATAACATTTCTGTATTTGGTTACTCCCAAAGTTCCAACAACTATCCCTACAATATTTGCATCCTTAGCTCTCTCTATTAAATAATATCTTTTCATGAGAGCTTTATTTATATTTACAGTCTCTTTTCTGCAATGTTTCTTCAGAGGATTATAGGAATAGAATGGACATCTACCGAATTTCATCATCAAATTTGTCAATGTAGAACCTTCAGGTTCTCCAATATATATAAAACTATAACTGTTGATATCTTCACCTGACAATAACTCTATCACTCGTCCACAATAACATATACATGATGGTGATGAGGAAACTGTTTCTTCATGAGGATGAACTTGAATTTGTGGGATAAGTCTCTCATTTGTGTAATTAGCAATAGGTGAATGCTGACTGAAACTTGATCTGATATTCTGATCCATGGTTGATGTACAATCATGACTTGGAACACATAATCTTGAAAGCAACATATTTGTGAACGTGTGCTGAAGCTTTGAGTAAATCTCATCTGAAATTATGATGCAGAAAAGCACAAATTACATATTTACGTGAATTACATATTTACGTGAATTACACATTTACTTGAATTACACATTTACTTGAATTACACATTTACTTGAATTACACATTTACTTGAATTACACATTTACTTGAATTACACATTTACTTGATTCACACATTTACTTGATTCACACATTTACTTGATTCACACATTTACTTGAATTACACATTTACTTGAATTACACATTTACTTGAATTACACATTTACTTGAATTACACATTTACTTGAATTACACATTTACTTGAATTTACACATTTACTTGAATTACACATTTACTTGAATTACACATTTACTTGAATTACACATTTACTTGAATTACACATTTACTTGATTCACACATTTACTTGAATTACACATTTACTTGAATTACACATTTACTTGATTTACACATTTACTTGAATTACATATTTATCTTTTTACAAAGACAATCTTCTTTTTTTGGCCACTTCATGAGACAGATAGGTTTGGAGAACATAGTCACAGCAGGCAAAATTGAAGGCAACAGAGACAGAGGGTGACACCGTGAGAAAATATTAGACAGTTTGACAATCTGGCACGGCAGGGAAACAACAACGATCTTGATACATAATACTGTGGACAGAGAGCTGTGGAGAGCCATGACCGAGTATAAAGGAGCATAACATAGTCCAACCAATCTTAGTTTCTCTCCTCTGTTGGCAGGACTAAGCCTTAATTCAACTTCAATGCACTGTTGAAGACGGATGTGCCAGGCCATTGGCACAAATAAAACGGCGACACAACACATTCCATTCTCTGGACTACATCCTGCTGGAAATCAAGTAGTCCTACTATAAGAGAGATCCAGTGGGAACTTGAGAATGAATGCTGAAGAATAATTTTCTTGAAAACACAATAAAATAATTGAGATGAGACTTGCATTTAACTCATAGACGATGACAACGAGTGGCGCATGGCCAAGAGGTTAGAACGTTGGTCTCACAACCGGGAAGTCCAGAGTTCAATCCCCAGTAAGGACTGGGTTTTTTCTGCCTGAGGGTAAATTAAAACACTCATCCTGTACATGACGGGGCAACAACAAGTGCATGCGGCCTTTATCACACAGCTACAACATCCCTCACTGCAACTACCTAATGGGAAAAATACAGTACTGACAGTCGACGAAGAACAACAAAACATACAACAGAAAACATAACTATAAAGATAAATGTTGGAGGGATTTCCATTGGAAGAAAAGCCTCGCTATAACACATCTTCAAAATGTATAATGCAGCATGCTGGTTTGTCTGGTAGGCCACTGAGAAGACCCACAGACCTTACACATACAGAAATTCTTACCTATAGAATAAGAGAACATAGTATCATAGACTAGTACAGTCTTCATATCTGGATCTGAGCACAGTTCTTTCAGATGATGCAAGCAATCTTCAATATTGATTTCCAATCTTCCAAACACATACAGAACAGGAATGCGGCCAGTTGGACTCAAGCAAGAATGGCCAAAATGAATTATACAGTCTGCATTGTAATGTTGAGCACCCACTTCATCAACACAACAGCTGAAAAAATGCATTGATAAATTACCATAAATTATTGTGTGGTAGAGATTTTTATGACAAACACTCCACTCTCTCTGTAATGTAAGTTTCTGGGAATTACGTTTCTGAGAATTAATAATAAACCTCTACAACTACATATCTCTCGTCATCATCAAGTGCTGTCTCCGCAACAAAGGTTGGCTGCAGCAGACCCCCAAAATCCCGTCTCTTGTTTTGGTGATGCACTCCGCTAGACTGTAACCTGACAAATCTTGTTACCTTCCCACTTGTATCTCTGTCTACCTCTTGCTCGCTTCCCTTCAACTTTACCGTCAAGTAAGGTCTTCAACAAGGGGTACATATTATTTCACAATATCTCATGAAACATATCTCTAGTAATATTAATCATTTAAATTGTTGACATTCTTCAATGCCATAAAGTTTAACCTTTAGCAAGCTAAAGGTGGTACGGATCCCCTAAAGTACTAGCTCCTTCTAGACGAAAGGTGTCCTGACCCACCTATAAACATGACGTGTTTTTTTTCCGTAGTACAGCCTCGTTTGGAAATGCACATAAACTGAGACATGCGCAGATGAAGCCTATTCCATTTCCACGTCGGCCACCATCTTTGTCACACAAATCTTGTAGAATAGAGAGGAGTAGTTCTTTTTTTCCTACAGACATCCAAGCAATCAAGTTTGTTCATCATGGATTCAATTTTCTTCGAGTTTATTATGGATGCCGAATCCGATGAGAAGGAAATTGTGCCATTCCTAGAAGCAGATATCGCTCCAGTAGAGTATGTGGTGTTAGATAGTGGTAATTCTAGTGATACTGATTCTGTCGGCAATGTGGGTGAAGAAATTTGCATGTCCCTTCGGCATATAGCCATGATTGGCATAGCGACTTCAATGAAATTGTTTGAGATATAGGCCTAGCTGATAACATTAGTGTGTTAGACGTGTTTTGAGAGGTAAGTTGATTTTTATAATATAATATGCTATATAGTATTGTCCATTGATCACGCTGCTTTCATGATTTAGATGGTGAATCACTGAATATCGACCGTGTAAGAGCGATAAAAAATGACTAGGTCTATCTTTCAGATAACGATTTATGGCAAATCTATGAGGTTCATTCATTCTTACCAGTGACATTATGATGATTTGACAATGAAACCACATAAATACTATTTGAATTAGGTTTATTTTACAGGGTTCCCATTTCAGAAAATATAAAAACCATAGATAAGTAATTTTTTAATAATTTTTTTTCCTTTTATCTGTTATAATTTCTTTATTTTTTGGTGAAAAATCATCTTTACTACTTTCTAATATGTCTGGTATCACACACACACGTAAAAAAATTACACCAATATATGCAGTATTCAATTCTTTATTTATATGTACAAATATTAATTAATTATCTCTAACAACAAAAAAGTTATTGAATTTTTAAAACAGCTACAATCAATAACACAAATTCTCAAAAAAGAATTAAGTGGCAGGGGGAAGTTTTTGGATTTGTAAACACAGCTTGCTAAAGGTTAATTATCCAAAATATTCAATACTTTCCAGCGTGTCATACAAACATATATACACCATTATTTGTAAAGGCTGTCATCCATGAGTTACGAACGCCAATAAAGAGAGCAAAGAAAAGCAATAATCTGACCTGCCACGAATGTAATAAAAAGGAACGAAGGTTTTTGAAGGTTAATGTTGCATCCTATAAGTTAAAGTGATCCAAAAACAATACTGAAGTGGCATGTGTAGGGCTAAAATGGGTCAGACATCACAACCAAGCTGTAAACCATGAAGTCTGAAAGGTCTTGTAGTGCAAGACATTCAATAAATTGGTGTTTTACTGTCTCCTCCTCTTGTCTGTTGCAGTGGTTGCAGCATGGTGTATGGTCTGTGGTAATTCTTTGTAGATGTTTATAAATATAAAGTAAAAGTTGCACATGTGCTGTGCACAACATAAATATTATGGTTTGATCTTTGCGGTGTAGCTTATTTATGCTGCCTTGTGGATTTGGTTGGGACAAGTCTGCATATAGCACTCTTCCTTTTCATGGGTCCAACTGATATTGTTATTTACAGTTGCTGTGGGTAATCTGTTTAGCTGTTCTAAGGTTGGTGGAAATTTCTGGTAATGGCATACTTGCTCCCTTTTTTGCAAGTTTATCAGCACTTTCATTCCCTCTGATACCTATGTGGTCTGGTATGCACTGTAGTGTAGTATTGATGTCATAGGATGTAAGTGTGTTTGTAGCGTGAAGTATATTGCTTATGGTTGTGTTCTTGCTTTATGTGTCAGTCCTCCTAGCATGTAGACCTTTCCTTTAGGCACAGATACCGTCTTGAAAAAACCTTTACAGTTATTAATCATTTATCATAATTATCCTACCTTCCATAGGATGTATCGCCTAGAATAAATATTAGAGCATCTTTCACCCTTGCTTGAATTTGACTTGCTATAGAAGTAGCATTTATCAGCAACTCATCTGGAAACTGCAGCGCAACCTGAAACACAGCAATATTATAATAATAATATATTGCAGATATATTGTAAAAAGATGGCATCCGAGGTATCACAGTTCTTTCAAACTGCCTGTGTAGTTTGTAAAGTGTTTCTCTTAGGTCATTTGTCCACATTGTCAGCCCTTTACTGATGCAAAGTCAGTATTGCAGGCAGTGAAAGATACAAAGAATAAAAGCATGAATGAACTTATGGCTGGCTTATTACACCTCAACAGTATCACCAAAGAAACAGTACTGCAGTGGATTTCTGGTCACTGTCGCATACTTGGAAATGAAAAAGCTGATCTCCTAGCAAGGAAAGGGGGAACACTAGAACACATAGAAAGTGATATTACATACTACTATGAATGTAAGACTATGATAAAAGCAGAATTAAGAAAAGTGGAAGTTGATGCACCCAACTGCAGAACCAAATGATCCCTATCATCAAATATCACGCTAGAAACAAAATCATTGTCTTCAGAGTACAAACTGGCCACATCAGACTAAGAACTTGTATGTTCAGAAAGCTGAAAATTGGTGAGACAGACCTGTGCAACTCAGACTGAGCCCAGAGACTGCAGAACACATTCTTCATGCATGTCAACTCTACCAAGAAGAGAGGGAGAAAATATGGCCGGTACAGTACAAGTAGACACCACCATATTTTTTAACGGAACAATATTGAGCAAAATGAAGCTTTCCCATAATTAGGTTACAAAGGGACATAAAACAAAATAATACAAGGGACACCATCAGAAATAATGGAACACTATTGGTAAAGTAGTCTTTCCTATCAACAAGAATAGCATCAAGTGCGGTGTCTGTTCCTGGTGTCCACATAAATTCTGCATGATAGTTTTCAAGATGTTGTAGAGACGTGCCAACGGTGTTTCTTATATCTCCATTTCACGTTACTTCAAAATCGTTCAATGTTAAGAGCGCCATTGATTTCATTGGGCTTCTGTAACGTGTAGATAAACAAACGCCAATCAATACTTTTTGATGATACGCACTGAGAGCCCCCCCCCACCTCAGTGCATAGAAGAAATGTATAATACAGAATTTCTCAACTGGTAGTATTGTACTGCTTTGTAGAAACGCAACCGATTTCTTTGCGTGTTATGGGACTTCAGCATGGCTTTGGGTCACTGACCCTATATGGGATAGGACAGCCAACACCATTCATAACCAACTTAGTCACCTTTTATGACATGTATGAAAGGTAAACAGTGGTGCTATTCTTTGCTCCCCTCTCGGGCTCAGCAACACATGGGCGGCTGTCTAATCTGATGAGAATCAATTTCATATTTGTGCCTGAACATGCCGATGTCCAGGAAATGAATGCGCTGATAGACTTGCTAGTGTGGTGATCATGGGGACGAACAAGCAATGGACTAAGCTGATGTTCTGAATGCGCTCGTAGGGAGATACGATGAGCAACCGATGTAACAAATACTTGTGAATCTTGAACCTTGAGCAGACTACAGAAATAACATGTCAAGAGGGGTGTGGCTAAACAATAGTGCTATACAAGTAACCAGAGGAGACTGGTAACCAACACAGAGTAGGTGTGCCCAGTTACTATACTCTGAGGGATAACTTGAGCAGATCAGAGTACTTATGGACTAATGGTTCGAACCTAACTTTCTCCCTCCACAAACATTTACTCTCTGATCCACTGTATATTGCTAGGGTATAACAAGTAATATGTTATGTTTTTTTTTTATGTTAAAAGGCACAAAATGAGCTTTACATATCACTTTTTTAACAAGTTATAATTAACGACAATGTTAACACTTTACCTTCTTAAAACCGCCACCTGTGATCCATGATACAGATCTGTCAATTTCAAAAAAATCATTCAAATAATCAATTTTTACAGCAGAAGTCGGCAGGTCGAGTCGTCTCTGAATGACATCATCTCCAGAACTAAAAGCTGTCCCTGACATGATCTCAGTCGGTATCTGCAAATAAATTGTATGTTCCTCTTAAGTTTGTTTCTAAATTTAAATAAATTTCCCCTGAAAAATATATATTCGTCTTCTTCAGCGTTCATTTTCAAACTCTCGCTGGATCTCCCTTATAGCAGGGCCATGGTCCTAATAAATTTTCAGCAGGATGTAGTCCAAAGAATGAAAATGCGCTATGTCGCCGTTTTATTTGCGCCAATGGCCCAAAACATCCATCTTCGGCGGATAATATATTCAAAAAGATATGTTCCAAAATTTTCAAGTGTGGCAAATAGGTCCTGGACTTCTAGTTTAGGGTGTAAAGAATAGAACCACTGTCTTCTTTCCAGGCATGTTATAGGAGGTGACTAATATAATAATAATAAGGCCCATAATCCCATCAAGGTCGTAGGGGTGCCACAATGGATACATCAACACAAAACGCTCTCCAAACAACTCTATCCTTAGCCTTTCGAAGTAGAAAAATCATGCCCAGACCATCCTTTGATATTATCAATCCAGATTTTCCTGTCCTTCTCTCCTCCTTCTACCCTCAACTGTTCCTTGCAAAATAATTTTAAAAAACAGTTGTGTCTCATTACACATCCAAATCATACAAGTTTACACCATTTCACTGCTGCCAAAAGTGGTTCTTGATAACCTGCAAGTTTGTTTATTTGCTGCCAAATATATTTATCTTGTATTCCATATAACTAATTCTTTACAAAATTCTGTGTCCTGCTTTCACATTCGTATAAAAGTATACTTTACACTAGTGATTTGAATGAATTGATCTTAACTCATCTTAAATCATATTCAACCTTGCCATGGCAGCCATTGCCATCTAAGGAAAGTTAAATATGACTAAAGAAAGTTTGACCTATCACCTGTGAAAAAAAATTATCATCACATCTTGTTTCAATTTCTTAATTTTAAGAAATTCTTCTAATTATCCCCATCAATAATAAAGAGATACAGGCCAGCGGACATTTCACTTTTGTCCTTTTATGGCAGACTCTTAATCGACGAGGAATGCTAGTATATGGGTGATGATGGGTCAACAATCTTCTTCTTCTTCATTCAGCATCTGTGGTCATGTTATATTTCTCATTTCCCATGATTCCAGTGTGATGGTATCCATTGAAGGACAATAGTTGATGATTTTTTTATATGTCTTAGCTCATGTCTGATTTTGAGCAGTAGGCTTTCATTTCTGTTGCTCTGGATGGATTCCAGTAGGGATCTGCAATCTGTGAATATAGCTATCTTCATTGATCTCAATAACAAAGAGATGCAGGCCAGCAGACATTTCACTTTTGTCCTTTTATGGCAGACTCTTAAGCGACAAGGAATGCTAGTATATGGGTGATGATGGGTCAACAATCTTCTTCTTTGTTTACTGCACCTGATTTTCTCCCAGTTGTCTCGACTTTGTCTTGCCACTGGACCAAGATAAAACTCAGGAGAGAGAGTGTGGTTGACGATTAGCGCAACTCTTCCACACTATAAACCAACTTCAGCGCTAGTCATTTCTCAACCCATTTATTTACTTATCTTTACTAATTAAATATGAAGAGACTTGCTAGTCATTTAAAAACGCACTATTAACTTTATTATTTTATTATTTATTGTTATTATTATTATGGTTGAGTTTTTGGTCATCGTCGATCACGACGGACGAAAATCATCATCATCATCTTTGTTTAGCATCTGTGGTCATGTTATATTGTCAGACCTGTCATCAGGGCGAAGCCCACTGTCTTCTCCAGGTTAAAGCGGCTGCCCCATAGCTTTTACCTCAAATCTGTATCCTCTGGCCAGGTCTGCTGTCTTTGCTCTTTGTATGTTGGACAATCCTAAGTATGTGTTCTGAAGTCTGGGTTCCAGATCCACTAGTGCATTCATCTGTGTATGAGATCCTCAATCGGTAAAGGTGATCCAACAGTCTGCTGTGGCATGTTCTAAGGCAAAATAGTGTGGTCTTTTGATATCTTTGGAGGTGATGTATTGCATCATGTTTGTCTTCCACTTCAATTTGTTTCTTCCACGTTGCTGTGTATGTGTTCTGGATTATTATTTTTGCTTCTCTGTAAAACAGTGGTTGCCTGTGTTGTTCCATTTCACTTCCTGTTTTTGACAGAGCATTCTCTTTCTCATTTCCCATGATTCCACAGTGTGATGGTATCCATTGAAGGACAATAGTTGATGATTTTTGGATATGTCTTAGCTCATTTCTGATTTTGAGCAGTAGGCTTTTATTTCAGTTGATATGGATGGATTCCAGTAGGGATCTGCAATCTGTGAATATAGCTATCTTCTTTGGTCTTGGCAGTCCTGGTTCAGTGAAAACTTTCGGTGCTTGACAGAGTGCAACTGCTTCTGCTCTAAAGTTGGAGGAATATTTCCTGGTTGGAAAAGCTTTTTATATTGTCTTCCCATCTTTGAGCCTTATATGAAGGCTCCACCTCCTCCATTCTTACTGCTCCCTCTCTGTAGACATGTGTCGATTCTTTGGGATTGTATTTTATTTATATCATCTCTAGTGTCAATGCTTTTAGATGAAGTGTAGTCTAGTATTCCTTATTGATTATTCCAAGAACCTCTGTTATTATGGAGATGTTTTGTAGAGACTATTGTCTGGCTCTTCAAAATCCATTTGTGTTTCAATTTCAGCTGGGAGGTTTGTGAGGATATTTTGTGTTGTTGATGGAGATGGTTGGAGATGTGACAGAATCTGGTTTTCTTAAGCCTACTTGTGACTGATCTATAAATTTGTGCATGCATCGGATGGTTTATCATGCGCTAATTTTTTTCCTTTGCACAAGCACTCTTTCTTCTCTTTTGTCATCCAGTGGACAGATGTTTATGTATTTTTCCATTGCATGGATTGCAGTGGTTTTTTCATACCTCCTGAGATATGTAGGGTTCTCATCATGTTCTAACTCACTTCCATGTATTTATAGATTTGTTTTTTCTTGGTGATTTGAAAGTGAGAAGATGGTTGTCACAGTTTTGGAGAGGTTGATCTGGACTCCCCAGTGAGATATCCATTCCCCTAGGGTGAAGAGTGTGGTCTGCATTCTGCTCTTTGAAGTGGATAGGTTGCCTGCCACACTCCAAAGTCATCTGCATGGAGGGCCTTTGAAATATGATGTGACAGTTTCTCTCCAATATCATTAATGAATACTAGGAAGAGGGTAAGAGAAATCACTCCTCCTTGCTTAAGTTTTAATTTTAAGTAATTTAGTTTATCATCTAGTATCTACTTTTACTCTTCCTGTGCTGTAGCCTGTAGCAGAGGAAATATTTTATCCAGCTGAACATTCTGCCTTACATTTTGTTTTAGAGAAGCTTGCATATGACCCCATCTTTACACACCTTATCCAAGGCCTTGTTTAAGTCCATAAAGGTTGACAGCACTTTTTCCTTCTTTTGAAAAATATTTTCGATTTCCAGTGCTAGACTCTAGACTTTTCCAATAGAGTTGATTGTGTCTTGGTGCCTCGATGTACGGTATTAATATAATACTATTATTGTACACTCTACATACAACATTTGTTTCATTAAAATAATGTTTATGACATCCCCTACCAATGTTTATACGTAGAACTACGTGTAACTTAGGCCTATTTAATTTTACCTCGAAAGTTGCAGTTGAACACTATTTTCTAATGTAGTGTGCAAATAGAGTTACCTGGCTTACTTCGTTCCATGTGAGACTTACTTCCGGTAAAGTTGAGGGAGGAAATAAAGAGGTAGGCACAGACAGTATACAAGTGGGAGAGTAACATCACGAGATGGACATATTACAGTCTAGCAGAGTGTATCACCAAGACCAGAGACACGGGATGATGGAGGTCTGTCGCAGCCAACCTTCGTTTCGGACACGGCACTTAATGATGATGATGACTTACTTTCAGTGTTGCAAACTCGTTTCATCAATAAAGCACTGTTCTCGTGTTAAAAATGCACTTAAAAACACTAAATGTTTTTGAAAAAGCATGATAAAAAGTACTAACCCTTTTTCATGAACAAGTTAAAGTCAGGGCCGTAGATGCATCTTTAGTAAGGTGGAGAGTTGTACTTTAAAAAGTGGGCATTGTCTTGTTTTCGTCCGCATGTGGCTTTTAAACTAACAAAATTATCCCAACAGTAAAAATTAACAAGTCTACAACATCATCATCAAGTGCCGTCTCCGAAACGAAGGTTGGCTGCAAAGGATCTCCAACATCCCCTGTCTCTTGTCTTGGTGGTGCACTCTGCTAGACTGTAACCTGTCCATCTCGTGATGTTACTCTCCCACTTGTATCTTCCTACCTCTTGCTCGCTTCCCTTTGAATTTACCCTCAAGTAAGGTCTTCAATAAGGTGTCATGTCTTTTAATTTATCCAAAATATTTCATTTGCCTGATCTTTATTTATCGTAGTAGTTCTTTCTTCATATTAAATGTTTTAGCACTTCTTTATTTGTTTTCTTCTCTTTCCATGGTGTTCTCCCTGTTCTTCTATATACCCACATCTCAAATTCATCAATTATGCCTTCTAATTGTTTATTTAGTGACCATGTTTCTGAGCCATACATGAATATAGAATGGATGTAGCATTTTATAATTCTCATTTTTAACTTGTTTGTAATGTGTTTAAATGTTAATATTTTCCTCATGTCATTGGAGGTACTTTTAACCATTCCTATTCTCCTTTTAATTTCTGTTTCACTTCTACCATCATTTGTGACTATGTGTCCAAGATATTGATAATGTTTTACTTGTTGTAGTTTCTCTTCATGTATGTTTATGTTTAGCTATTGTCCGTCTGTGTCTTTGCTGATTATCATGGTTTTTAAAAAAATATTTATATCCAGTCCATATTCATTACTTGATTCCTTCCAAGTCTGCAACACCAATGGATATAACAATAGATAACACCAAAGTGAAACTAACCAAAAAATGTAAAATATCTAGGCAACATTATTTCCGAAAATGGAAGAGTAGACTGAGAAATGCAAACAATGTGTCAGAAAGCATATACAGTGACCTACCAACTTTCACCATTACTTCTTCCCTCAAAGATCAAGATGGAAATCGTGTGTTGCCGGGGCCTGAAAGGGAGTAAAGAATAGCAACTCTGTTTACCTTCCATGCATGTCGTAAGAGGCAACTAAGGAGGTTATGGGATGGAGTTGGCTATCCCATCCCATGTAGGGTCAATGACCCAAAGCCATGCTGAAGTCGGATGTGTCAGGCCGAAGGACGCAGATATCGCAGCAATGATGTAAACCATGACACAGCTCATTCCGTTCTCCGGATTACATCCTGCTAATCTGCAGGAGTTTGAGAACGAACGCAGAAGAAGAAGATGGAAATCAAAAGACAGATAATATTTACAATTTTTACATCAACTCTCTGCTACCAATGTCAAACATGATCTTCAACAGCCTCGCAGCAGAAGAAAATCGTTACATGTGAAATGAAGTGTCTGGGGAAAGCAACAATGGTTGCTGAACATGATAACGTAAGAAATTAGGAAAAGAGTTGGTATAATGTCATGTATTGAACATCTGGAAAGACATATTGAAAGTAAAATGGTTCGGTCACCTTCTTCTTCTGCGTTCGTTCTAAAACTCCTGCAGATTAGCAGTATGTAGTCCGGAGAACGGAATGCGTTTTGTCGTGGTTTACAGCATTGCTGCGATATCTGCGTATTTCGGTCTGACACATCCGACTTCAGCATGGCTTTGGGTCACTGACCCTATATGGGATGGAACAGCCAACTCCATCCCATAACCTCCTTAGTCGATTTTTACGACATGCGTGGAAGGTAAACAGTGTTGCTATTCTTTGCTCCCCTTTCGAGACCCGGCAACACACGGGCGGGTCACCTTATGAGAATGAACCTATAGGAGCCCTATATTCGGGCATAAGGCCAAAGTTATACCAAGAAAACATCAAGATAGTCTTGAACAAAGAAGGATTTAATGCAACCATGGCGACACATCTGGCCTTGGAACGACAACTTAGGCTCCCACCCCTACGCTTAACGGCAAGTATGGATACGTAAACACCTAACAGGACACATAATAAAGATTTTTTTAAAAATAACAGTTAGATAACATAGAACCGGAACCATAAGAGATTCACTGAAGCGGAGATCTGAGCACCTATGGACATGTCCGATGTGCGAGAAGAATAACCAGCAAACTAATACTTAATTCCAGAACTGAACATAATACGGCTCGATATAACCATCATAGCTCCAGTCTTAGGTTGAAAAAGTCGTACCTCGCCCAGGGACTTTAAATTCCCCAACCCCCATTTAACTACCGATGGAGTTTCCATTCACCGCACTACATCTTGCTGGAATCTATTGGACATTGGTTCTGCGGAAGGTCCAGCGGGAGTTTGAGAATGAAATCTGAAGAAGAACACCCCTCCCCTGTAACCAGCAAGACTGAACATAATCTCAAAACAGCTTAATTAGTTTAATTAATCGAAAGACAAATTGTACGTTGTACGGCGGAAGTTTACATTCAGGCGCCTTTTTTGAGAATACTGTTTTCAATGGTGCTTATATATTTGGATGTAACAAATTTAAGTAGTGATTGACACAATAAAAAAATGCA
Source organism: Meghimatium bilineatum (assembly GCA_034231615.1). Lineage (NCBI taxonomy): Eukaryota > Metazoa > Mollusca > Gastropoda > Stylommatophora > Philomycidae > Meghimatium > Meghimatium bilineatum. Next base: position 13,677,684 of record CM067316.1, on the reverse strand, counting down.
TATCAAATCAATAGTGATTGATGGATTTAAATCATATGCGCAGCGTACAGAAATTAATGGCTTTGATCCTCTTTTCAATGCGATTACAGGTTTAAACGGGAGTGGGAAGTCCAACATTTTGGATTCAATATGTTTTCTTTTGGGAATATCAAACTTATCTCAGGTGTGTATTAAAAATTACAAATAACTTAACTGTTACTATAACTATAAGTAGTATGGTAGATCTACGATATTAGTTAGTTAAGTAAGATTTCATTTTACTTTTTATACATTATATCATCTATCCTATCTTAATATATGATTTAAAATTATGATCACCGATCCTTAGTTTCGGCTTTTCGTTTCGCCCCGCTAGCCTGTCAATCAGGCCTATGGTTTGGTGACTTGGTCGTTTATAATGCACACTTTAACGAACAAGTGATCATGAGTACGCACAATCAGAGAATTTTGAGATAAATGATTTTTCATGAGTCAGTACTCAATATCGAGAATACACGATTTGGGAGTCAGAATAGGCGTGGCCCGTCGTAGAACAGTCTGAACACTTGGACACAACAAAAATTTCAGAAAGAGCACTGAACCAACATAGAACCGGAACCATCCAGACTATACACTGAGAGATTTATTGAAGCTGATATCTGGGCTGAAGTACATTATAGTTCTCCACTGTGACCTTTGCTCTAGTGTCGAGGTGTTACCTGACCTTTGTTGTGTGATTTGGCAAACTTACGGGTAAGTACTTAGAGTAAGGTTAGGATTAGAAATAATATTTATAATGTGTGCGCGCGCACCTCGCTCCGTGTATAGCGGGCAGAAATACTGATCGCTCACCACAAATAATAGTAAATTGTAAAAAATGTGTAAATTGGAAAACAAACAGATTATATACATAAGTTCGTCTGTGTTTAGAGTTGAACTGTGTGATTGTCGGGATGTGATGTCACGGCAGCCATTATTTTGATTGGTGTTACACGGGAATCCATCACATTGGATCGTTAAAGTTGTCAACAGTGTGCAATTTATAGTACAGCAGAGAACTATTCTGTACTTTCACCGATATCTGATCACCTGACTCAGGCATGAATATGTCCTGTTTTGCAAAGATGATAATCAACATCACATGCCTAACCTAAATGGCTAATGCACGCAGACTTCTGCACGGAAGCATCAAGAATGGTACTGTCAACCTATAAAAACCATGCCCAGATCAACAGCTACCGAATCTTAACGATGCAGAACATCACGGGCAAACTTATTGAGAAGATTGTTGCACATCACCTCACTTGAGACCTGGAAGAGAGCTGGATTTTTCTGGGCACGATCTGAGGCTACATGTGTTGTTGTACATCAAAACTCATAATACGCCACAGACCTTCCACAGGGATTTTTTTTATCCATGATAGTTGAAGATCTGCACTGTTTTAAGTGGAGCATTATTTATACAATTGCTACTGTTGGTGAGACAGCTCCTAGTATGAGTAGAACTGTCTTTTTCACATTTTGCTTGATATATCACAAGCTCTTGATAAGTGGTTGACCAGGGATTGCAAATAGACCCGATATGTGCCACAAGACCAACATTTTAACATCGTCCACAAATAATACCTCTGTGATGAGTCCTGGACTGTCTTGGATTTGGCTTAGTCTCACCAAATTGAACATAGGGTGTCAAATCTTGTGTGAATATAAACATCACTATCTAAACATATATGCATGTTGTTGCATCTGTGGTTCTCACCAATGGTCCACTAGGCAACCACCCTAGAAACAGAAAACCTTTGTAAATAACATGCTGTTGTATTGAGGCTGTCTTGTGGAAGCTTTGTAGTGTATCATCTATTCAGTTATATACCCCCTTTGAGTAGAAGACTCCTTCTATAAGCTGAAGTCTGCTTGGTATGAAAGAAAGCTTGAAAAACCACCATACTGCACATAGAAAGTAAGAGCTAATCGCTCTCAATTTCTGGAGTTCTCAATCAATCACCTAAACATATGTAAGCTCAGTGTCCCAGTTGTTGGTTGTGGGATCTTTATGTCTTTCCAGTGAGGATGCACTTTCTTCCCTGGTACTCCCATTTCTATCATTTTCTGAACATATCCACTGTCTTTTACATCATCCTCTTCAAGGATTGCTTCATCATCTTAATGATTACAAATTATGATTTTATTAATATTTTTAGTTTTTTTATTTATTTCTATGTTTTAATTATTTTTGTTTGATTACAAAAATCAGGTACGAGCTGGCAGTCTTCAAGACTTGGTATACAAAAGTGGTCAAGCTGGCGTCACCAAAGCTACTGTCAGTATAACATTTGATAATATGGACAAAAATCAGACACCTTTAGGATACGAACATTATGATGAAATTACAGTCACAAGACAGGTATTGTTATTCTCTTTATCAACAAGTACACACTCCTCAATGCATTCTCAGTATATTTATTAACTCTTTATCTGCTACATTGTTCTCAGTGCCCTAACTGATCCTATCTGTGCTATGTTCTTTCCCCAATCAATGCTGAATCTTTTGCTTGTCCTACAAAAAATAAGTTTCCACGGTATTAGCTTTTTACTGACACCAGAAAATATACACTGTGTAGATGCGCATGTCACTGGAAGATGCAGGGCAATTTTTCAAGACCGCAGAGAATTCAAGAGATCCATAGTAAAGACTACGTTCTGTAAAAAATATGTCACTTGAAGATAGATGGCATGCTTGATGCATACTGATGATTGTCAATTTCACAAGGAGATTTGGTTTATCAATGAGGGGTTAGAAAACAAAAAAGATGAGAGTAACTCATCAATAGCAGTCAGATAGAGGAACATATAAATATGTACGTAATAACTAAGGGTTTAGAAATATTTATTATCAAAATGAGGTTTTGAATGTTCATATTATCTGTCTCTTTGAGGGGCATATGATACTACTGTGGGCACATCATAAACACCATGCCAAACCCTCCTCAGTCCCATCCAATCTTAAAACGCATGACAGGTCAGTGTCACTATTCTTCTGTGTTGTTCTCAGAACAGTTGGTTTGATGTATGTTGTCCGGACAACAGAATGCTTTGTGTAATGGTTTACAGATGGAATGTTATGTGATATCTGTGGCTTTATGCATGATATATCCAATTTCTGCATAGTTTTTATATCATTTTGACCTATAGGGTGTACAGCTAATTCCACTCTCAAACCTCCTATGACATGCATGGCAGATTAGTGTTACTAATCTTTGCACATTCTTAAGACTAACAGGAATTGAACCTGCTCCATTCTAATGGCACTGAATCACCTTGCGACTTGAGTAAACAGGTTTTTCTGTGCTTGACCAACCGCATCTCCAAAAAAAATATTCAATTTTGTCAAGACTGTGTATTTAAGTCACTGAGACAAGAACTATTACAACAACGAACATCCTGTACAAGTATTGAAGTATCCTCAGTAACACAAACATATAACATCTGTTTTCATACTATTATTGAGGATATTTCAATACTTGTATGGGATGTTCGTTGTAATAGTCATTATCACGATTGGTCGATTCTCAGTGACTTGATTACACAGTTTAAATGTTTTGACAGAAGCGCATCGTTTTTTTTGGAGATGCGGTTGGTCAAGTACGGAAAAACCTGTTTACTCAAGTTGCAAGATGATTTGGTGCCATTATAATGGACTGGTTCAATTCCCGTGAATCTTTTTTAAAAAAAAATTTCTTGCTCCTCTGAACAAATTTGTATCTTATTATAACTTTTAGGTTGTAATTGGAGGTCGTAACAAGTACCTTATCAATGGAAGTAATGCCAACAATATGCGTGTGCAGGATCTGTTCCGCTCTGTTCAGTTGAATGTCAACAATCCTCATTTTCTCATCATGCAAGGGCGAATCACAAAAGTACTCAACATGAAGCCTCCAGAGGTTTGTGTGGGGTCTCATGTTAACCCTATTATATCTAATGTTTAGCAGGTGTTTAAAGTTTTGTTTGTCCATCACAAGTGATGATGACCATTTGTTGTATCCATTTTATTAAATTCAGTTAGTGTTGTGCCTTTGGCTATGAGTTTGTAGATGGCTAATAAGTTTATGCTGGCGACAAAAGTCCTTGGAAAAGTCAGTCATGATATGATCACTTTAGGTGGTAAATTCTGTGTATTTAAATAAGGGATCTCCTTGGGATGTATTGAGTAATTTACTTTGAGTTCAAGATGTAGCCTGTTTGATACACAATTGTGACATCTTTTCTTTATGTTTTGGGGGATTACCATGTGAGGCTAAAATTACATGCTGTAGGTTGTATTCTCTATAGGCATCGTGCTGCTGTTGAGAGGGACAGTTTACTAATGGGGAAACCAGGGTACAGGGAAGTCACTCCTGTACACCTTTGATTTTAGCCCTTTTGATGCATTCTACCTGGGGGGAGGGCTATACCTGCTACAGTAGCGTCCACGGGTATCGGATAGGGGAAAAGCCTCAAGAGTCAATGTGCAAATAAGTCTGTGGGTGAATAAGCAGCCATTAACCAAACCGGTGTTGTTGTCTACGAGGACAGAGCGACTGAAATTTCCCCTCTGAAATACTGCATGTGTCCAGTGACTGGGATCATCAAGCGAGTATGAACTGCTGTACGCTCAGGTTGCTGGCATGGGGTCACTGACATCACACCAGGAGCATCCCATTGGGGGGGGGGGACACCTTGGTAGGAAATGCTCCAGTAAGACAGCTTTCCTAAGAGAGAACACTCTAAATACAAACAACTTCTGCCTTGCATGTGCCATAGAGAGATGGAAAGGCTATGGGAGACATCCCAGATAGAAAAACACTACTCAGCCTGCCGAAGATGGAGTGTGTTAGCCAGTGATGGTGCAGATACTGGGATAAATTAGGGCACACACGTCATTACAGAAATGTGGTCATGCGACAATCAACCCTGTCATCACAGGATCGCTCCTATCAGTTAAAACCAATGCGGAGCCAGGCCCCTTGTCATGAAAGGGCCCACCCATGTAACCGATGCCTCTGCTAACCAAGAGGTCAGGGGAAAGCAGATAAATGACCTGATCCTTCAATAGTTCCACAAACCTAAATAAATACTATAACACATTTCACTAGCTTCGCCCAACTTCAAAATGATGTATCTCAGCAAATATATAACACATATAAGTGGAATTTTTTTTTTGGGAATTTGATATGGTGTGGACCCTGTGAGTTACATTTTTCATTAAAATTCAGCCTTTGGTTTCAATTAAAAAATTTTTAGATATAGATCAAAAGTGTACTTGTGAAAACACATCTCACTCATATTTTGTAGATATTTTACACAAATATAATGCGCCATTTACACATGATTGGTTTATCATACTAGTGGCATGATTTAAAAGTGAAATTGCACTATTTTGTACTCTTGAACACAAGACAGACAGTGTATCCGGTGTCAGTTCACACTCATTGTCAGAAATGTTTGTACATAAAGTGTGCAGTTAGCAGGAAAAAGAGTCTGCGAGTAACATTTATGACCCCTAGAGCAGATCACAAGTAAGATTTTTAAGTATTTCTGCGATGAGGCTACTTGAGGAAAACTATATCATTTACGAAATCATCTTCAACACATATTATATCCAAACACGGTAGGCACATTATTGTAATAGTAGACACATCTATGCCTAATCAACTCATACAATTCATCAACAAAACAACTTACAGAATGTGTCTGAAGTGGTAAAGTTTATTTTCTCGATACACAATAATTGGTTTCCGACAAAGATCAAAAGATTTGTCTCTTGTATAAAAACTCGACATGGTGCAGAAATATAAAGTATATATTAATTGGGTCTAACCAAATATATCGTATGCAAAAATTTGCATTAATGTTAGATTGTTAATCCAATAATTACATTTGTTTCAGGGCACAGCAAGTGAAACATGCTATAGGATTGACATTTGTGATTTAACACCCATGCACACCTTCTCAAAAGCTGATTAATTCAATACACCAAACAGCACACCAATAGACAAATGTCTAGAAAGCCCATTACATTATATTCTAAGGCCGGCATTATAGGACTTTCCCAAAAATTACATCACGTTTTTTACTTGTGTAGTCAAAGTTGATGGATGAAAATATATTCTTCCTAATAAACAACCTTGGTTGTGATGCAATCCTCATTGTTCACAGATTCTGTCAATGATTGAGGAAGCAGCTGGAACACGACTGTATGAAACAAAGAAAGAAGCAGCACAGAAAACCATTGAGAAGAAAGATGCCAAACTTAGAGAAATTGATTCTGTAAGTAAAATGTGGATATATTGGGTAATTTTTTCTTCATATTTGCACAATAACTGTATTACTTGATTTATCGAATCAGTATTCTTGCATTGTGGAACCGAAAACATGCAGATTTAACAGGATATCATGTGCTGTCTAAGTGTAAAACTCACAGCAGTGGTTAGAAAACCATTGGCACGGCAGGGAAACATCAACAATCCTGATACATAATATTGGAGATAGAGAGCTGTGGAGAGCCAGTATCGCCTATGCCAGCCGACATGGCACCTCTATCACTTGCATCAAAATTGTCATAATTAAGCTTGTCTATTTATTGTCTTTTTCTCTGCTTTTGCTGTTAGGCAACGCAGAATTGGATGGCAATCGTTTTTCTGGTTATGGCATGTTTGGTCACTTGATGTGCAGTAATATTGTGATGTCTCAGAACATTGGTAATTCCTTCAATCCACCTTATTCTTGGTCTTCCTCTGCCTCTTACTGTTTCTATTCTCTTGTATATTCTTGCTGCTGACCAATATGGGTTCATTCTCATTAGATGACTGAATCTTTTCAATTTTTTTAAAAATATTTGGCCATAGATGTTGTTCCAACAGTTCTTGTAATCTCTTAATTCCTCACATCTTCTTCTCGTTCGCGGTTGGACATGCCTAGTTCAGTTTTCTTGATAACTGCTGCTGCATTTGAATGATCCCACATAATACGCCTCTTCTCTTGTTCTTTAATTAGTCTCCATGTCTGATATTGATAAATCAGTTGGTGTGAAAACTGAATTTATGGTGTTCTATTTGATTACCATTGGGATAGCTTTGTGTTTCAAGATTGGTGCAAGTTTATAATTAGTTGGCTCATGGAAATCTTATGTTTAATCATAGTTCATATATTTCTGTTTCTGTATTTTTGAGGCCACAAATATTCCATGTATGTATTTTGAACTCTCGTTGTGTTGTTTGATGGTGGATTGATACTCGTAGTTGTTATTCCGTTTTATAATTTTCTAAGTTCTTCACAATATTTAAAGCAGTTTTTTGTGAGCACTCAAATCTCCAAGATTTTGTGGGACCTGTTGTAGTTTCATCCTTGATTAAGCTCGTGCATAAGAAAAATTATCTTTTGCATATTTTCTCTCCTGGCCAATTATGAGTAGATTCCTGGGTGGGGGGGCTACCGACCCCTACCAGGAGCATCCACAGGTGGCGGATAGTGGAAAAGCATCTATAGAGGACAGCTATGAATAAGTCACTGACCATAGATGGCAACCAAGACGTTGTTGAACAAGAGATATTCAGGAGTGCATGCACGTGTCGCTATAGGAAGCGGGACAACTTGCCAGAGACCATGGGGATTTCAGGATATTCGTACGGTCGACCACATTCTGGAAAGAAAATGACACATCCAGTGCTGGATATTCAAAAAGGTGATGGTCAACAGTTTCATAAGGATGTGTGCACATCCTGCACCCTGGAGTGTGTTGTGGATGTATTCTTTTCAGGTGATTGTTAAGCTGTATATGTTATGTGCGAAATCAGAAAATGATACGCTGGTCTTTCCTTCCCAGTAGGTTGATGTTGTCTTTAGGATTTGGGCTGGTCATATATTTATAGATTTCCCTCCCAGTGTTTCCCATGACCCATCAGTTCATCCAATTCTCTTTGTTCACAGATTTCAACATCATTTTAATTGTGTGCATGGTTGCTTGTGTATATGGCTGTTCATGTTGTGCTCCCATCTTTGCTAGTCTGTCTGCCTTGTCATTACCAGGTGTGTTAGAGTGTCCAGGAATCCAGTGCATAATAATGCTGACTTCATAAGATGTAAGCATCTGGTTGGCATGGTGATATATTTCAACTAGCTCAGGTTTACAATGTCCATCACATTCTAGTGCTTGAAAAGCCGACATAGAGTCTGTAAAAATCACAATGTTTTGGACTTTTGATGGAAAAACATCAAATATGGTCTTCAGGTGGAACAAGGCAGTTTCCAGTGCTATTTCAGCTTCCTAGTTAGAACATATCTCCCCACAGGCATCAAACAAGTCATCAGATGTTTTGTCTGGATATTCTATATAGACATCATAACCTGCTATGATGGTAGCTTTGAAAGCAGACCCATCAGTATAGACATGAATCCATTGTTCTGAGTAAGTTTTTTGTTTTGCTTTCATAAGACTTACTCATGCTGAAGTCGGATGTGTCAGGCTGAAAGACGCAGATATCGCAGCAATGTTCTAAACCATGACACAACCCATTCCTTTCTCTGGACTACATTCTGCTAATTTGCAGGAGTTTGAGAATAAACACAGAAGAAGAAGATAAAAGACATTGAGTCAGAACATTTTGTTGCTTTATCTCTTAATTGTGTCTTAACTTCTGGCAATTTAAAACTTGCGTGTGGTGGCAAACATTTTTCTACACTTTGCAGTTCTTGTCTGGGAGATGATAGCTATCTTTTATTTTACTGACTTGTCTGGGGACTGACTTGTTTTATTCTGTGGTTTAGTTGCCATTTTTCTAAAAGTTATTTAGTTGGGTGGTCTTTTATTCATTCTTTTGCTTCTTTCATAAGCTTCTGTTGCAGCCATATCTCTCTGTATCTCAACGGGTTCTACATTTGTATGTATTTTACATGCAGCCGTTGTTGTAGATCTCATTGCTCCTCTAATAAGACGTAGGGCATTGTTCTGCACTCTGTGTCTAGAAATTCTACATTTGTCTTTGAACATGTTGCAAGGAGTGCACTGTTGTATTCTAAAGCAGAACGTCTATTCTAATATATATGCATGTGTTTGTATGTTGTTGTTTTGTTCCATATAGTGTGATTTATTTATCTTGCCTTGGAAGGAGAAGTATTTTTCTACCATCTTGTAATCAGAGTTACCACTATAAAAAAATTACTGCTTGTGCTGGTGGTTGCACATAAGGACAATTTCATGTCTATTTAACTTTGTGACAGTATAGAACATGTCTTGCAAGAATGTGTGATTTTTTAAAGATTTAGAAACTACTTTAGATTTCATTTGCTTACTTAATATAATGTAATTTACTTTCACAGGTTCTCAATGAAGACATCACCCCTACACTAACGAAGCTCAGGGAGGAGAGATCATCTTATTTGGAATACCAGAAAATCATACGTGAGCTGGAACATCTCAATAAGCTTTATATTGCATACCAGTTTGTAAAAGCAGAAGTGAGTGATGTGGATGAATATCATCTTTAATATAAATTCTTATTTGTCTAGGTTTGTTCAAATAGTTCTCCTGCATTCTCAAACTCCTGCAGATGAGCAGGATGTAGCCCAGAGAATGGGATGTGTTGTGTCATGGTTTACAGCTTTGTTACATTATTTGCACCTTTTTATAATAAACATCTGACTTCAGCGGGCTTCTGGTTTACCTTGACCCTATGAGGGATGGAACAATCACTCCACCCCAAATCTCCTTAGTCACCTCTTATGGCATGCGCCGAAGGTAAACATTGTTGCTATTTGTTTCTCCCCTTTCAGACCTGGAAACAAACAGATGCCAAGCAGTTATTTTTAGTGATATTTACTTCACCATTTGTTCACAGACTCCTGCCAGTTAGCATGATGTAGTCTGGAGATTTTCAAGTGATCATAACAGGATGCATTCTGTAGTGGTTTACAGCTTGGCAGCGAAAACTACACATTTCAATCCAATTTGGGTTTATATTTTGATGGACTTAGATTTTCAGACTGAAAAAGACAAATCAAGAAGTGATCAGAATATTTCGTATTGAAGATTCTTGGCTCCTAAACAACATGACAAGAAAATTTCATGTTAAAGATGGTTGGCTCCCGAACAACATAACAAGAAAACTGATATTTTTGGGCCATATAAAGAGATATAACAACATAGACAATACAGCTGTAAACCATGTCAGCGCATTCTCTGGACTATTTCTGCTGACTTGCAGGAGTTTGAAATGAACGCAGAAGAATTCTTTACAGGTGACGTAACGACTGTTTATTACTATTTTGGGATAGCTGATATGTTCATTTTAGAATAAAACGATTATGGAAGATGTGGTCATAATACATCTCATGTGATGTCTACAGTATCCATTATCTTCTCAAGCTATGACTCGAAGAGATGTAGAGGAATGACTTCAATGTCCTTTGGTTTTCCCCATATGTACCCTGTCCCTCTCAATGAACTGGCACATTGTCTGGTGAGAGTAACACTCATAGCACATAATGTAGCTTCAAGTGTTAATCCTGATGATCGTCGAAGAAGAAGAAGTGTTAATCCACAGGACGAAAAATTCCTCCATGTAAACAAGACAACATGAGCCAGATTCGAACCCTTTAACACAAGGCAAACAGTTTAACCACTGTGCTAGGGAGATCCCCGGGAGAGTAACACAGAGAAAATGTAACTCTGTAGCTTCAAAGGGTAATCCCTAGGGATCTCCCCAGTCATGTGATATATTTTCTAAATGCCTTCAACAACTTCTCCACCTTTGGTGAATGCATGTTTTTATTAAATTGTTCAGCACCTGCCGATTTACTTTTAAAATAAATTCACGGAGGCAGATTTCATACAATCACTAATTTCATAATCACTCTAAAACGTAGGTCATCAAAATGTACTAATATGCATTTCGAGACTACACCAAAAAAATCCAGAATTGTGGACCTAAAGGAAGTCATCAAGTACCATCTCAAGAGTGATTTGTGCACTCGGTTTTTAATATGATTATACTCCATATGTGCACACACTTACATATGCAGGGGGATGTAGGTAATCCTGCCTCATTTTATTTGAATTGTACACACTAAAATTCTTAGCCATTCATCTAATTTACTCTATGTATTAGGAGATTGTCTATTGTCTTTCCCCAGATCAATGATGGATGTTAGTATCCACACTTGATATTAAGAGCAGGGATGGGAATTTCAGTTGTTGTCAAAGACCAAATGTGTTGTCTTGGTTGCGTTGAGTCCATGTTATTTCAAGGCTATCTTGATGTTTTCTGTCCACAGTTCTCTTGGTCTACTTTTTTATTTATGTCCAGATATTCTTCTGTTATGTTCTCTCATAGGTATTTGGATTGAGTTCATTCTCATAAAGTGACAGCACCATTTTATTTGCTGACTTGATATATTCAATACATGATATTATATCAACACTTTTCCTAATTGATCCTTTCTTATTTTATCTACTTTATTAATCATTGCAATTTTTCTCTGACACTTCATTTCACATGTAACAGTTTTTCTTTGCTGCGAGACTGTTAAAGACCATGTTTGGCAATCTCACATTATGATATTATCTTTTTATAATACAGTTGATTGGTTGGTTGGTTCCTGATACTGCGGTCTCATGTTCTTTGACCCAATACCATATTGTGATATATGCATGTGTTTGTGAAATATTTTGTTTCACATAGCGCGTTACATTTATCTGATCTTTGCAGGAAAATCATTTTTCTAACACTTTCGAGTGCCAGGTAGTTTAAAAAATGTTACTCAAAAGTTTCACAAAGATGTGGGCACAGTCCTGAAATGTATTGGAGATGTATTCTATTCAGGTGATTAAGATATATTTGCTAGGTGGGAAGTCAGAAGATGGTAATCTGATCTTTCCTATCCAAATGTTAATTTTGTATTCGGACTGGTCATATTTTAAAATATATATTTGATAATTTTATAAAATTAATACATTTTATAAAAGTTATATTTTCATTGATATCAGGAAAGGAAGAAGAAATCTTCAGATGAGTTAGCGGAGATGCAAGAACTTATTGTTAAAACTAAGGAAAAGATGGAAGAGGTAACTATAAGATAATCTTCACATGTTTATGTATGTCTAGTCAACTGTGTCTTCTCTTACCATGACTTGTCAATTAACCTTTAGAGCCCCAAATTAAAATTACACATTACACACAATTGTTTCCCAGGGCCCATATTCTTTTTTGACAATGTGCATTATTTTTGGTGAGTGTTTGGAAAATGCAATAACTTTTTTTGTTATTATAGATTTCTAAATAATTTTTGCACATGTAAATAAAGGAGTGAATAATGCATATAATCGTGTTTTTTGTTGTTGTTGTATGTGTGATAGGACAGTTACGAAGTTGAAAATTGGTGGGAAAAATCTCAAAACTACAGTTTTAAAAATTGAAAAATATTCTTACTTGACGCATCTAATATTGAACAATGTGTGGCAACACTGATAAAATCCTCCTATATACCTATTCCTGTTGTATATATCCAAACTAATAAAATATGGACAAAACAAACTAAATAAAACATAAAGAAATCACATACAATGGATGGACATAGTATGTGATTAGACTAGACCTACGCCTACATACAACGTAATTATTTTCCATGCCGACCTATGGCTCCCTTGATAAATGTTGTTTTTGTGTTATTCAATGAATAAACGAACATTCTTATAATATAATATAACAACACATAAAAACAACAGCTAAAATATGTACATATTACCATTATGTTCACATTCCATGACACATGGTCCAACATTAGACCTCAAAGCAATATCAATCGGACACAATTCTAATTATATACAATGTACTAGTCATATATGAATCGACGATATCTCTATATACATTCTCCGAAAGTACTGTTTTAATACTATTTTATGATAACAATTGTGATTCTCAAGAAATTATCATCATTGGAACATAATACAAAAACATTTGAATAAAATATGGAGTTGAAAATCATTATAATTCATTCCAGACTTTCGTTGACAAAATGAGTTGGCCTTCTTGTCCTTACAATAGTAATGTGTAAAGTAGTTTGACCTTTAGAATGGCGTATTCCTAGCTTTGTGTGGCAGGAAGTCTACGTCATGTGAGCTTTACTTTGTGTAATTCCGCACTAAGGATTCAGAGCATAGCAGCAGGATGCAATGGGCCCCTAGTAACGTATATTCATGGAATTTTCCAGTCGCCCATGGGGGCAGCGAAGTTAAGGAATTCTTCTGTGCTCTCAAATTCCTGCTATCTAGCAGAATATAGAGGACGGATTTTGTTGTATCATAAGTTACAGCTTGGCTGTGTTGTCTGTGAATGTTGGCCTGACACATCCGATGTCAGCATGGGTCACATCGTCCTATGGGATGTAACAGTCAACCCCAAAAGCCTCCTACAATTTTCATGGCAGGTCAGTTGTTGCTATCTTGTGCTCCCATTTTTGGGGCATGCTACATACTGATAACTTAGGATTTGCATTAATACAAACTTCATTTTGTGTAAAATACTTCCATGGTTTTACGTCAATCTACTGTCTTGTATCCACATGTAGATAGTGTGAATGTCTCACTATTGGCATATAAAATTAACCATAATGCAACACTAAATTCTGAGTAAATAACATGCCAATATAATGAGTCTGTCCTTGTAATAGTTTAATGGAGCAAAAGGGTATTCTCCATCGATGTAGAGTACTGTCAAGAAATGTACACTGAATTTACACATATTAACAGAGAAAACCTCAACATACTTAGCAACAAAGAGCCAGAGCCAACGCAGGAGGAAGTCAGGAACTCAATACACAATTTTTTAAATGGTAAATCTCCAAGATGCGATGAGATAACAACAGAAATGATCCAGACAGACGGGGGTATCCTTATATACCATATCCTATGTTGCAAGATCTAGAAAATTGGTATATGACCAATCAGTAAGACTGAGATCAGTTTATATCCCATTACCAAAATATAGCAATCTACAACTATGCACCAACTACAGAACTATCGCTTTGATAAGTCAAACTAGTAAAATAGTATTACACATCATAATGAAGAGAATGAAAAATAAGATAGAAACAGAAGTTCACGAGGCACAGAAAGATTTTAGATCCGGCAGAGGCACCAGAGACCATATCTTCAACATTAGAATCATTATAGAAAAATTCAGGGAATTCAATATAGACCTGGACGAATGTTTCATCGACTACACCAAGGCGTTCGATTGTTTATGACATCACCAATTATGGTTGACATGGGATTTCCACAACATCTCACATATTTAATCACAATGTTGTACCACGAACAAGAGGCAGCAGTAAAAATGGACAGGAACAATATCAGAATGGTTTAATGTACAGAAAGGAGTTGAAAACATATAGATGAATTCTCTACTTTATACATTTATACTATTGCCTCATATTTTATTTGTGTGTTTACATTTTAAATGATGTTTTTTGTTCATCAGATCACGTCCAAGATATCTGAAATTGATGTGGTCATAGAACAGCTTTTAAAGAAAAGGGATGAGGTACTGGCTTTCACGGATCTAATGTTCTAGCTCTTAGTCACCAATAGCATGCTCAGATTTATTTGTTATCCATCAGAAATTACAATAGTGGTTGAAAGTTATCTTTGTAAAAATCTTACATTAAAGAGTGTGTGCTTTTGTATTGGGGAAAGTTAGTTTTGTAACAAACTTACATAAAAGAAATGTACAGTGATGATTATCAAACTAGTAACTAAGAGCATGGTTATACAAATCAGCAACTCAGCTATGATATAGGAATGTTCCATAAGAACAGTGCATACTAGATTCTACATGCACTTAGAGCAGAAGTTAGCAAAATATAGCCTAGACAGTAATAGCCTAATACACACTGACCTCAGAGCTCAGAAAATATTGAATCACAGGATATCTCATCCAAACTGTAAGATATGATATTAACAGCCCGATATTGACATTTTTTGACATGTTTACTCTTTCAATAGACATCCGATGTCCACAAATATCACCATTGAGGTAGCCATTTGTAGTCATGGACAACAATCTACCCATGATTATTTCCCATCTTGATTCTTTATTAGAAACTAGTGTATGGAACCATCAGTGTGCATATACTTCGATATTTGCTTGGGGAGGCTGAACACCTATTGATTTGCCTGGGGATCAATGCCATCTCATAGCCAATAATTATGTACTCATAATAAATCATTTTAACCACAACCCAAGATGAGAAAATAATTACTAGTGAAATATTTATAATAAACACATTTCAGACTTATAATCATTCATATTGCTATTATAAAACATATTCACATAAATGTTTATCACTTTTAACAAATGTATATAGAAAGATGATAGACTGAATTTTGTGGCTGTAACCAGGAATCTGGAGATGTAGCTGAAAAACTGGAAGCGGAGCTTGCTGAAAAAAAACTATTGAATGTCAAAGTCCAAGGTGCTGTGAATGTCAAAAAGGATGCCATCAAAAGTGAACAGAAAAGACAGAAAGAGATCAACAAAAACATTGCTGATGTAAGAAATAATTTCTCTGTGTTTTTATGCCTTCTTTTTCTTCGTTATAAACGGAGCAGCTTGTGTGGCAGTAATAATCAGTCCTGATCTCTCTGCAACCATCTACGTTGTTTGCTTTCAATACCCATGAATTACGATCACTTTGCTCTTACTTCCTATATACAGTTGCATAGTTTCTTGAGCTGCCTTTCATACCAGGAATCTTTGGACAAGTCGCTTCACATTGGCAAACCATTCACCGTGTAAAAAGACGTCTTCATTGCTCACTGTGGTCTTAGGTCCCAGACCTAACCAATCTAAAACAACCTAGCATCCACAACCCCGAACACGATCTGTTAAAATGATGGCCAGATAACCATATGAGCAATGGTATATCAATTTCCAATGTGCATCACAAGGGGGGGTACATTTTAGGATCTTGGTATTATGCTAATACTGGGAATCGCACAAGAGTAATGTGAAACCCTTTGCACCTCAACCATTTGTGTAATGTGGCTTAAAGTTATTTGCTGCATTTTATTTCAGTTTTCATTGTTGTTGTTTTTACCAAATTATCCATATCCTGCTTTTATTTAGGAGTGCCTTTGTAATTCCTGGATCTCTTCTAATAACATTTCGGATCCAATTCTGTTTGTTATTGTGATGTGTGCATTACAATGGCTATTTTTGTTAATAAGTTTGTGATCTAGCCCAGGGTCTGCAACCTATGGCACGCAGACTCTTCACATTTCCTTTTTTTTTTTTAAATCTTTCAAGAAACTCTTATTTCTTTTAATGTTGTTTACAACTTTATATATTATTGAATATCACTATATATTAATTAATTAAAATATAAAAATAAAATATATGATAAAATAAGAATATTGGCCTCGACTTGTATAAAATGATATGTGATGTTGGCACTCTGAATAATTTGAAATCTTAAGTTGGCACACAGTTAGCAAAAGGTTGCAGACCCCTGATACAGCCTAACCTTAAAATTGTATGAATTTCACTTTGACTTGTAGTGTTAATGACTCAAAATAAATTGCTTGAACTTACTCTTGAACCATCCAATCTTCCATATTGTACTGGCAGTGCAATTGGATGTATAAATGGGGTCCTCTTTCTCATTCGCTCTCAAACTCCTTCAGATTGACAGGATGTAGTCAGGAGCACAGAATGAATTATAGTTTACAGTTTAGTTGTGATATTTGAACCTTTCTGCCTGACATATTCAACTTCAGCATAGCTTCTGGGTCACTTTGACCCTATATGAGATGGGAATCCAACTTCACCCCAAAAACCTCCTTAGTGGCCTCCTTCGACTTGCATGGAAGGTAAACAGTGTTGCTATTCTTTGCTCTCCTTTCAGGCCTCGACAACCCACGGGAGTGACGGGAACTACTTGAAAAGTAATGTTCTATACTGGATATGTTTCAATAACATGCATGAAAAGTTAACTTTTTTGACATGCTTATTGCTGGGACCTGAAAGGGAAGCAAAGAATATTATCAATATGACCTGCCATTCATGTCTTAAGAGGTGACTAAGGAGGTTTGGTGGGTTGACTGTCCCATTCCATAGATGGTTAAAGTGACCAAGAATCTGTGAAGTTGGACAATACATTCTTTTCTCCAGACTACATCCTGCTAATCTGCAGAATTGTGAGAACAAACGCTGAAGAAGAAACTATATCCTCATACAGGAAGATGTTATTGTTACTATCCTCGGTGCTGACTGTGCCACATGAATTAGCTTTAAAACCAGCAATTCAGCAACATCCAGTCAGAATTCAGCATCCTGGTTTGGACAACTACCTTTGTCGAGTAATACAACCTTCCGCTTCTCCTCCTACTGACTTGTGTGCTGGCGGAGTTGATATCCACCCTATTATATGCTCTACATGGTAACATATTAGTCACAGCTGTTTCCCAGGGGTGGCACTGCCGTACATAAGCACCACACAACCCACAGATTAGCTCGAATGACATTTGAGCTCACCTATGTCATTTTCTACTTCTGTCATAGTCTATAATTCTATTCCTAACACAAACAAAAATACAAGCTTTATTTTTCAAAAACCATATTACCTTTAGGAAGAAAACTTACAATTGATTTACCTGGCAGCAAATGAAAACACAGATTTATATAGTTGTATAGATCACAGAAACTGACTGAATAGATGTTTCAACCAAAAGACCGTAATCAATTAAGAAACAGAAAGACACAATAGTATACATAAACATTGATAAATGGAACATAGCTAGGAATCATTTTGAAAAATAGTGAAATGAAATGCTAATCCCTTGGGCTCACTAGGGTGTTTAAGCAGCCTTTGGTGCATAGGCCACAGACAAGATTTTCTGTTTGTCTCTACCCTGGAATATGTTGTTAACCTCATTCCATGTGATTCCTATCTCAGACCTTCATGTGTTCTTTCTCAATTCCCATGTGTTCTTAGGTTTTTCCTGCTTCCTTTTTACAGCAGGTTCTATGCCATTAGTTTTCTAGCTATATAATTTACAGTGTCCAGTCAAACTTAATTTTTTTTTCTCCTTAATCTGTGTGTGCACCGGATCTTGGTCTGATTGTCTCTTATCTTGTCCTTCCACCTAATGTTTAGTATTTTTCTTAAGCATTCACATGTCTTTAGTTTACACTGTAGAGTTTTTCCAGTTTTCTGATCCATTTAGCATTAATATAAATTTGTATTATAAAGATATTGTTGCTGCCATGGTTATCCTAGCTTTTATGTCTCTTTCTGTTCCTCTTGTTTTATCAGCAACACTACTACCCTGGTAAGTAAAATTCTCCAGCACTTTAGTCATTTCTTCAGCCACTTTGATATGTCTCTGTGTCGTGTTGTATTTAACTACCTTAGTTTTGTTCATTTTTTTAGGCAATGACAATATCAGCAACACTTGCTTAGTGGTTAATCCATTAGCTTTGTACTTAAGAGAGCATGATTTTTAATCCTGTTTGCAATGTCTTGCTTACAAAGTGGTTTTTTTATAGGGGATCCCGGAGATTAACACTTGAAGCTGCGAGTTACATGCTATGAGTAGTACTCTCAGCAGGTGCTACTTCACCTAGGGATAGTACATATGGGACAACTCATGTACAATTAAGTCAATACTCTATGCCTTTTGCAATATCAACTTCATAAGCATTGATCAGAACAATGTTGTTTAGTTGAACAGAAGACATAAATAGTAATCAGAACAATGTTGTTTAGTTGAGAAAAATGAGTAAAACAGGTTACTAAAACACTTACCTTGCCTATTAATAAAAATATATTTAAAAAAAAAAAATTATATATAAAAAAACATACAATAAAACTAAACAGGACAATTCTCCACGTATCGGCTCAAATTGAACCTTTTTCAAGAGACAAACAACAGAAAACGACAAAATAAAAAACAAAATTAATGACTATATTTCATCAAGCCCCGTCATTTATTTTGTTTTTTATTTTGTCGTTTTCTGTTGTTTGTCTCTTGAAAAAGGTTCAATTTGAGCCGATACGTGGAGAATTGTCCTGTTTAGTTTTATTGTATGTTTTTTTATATATATATAATTTTTTTTTTTTTTTTTTAATATTTTTATTAATAGGCAAGATAAGTGTTTTAGTAACCTGTTTTACTCATTTTGTTTTACTATTTGTTAATTAGGTTACTGCGGCACCATCCACTTTGTCGGACACCCTCTGACCATTTGGTTATTTATAGTTGTTTAGTTGAACAGCAGACATAAACAGTAATCAGAACAATGTTGTTTAGTTGAACAGATCACATAAACAGTAATCAGAACAATGTTGTTTAGTTGAACAGATCCCATCGAGTGCTATCTCATCAGGGATCAACTGTAATGGACATACATCTTTGATACAGAGATGAGGCTTAGTCCAAGCAATAGATTTTGTAAACTAAGACTAGTTGGGCCATTCCTTACATTGAACGTGACTACAGTCCAGCCCAAGTATAGGTGCTGAAGTTGGAAATTCAATGCCAAAAACATAGTATCATGTAACCTACTCAGTTAACGTTTCCACAACAAAATTTTAAAAATTGTCATGGTGCTCACCCTGTGAAGTTCCCACAGAAATGAGCAGTGCCAGATTATGAACCTTGACAGAATCCACCCCCAGCTACTGAAAGTCTTTCTAGTCTACCTTGGGGAGGCAGAAGATGGAAGCAACTGGTCGACTAGACAATGTAAAAACCCCTCTAATATCATGCAGTGGAAGTTAGCAACAAAAACTGTAACGGTTTTTAAAAAAAAACATTTATGTATCTTATGGCTGTATTTTCAGACAACCTGTGTGTTATCCATCTCTGAAAATAAAAACTGATTATGTTTGATATCTCTCACATTTAAGGTGCCTTTAACGTCCCATTCAGCAAACTGAAATGAAAGTGACAGAAATATATAACTTTTACAGTATCTTCATAGATGCTATTCTTGCTTCCTTTTCAAACCTTGCAACACATGAGAAAAACATGAAGACCCATTCTTCCACTGCTTGGAGAGAATCAACCTGTTCATCTGCAGCATGTCTTTAACCTTTAGCAAGCCAGATTTAAAATATGAAACGTCTCCCTGCCACCGGATTCTTTTTTGAAAATTTGCGTTATTGATGGTGACTGTTTTGAAAATGTGATAATTTTTTGGTTGTTAGAGATATTTAAATAATATTTGCACATATAAATAAAGAATTGAATTCTGCATATATTGATGTAATTTATGTACGTGTGTGTGTGATACCAGACGTATGAGAAAGTGGTAAAGACGTTTTTCACACAAAAACATATATTTTATAACAAATAAAGAGGAAAAAAATTAGTTAAAAAATAACTTACCTTACTTATCGAATTGCTTGGCAACACTGTACACACTCAATCACACGTAAATCTGTTGTATTTATGTTCTTTGATTGCGAAATTATCAAAATATTGCCAGGGAAACTGTATAAAACATGTAGATTTGCAGTAAAATCGCTCTGAGCTTAAGCCTAGAGTCATTTTTGGTGCCACTTCAACATATTCGATATCACACATCTACACGTCCCCAAGCCATAACAGCATTCTGTATATTCACTGCTGTGAAACTAAATAACCTAATAATTCATGATTCAAGCCACGATTCAATGTTATTTTATTCAAAATATGATGAAAGATAGGTCTATAAAACCGATCCACCATCATGGCATCGCACCGGTGTGCAGATGAGGTCAGATTAATTGCTCTTGAACGTGTACCTTCTAGCTAGCCATTTTCAACAACGATTATGTCGGATGTGGGGATGTACTAGCTTTGATTGCGCATGTCCCCAGCTATGTGCACGGGCTGTGGTACATGTAAATCTCATATCTCGTTGGATGGGGTGTGTCGTCACTTGAAGGTTAAGTTTCAAGAATGCTATAACACAGTCCCCTCTGAAGTTGAAGACTGTCCAGCTTTTGGCTTTGTGCCCTGCAGGCTCATTGAGAAGTCGCTTGAAAGTTCTGAAAGCTTCCTCTTCAAGTGTCAGACGGACACCAATGTGAAATTGAAAGTAACACCTCCACCACGAGGCATATGGAGCAAATGGCAAACTTGTACTCATTAGGGGTTCTATCAATATCTTAATCTCCGGGCCATATGCGCAAATAAAAAGGCGACATAATACATTTTCTTTCTCTGGGTTGCATCCTGCTGGAAATCTATTAGGACCACTGTCCTGCCGAACTTTGAATTGAACACTGAAGAATATCTTAATCTATTGATGGTCACAACAATTGTTACAATATTTTATTAAGTTTGTGCATTATTTTATTCTTGTTCTGTTTCAGAACAAGACAGCTCTTGCCAACCGAGAGAAAGATCTCAACAAAGTTGAAGCTAACGTGGAGAAAATGAGGTCAGACAAACAGGCAGCAGAGCAGGAGTATGAAGCTGCTAAAAAACATTTTCAAGCCGTTAGTGCTGGTCTATCCTCTAACTCGGACGGAGAAGCTGCTACTCTCAGTGATCAGCTGATTAGTAAGATTTATCTTCCACTTCTACTTTGTCAGATTATTTAGCTATAATGTTTAACCTTTAGCAAGCTAAAGGTGGTACGGATCCCCTAAAGTACTAGCACCTTCTAGACGAAAGGTGTCCGGACCCACCTATAAACATGAAGTGGTTTTTTCCCGTAGTACAGCCTCGTTTAGTAATGCACATAAACTGGGACATGCGCAGATGAAGCCTATACCATTTCCACGTCGGCCACCATCTTTGTCACACAAATCTTGTAGAATAGAGAGGAGCAGTACGTTTTTCCCTACAGACATCCAAGCAATCAAGTTTGTTCATCGTGGATTCAATTTTCTTCAAGTTTATTATGGGTGCCAATTCCGATGAAGAGGAAATTGTGCCGTTCCTAGAAGCAGATATTGCTCCAGTAGATGGTGTGGTGCTGTTAGATAGTGGTAATTCTAGTGATACTGATTCTGTTGGCAGCGTGGGTGAAGAAATTTTCGAGGATGAAATTGTAGAAAATTCGCACGTCCCTTCGGCATATAGCCATGATTGGCGTAGCGACTTCGATGAAATTGTTGGAGATATAGGCCTAGCTGATAACGTTAGTGTGTTAGACGTGTTTTGAGAGGTAAGTTGATTTTTATAATATAATATAGTATTGTCCTTTGATCACGCTGCTTTCATGATTTAGATGGTGGATCACTGAATATCGACTGTGTTGGAGCGATAAAAAATGACTAGGTCTATCTTTCAGATAACGATTTATGGCAAATCTATGAGGTTCATTCATTCTTACTAGTGACATTATGATGATTTGACAATGAAACCACATAAATACTATTTGAATTAGGTTTATTTTACAGGGTTCCCACTTCAGAAAATATAAAAACCATAGATAAGTAATTTTTTAATAATTTTTTTTCCTTTTATCTGTTATATTTTCCTTATTTTTTTTGTGAAAAATCATCTTTACTACTTTCTAATACGTCTGGTATCACACACACACATAAAAAAAATTACACCAATATATGCAGTATTCCATTCTTTATTTATATGTTCAAATATGAATTAATTATCTCTAACAACAAAAAAGTTATTGAATTGTTAAAACAGCCACAATCAATAACACAAATTCTCAACAAAAAAATTCAGTGGCAGGGGGAAGTTTTTGGATTTGTAAACACAGCTTGCTAAATGTTAAGATTATTTATACTTTTATTATGATTTTATGTATAATAAAATGTTTAACAGGATTATTTGTTCTTTTATTACTTTGTAAGGTTATGTAGCATGTAATGATTGCAGGATTATTTATATCCAGCCCATATTCTTCCTGACAAAAGCACAGGTTCTTCCCAGTGGTGTAACTGAGATGACACCCAACTTATATGATGCCTGAAAGGATTGTGTTTATGGATGCATGTTTAGTCCACAAATTCATTCCATGCTCGAGGATTACAACGTCCAGCCAGGAGCACAGCACACACCTCTGGGCCAACTATCTCATCATTCTTCTGTCAGTTTTGTTTAGGCATCTGCCACAAAAGGACAAAGGTGCAATGTCCATTGGCCTCTATCTCTGTACAAGAGATAATGCACAGTTGAATATGGAATCTTAAAATGGAACTAAGATGCTGAGTAGCTTATGGGCTCTATGAATTATATATCTGACTACTAGCATCTGGGCCAGTGAATTACAGATTCAAAGACCCTAGTACACATTCTTGTACTTATTTTGGAGAACAAGCTGCAAGAGAGTAGTCTGCCAAAAGAGTAGGCATTGAAAAGTAAAGAAAATACAGTAACCAAAAAAACCATAGGCTGTGAAAATATTCATTTCTTTGTAAATATTACTAGCTGACATTAATTTGAAGGGAAAAATGAAGTATTTGCAGCCCAAATTTATTTTTTAAATGTAAATATAATTGTATTGCATTCGTCCAAATGTAAATGAGTCATGATTATGTTAATATGCAGTAAATGAATATGTTAGTTGAAATCTTACATTTTACAGCTGCCAAAAGTGACATAAGCAAGGCTGAAACAGAAACAAAGCAAGCTCAAATGAGGTACGGTATCTGTGGTCAGCTTTCATACCAAATCTTTCTGATATTTTAAAATTCTGGGCACTTGTCCTTAATCTTCCTACAAAACAAAATATACTTGTTACTTCCCTTTAGTGACCTCAACAGGTTTCCTATTCATTTAGATTAGGGTAAATTATTGAAAGCAGTGGTTAGTTTCTTGAAAAATAGAGAACAAGAAATTTAAATAATAAACATGGAATCGTATACCGTTCTTTATAATGCTTGCAAAAGGGGCAGCACAATCTGTTCTTGGAACCAGTATTTTTTAATTTCATCCAGAGAGTTGTTCCATTTCACTGCTGTGTTTTATTTATAGCAATTCTAGCATTCTGTGCTTAGCAGAAGGGGAAGCTGTTTTGATGGATCAAAAGTAACAAATGAATTATATCTGTGATTGTGAATCTAAAAAACTGAAGAAAAGAACCAGTGTTTATAAAAAGTAGTGTGTGCGCACTTTGCACTTCAATTACATTCTACCGCCTGTAGATAAGATGCTGAAGACATCCTTCTTGCAGAAGATTATAGCAACATTCTTCTTCTTCTGCGTTCGTTCTCAAACTCCTGCAGATCAGCAGGATGTAGTCCGGGAAACGGAATGTGTTGTGTCATAGTTTACAACATTGCTGCGATATCTGCACCTTTAGGTCTGACACATCCAACTTCAGCATGGCTTTGGGTCACTGACCCTATATGGGATGGGACAGCCAACTCCATCCTATATCCTCCTTAGTCACCTCGTACGACATGCGTGGAAGGTAAACAGTGTTGCTATTCTTTGCTCCCCTTTCGGGCCCAGATACCACACGGGCTTTCAAAGAGGCCAATGTTTTCCAATAAATACTGTTAATAAAGAATGTCATATTGGCATATGCTGTTGTCAGAATAGTTTATGTATGATTTTATAATTTTTTTTAATGCAAATGGTTGTGCCCGGTTAATAGGAAAGTACCTCAGAGAGTAAATAATGTTTTCTTTGTCATAGATTGAAGCATGCACAACAGGAAATCAAGACGAAAGAATCTGATCTAAAGAAGACTGAGAAAGATTATAAACAACACGAGACAAGCTATGAGACTTTGAAGAAAAATCTGAGCAAACTGGAGGTGAGTTAATGTCAGCTCTTTCCATTACTATTTTAGAATTTGGTTGGACATTTCATGTGTATCTGGTGGTGACACCCTGGGGTTGTATAACACTAGGTCTAGCATCTTCTTCTGTGACGTTTGCTTTCAAACTCCTGTGAATTAGCAATATATTGTCAGCAGAACACATTCGCTGTTGTGATTTACAGCTTTGCTGCAATATCTGTGTCTTTCAGCCAGCCACATCTGACTTCAGTATGTCCTCGGATCTACTTTTACTCTCAGTGATATAGGAAAGTCAACACCACGCCTATAATCTCCTCCCCTGTTACTTTCTCATGTGCCTCATGGCAGATCACAATGTTGCTATTCTTTGCTCCCATTTCAAATATTTACAACAGACTAGTGGTCTAGCATATAAGTCTGATGTTTTCATCTTCAAGATGAATGTATTTAGAAGCTTCTTTAGTTTTCCTGCTCCACGCAGCAGAGCAGCATACTGTGTGCTGAGAGTACCAGTAATAGGATATAACAAAACATAAGCAATCATTAATTGTATGATAATAGTTTCATTTTCTGCTAATAGCAGGAGTTTGAGAACAAATGTTAAAGTAGTATGATAAGAAAGGATTACATAAATGGGACTGATTTATTAACATATTTTTATGAAATACATGAATTCATTTTGCAAGAAATATTTTTTGAAACTCTATCTATTGTCAATTCCACTTGTGCTGTTAAGAGCCATGAGGGAATTTTGAAGTTCTCTGTCTTTGGTCATTTGAGTTGCATTAGCCATGGTCAGCCTATGTCTCTTTAAGAATTATTTATCTTCACCAATCTAGTTCTTGATCTTCCTTGTGCCTAATAGCCCAATTTTCTGATACTGTATGCGCAAAGTGCTGGTTGCTTTGGTTCCATTCTCATGATGTTACATGATTGTCTTTCGATGTAGTCTTGACTTGATAAAGTCATTTCTTTCCTGATATCTTCATTTCTCCATTGGTCTCTTCTCGTGACATCTTTAGCTTTCCTCAAACATCTCATTTCACATACTGTGATCTTTTTTTGCTAGTGTCTTTGTCAAGTGCCATGTTT
This sequence comes from Meghimatium bilineatum, assembly GCA_034231615.1. Lineage (NCBI taxonomy): Eukaryota > Metazoa > Mollusca > Gastropoda > Stylommatophora > Philomycidae > Meghimatium > Meghimatium bilineatum. The sequence continues at coordinate 13,651,873 of CM067316.1, read as the reverse complement.
GAAATTGGTAACACAATTGGTATAAAAAATACTGTTTATCAATTGTTTTGTAACCATGCAGATTTATGGGTGTTTGAGTATTAACGACAGCTGGCAAGTCAGCATTGTTTTTCTAACATCTTGTTTCTGTCTCTCTATTGAGTTTGCCATGATCTGTAAAGACGCTTCCTAAATATTTAAACTCTGAAACCTGCTTTAGTTATTTGTACCATTGACAGATACATTTAACTGCCCTGATGTTTTGTTTCACAGAATTAGTAAATTTAATTCCAGTTAACCTATTAGAGAGATTGTAATGCACAGAAGTTAATATTTTAAGTCATATTCCCTGTTCTGGTAATATATATCATTTGTTTAGGCTGACATGACGAAATTTGGATATGTAGAAGGTTCAGAAGACACTCTCGCTGCTGAGAGGAGAACTTTAGCAAAAGATGTTCAGGATCATAAAGAAAAGTTACTAACAATGCAGGCAAGGTAATCAGTTTTGTTTAGCAAATTTATAATTGATTTCTTTGAAAAAGGTGAGCATGGACAGCACTTGTAATGCGGACAGTGAACTATTTTATATAACTTGAAAAGACAGCACTTGTAATGCGGACAGTGAACTATTTTATATAACTTGAAAAGACAGCACTTGTAATGTGGACAGTGAACTATTTTTATATAGCTTGAAAAGACAGCACTTGTAATGTGGACAGTGAACTATTTTATATAACTTGAAAAGACAGCACTTGTAATGTGGACAGTGAACTATTTTATATAACTTGAAAAGACAGCACTCTGTAATGCGGACAGTGAACAATTTTATATAACTTGAAAAGACAGCACTCTTGTAATGTGGACAGTGAACTATTTTATATAACTTGAAAAGACAGCACTTGTAATGTGGACAGTGAACAATTTTATATAACTTGAAAAGACAGCACTCTTGTAATGTGGACAGTGAACTATTTTATATAACTTGAAAAGACAGCACTCTGTAATGCGGACAGTGAACAATTTATATAACTTGAAAAGACAGCACTTGTAATGCGGACAGTGAACAATTTATATAACTTGAAAAGACAGCACTCTTGTAATGTGAACAGTGAACAATTTATATAACTTGAAAAGACAGCACTCTGTAATGCGGACAGTGAACAATTTATATAACTTGAAAAGACAGCACTCTTGTAATGTGAACAGTGAACAATTTATATAACTTGAAAAGACAGCACTCTGTAATGCGGACAGTGAACAATTTATATAACTTGAAAAGACAGCACTCTTGTAATGTGAACAGTGAACTATTTATATAACTTGAAAAGACAGCACTCTGTAATGCGGACAGTGAACAATTTATATAACTTGAAAAGACAGCACTCTTGTAATGTGAACAGTGAACAATTTATATAACTTGAAAAGACAGCACTCTGTAATGCGGACAGTGAACAATTTATATAACTTGAAAAGACAGCACTTGTAATGCGGACAGTGAACAATTTATATAACTTGAAAAGACAGCACTCTGTAATGCGGACAGTGAACTATTTTATATAACTTGAAAAGACAGCACTTGTAATGCGGACAGTGAACAATTTTATATAACTTGAAAAGACAGCACTTGTAATGCGGACAGTGAACAATTTATATAACTTGAAAAGACAGCACTCTTGTAATGTGAACAGTGAACAATTTATATAACTTGAAAAGACAGCACTCTGTAATGCGGACAGTGAACAATTTATATAACTTGAAAAGACAGCACTCTTGTAATGTGAACAGTGAACAATTTATATAACTTGAAAAGACAGCACTCTGTAATGCGGACAGTGAACAATTTATATAACTTGAAAAGACAGCACTCTTGTAATGTGAACAGTGAACAATTTATATAACTTGAAAAGACAGCACTCTGTAATGCGGACAGTGAACAATTTATATAACTTGAAAAGACAGCACTTGTAATGCGGACAGTGAACAATTTATATAACTTGAAAAGACAGCACTCTGTAATGCGGACAGTGAACAATTTATATAACTTGAAAAGACAGCACTCTGTAATGCGGACAGTGAACTATTTTATATAACTTGAAAAGACAGCACTCTTGTAATGCGGACAGTGAACTATTTTATATAACTTGAAAAGACAGCACTCTGTAATGCGGACAGTGAACTATTTTATATAACTTGAAAAGACAGCACTCTTGTAATGCGGACAGTGAACTATTTTATATAACTTGAAAAGACAGCACTCTTGTAATGTGAACAGTGAACTATTTTATATAACTTGAAAAGACAGCACTCTTGTAATGTGGACAGTGAACAATTTATATAACTTGAAAAGACAGCACTCTGTAATGTGAACAGTGAACAATTTATATAACTTGAAAAGACAGCACTTGTAATGTGGACAGTGAACTATTTTATATAACTTGAAAAGACAGCACTCTTGTAATGCGGACAGTGAACAATTTATATAACTTGAAAAGACAGCACTCTGTAATGTGAACAGTGAACTATTTTATATAACTTGAAAAGACAGCACTCTGTAATGCGGACAGTGAACAATTTATATAACTTGAAAAGACAGCACTTGTAATGCGGACAGTGAACAATTTATATAACTTGAAAAGACAGCACTCTGTAATGTGGACAGTGAACAATTTATATAACTTGAAAAGACAGCACTCTTGTAATGTGGACAGTGAACTATTTTATATAACTTGAAAAGACAGCACTCTGTAATGCGGACAGTGAACTATTTTATATAACTTGAAAAGACAGCACTTGTAATGCGGACAGTGAACTATTTTATATAACTTGAAAAGACAGCACTTGTAATGTGGACAGTGAACTATTTTATATAACTTGAAAAGACAGCACTCTTGTAATGTGGACAGTGAACTATTTTATATAACTTGAAAAGACAGCACTTGTAATGTGGACAGTGAACTATTTTATATAACTTGAAAAGACAGCACTTGTAATGTGGACAGTGAACTATTTTATATAACTTGAAAAGACAGCACTCTTGTAATGCGGACAGTGAACTATTTTATATAACTTGAAAAGACAGCACTCTTGTAATGCGGACAGTGAACTATTTTATATAACTTGAAAAGACAGCACTCTTGTAATGCGGACAGTGAACTATTTTATATAACTTGAAAAGACAGCACACTTGTAATGTGGACAGTGAACTATTTTATATAACTTGAAAAGACAGCACTCTTGTAATGGGGACAGTGAACTATTTTATATAACTTGAAAAGACAGCACTCTTGTAATGAGGACAGTGAACTATTTTATATAACTTGAAAAGACAGCACTCTTGTAATGAGGACAGTGAACTATTTTATATAACTTGAAAAGACAGCACTCTTGTAATGCGGACAGTGAACAATTTATATAACTTGAAAAGACAGCACTTGTAATGTGGACAGTGAACTATTTTATATAACTTGAAAAGACAGCACTCTTGTAATGCGGACAGTGAACAATTTATATAACTTGAAAAGACAGCACTTGTAATGCGGACAGTGAACTATTTTATATAACTTGAAAAGACAGCACTCTGTAATGCGGACAGTGAACTATTTATATAACTTGAAAAGACAGCACTCTGTAATGCGGACAGTGAACTATTTTATATAACTTGAAAAGACAGCACTCTGTAATGTGGACAGTGAACAATTTATATAACTTGAAAAGACAGCACTCTGTAATGTGGACAGTGAACAATTTATATAACTTGAAAAGACAGCACTCTGTAATGGGGACAGTGAACTATTTTATATAACTTGAAAAGACAGCACTTGTAATGTGGACAGTGAACTATTTATATAACTTGAAAAGACAGCACTTGTAATGCGGACAGTGAACTATTTTATATAACTTGAAAAGACAGCACTCTGTAATGCGGACAGTGAACTATTTTATATAACTTGAAAAGACAGCACTCTGTAATGCGGACAGTGAACTATTTTTATATAACTTGAAGACAGCACTCTTGTAATGCGGACAGTGAACTATTTTTATATAACTTGAAGACAGCACTCTTGTAATGTGGACAGTGAACAATTTATATAACTTGAAAAGACAGCACTCTGTAATGTGGACAGTGAACAATTTATATAACTTGAAAAGACAGCACTCTGTAATGGGGACAGTGAACTATTTTATATAACTTGAAAAGACAGCACTTGTAATGTGGACAGTGAACTATTTATATAACTTGAAAAGACAGCACTTGTAATGCGGACAGTGAACTATTTATATAACTTGAAAAGACAGCACTTGTAATGCGGACAGTGAACTATTTTATATAACTTGAAAAGACAGCACTTGTAATGTGGACAGTGAACTATTTATATAACTTGAAAAGACAGCACTTGTAATGCGGACAGTGAACTATTTTATATAACTTGAAAAGACAGCACTCTGTAATGTGGACAGTGAACAATTTATATAACTTGAAAAGACAGCACTCTGTAATGTGGACAGTGAACTATTTTATATAACTTGAAAAGACAGCACTTGTAATGTGGACAGTGAACTATTTTATATAACTTGAAAAGACAGCACTCTGTAATGCGGACAGTGAACAATTTTATATAACTTGAAAAGACAGCACTCTGTAATGTGGACAGTGAACTATTTTTATATAACTTGAAAACCTAAATGGAAATAAAGTTAATATGAGTTATGGAACCAGCGTTATAGCATACGGTTTCTAGTAAGTGCTTAGTCAGTGGTTACCAGAAACCAGCAGACTAGAATTCTTCAACCTTCCCAGGGCATGGGCACTGTCCTTACTTCCTGGTGGCTGGGGGGACCACGAGAGTAAATTATTGTTTCAACCCACAAATGATTGGATTCAAAATCTGGATTTGCTGGTCATCGTGCGAATAACTTACCATTGCACTACCTTGTCTCCCTGCTTCTTGCTAATGTGGACTTCATTATGATCAAACTTATTTATTATTATAGTGTTTCTCCATATTGATAGAATAATGTATCATGTTTGTTGTTTCCTCACTTCAATGGCAACATACAATGATAGAATAATGCATCATGTTTGTTGTTTCCTCACTTCAATGGCAACATACAATGATAGAATAATGTATCATGTTTGTTGTTTCCTCACTTCAATGGCAACACATATTCTGTCTAATGGGCCTATTTAAAAAAACTTATTTGGGCTCTGTGGCGGCAGTGGCACAGAGTGCATCTGTGATGGCCAAGGTACCAGATTCAAATCCCACTGGAGGCAATTACGCATCCAGAGCGTTCAGAAAGCATTGACGAACTGCTGAATGTATTTACGTTGCAGGCAAAAATTGCCTGGCTGATGCCTACATCCTGAATAACATATGCTAACCATGTTTTATAAGTGATTCATATCTCGTTACATGTCCAAACCAAACAAGTTTATGCCGTTTCATCACTTCCAACGTAGTTCTTGATAACCTGCAAGTTTGTTTATTTGCTGCTGGACGATTATATTTGTCTTGTATTCTATGTAACTAATTAACAAACATCTGGAGCACTTGTATTCAAAGCCTGAATCATTCTTTCATTGTCTGCATTGAATTTCCAGCTTTTACATCCGTATAAAAGAATACTTAGCACTAGCGATCTGAATAGATTGATCTTTACTATGGTACTGATCTTACTTTTCCAAATTACATTCAACCTTGCCATGATAGCCATCGCCATCTCAATTCTTAGCATTATCTCATTTCCAGAGTTGCCATTATCACATATTTGGGACCTGGGATATTTGATGGTGGTAACTTCTTCAAGTTTGTGACTATTTAACTGGATGTTCATAGGATCTTACTTTATATCAACAGTTACCAATTTCTTACTTTTATCAACAGTTACCAATTTCTTACTTTATATCAACAGTTACCAATTTCTTACTTTTATCAAAGCTTATTGCCATGCCATATTTCTAACATCTTCCAACTTTGAGGCACGTTCTTGGAGTCCAGATTCCGAACCATCCATGAGATCGATATCATCGGCTTAATGAAAGTTACAAAGTAGCCTACCGCTAATAGTTATTGACGTCTAGCGATCTTGTAATGTCTCCTCCACTAACAATATAACCAGACATGAACTGTGCCAAAATTTGCAAGGAGCAAACGAGAGAGGGAAACAGTAGAACAAAATTTAAGTTGATGTTTTGTTAGAGGAATTCAAGATGTCAAATTTGTGTAATGGGATGGTAGGTAGTTAATGAGTTTACCTCTCTTTTGGAGAGACTCGCATCTTTAAACCAGCGGACAACACAGTCCAATTAGGTTATATCAGGACACACTACCATAAAATATTAGAGGTAACAAAGACCCCAATGTTTTGACTTTCAAGGAATGGATGGTTCCACCAACTGGTCTTTATCAACACAGGGACAAATACAAAATGAAAAATAACGAAAAAAATACATATGTTGATAAAAAGTAGCAGAATTTTATTCTTTAACATTGACTATTTGGTACATAATTTTACTGACATCTCCCATTCATTTCATATGTTGTTAGTGACATCTCCCATTCATTTCATATGTTGTTAGTGACATCTCCCATTCATTTCATATGTTGTTACTGACATCTCCCATTCATTTCATATGTTGTTAGTGACATCTCCCATTCATTTCATATGTTGTTAGTGACATCTCCCATTCATTTCATATGTTGTTAGTGACATCTCCCATTCATTTCATATGTTGTTAGTGACATCTCCCATTCATTTCATATGTTGTTAGTGACATCTCCCATTCATTTCATATGTTAGTGACATCTCCCATTCATTTCATATGTTGTTAGTGACATCTCCCATTCATTTCATATGTTGTTACTGACATCTCCCATTCATTTCATATGTTGTTAGTGACATCTCCCATTCATTTCATATGTTGTTAGTGACATCTCCCATTCATTTCATATGTTGTTAGTGACATCTCCCATTCATTTCATATGTTGTTAGTGACATCTCCCATTCATTTCATATGTTGTTAGTGACATCTCCCATTCATTTCATATGTTAGTGACATCTCCCATTCATTTCATATGTTGTTAGTGACATCTCCCATTCATTTCATATGTTGTTAGTGACATCTCCCATTCATTTCATATGTTGTTAGTGACATCTCCCATTCATTTCATATGTTGTTAGTGACATCTCCCATTCATTTCATATGTTGTTAGTGACATCTCCCATTCATTTCATATGTTAGTGACATCTCCCATTCATTTCATATGTTGTTAGTGAGCCAATCGAACCGTCAGTATACGTATCCTTGATCTACTGAGACTAATCAACTTTGGGTTTGCTATAATGTGGGTTCTGTTAATCAATGAGTTGTTCATAAATTATATTATCCTGTTATGTAATGTAACAGGTTTCTGTAACTCTTCACTTTCTGTAACTCTTCACTTTATGTAACTCTCCACTTTCTGTAACACTTCACTTTCTGTAACTCTTCACTTTATGTAACTCTCCACTTTCTGTAACTCTTCACTTTATGTAACTCTTCACTTTATGTAACTCTTCATTCAGATATCCTCATCTTAAATTTGAGTACAAAGATCCTGAGAAAAACTTTGACAGAAGCAAAGTCCATGGTCTTGTATGCAAACTGTTTGAGGTGAAGGATTCAATTTATTCAACAGCTTTAGAGACGACAGCAGGAGGAAAGGTAGTTTGTTTTTCTTTCAGAGTATTAACTGGAGTTGATAAATAGATTTAAATAGTATATACTGCAAAAAACGGATGCATTTGGCTATTGGCAGAAATAAGACAGCAATTCCATTCTCTGGACTACATCCTGCTGGAAATGTAGTAGGACCATTATTCTGCTACAAGAGAGATCCATTGGGAGTTTGATAATGAACGCTGAAGAGGAAGACATTTTTTTGAATATTTAATGAAAACATTAATGTAAATTTATATCATCTTCTCCCTTGTTCTTCAATTCACCTATTGTCTTGTGTTCACAGAATGAGGACTGTCATCTGATGTGAGTGAGCAGCTCTCTTTTTGAATAATTTCTTTCATGGTATCTTCATTATGCATTTTGTTCCGTCCATAGTGTCTATGCTATAAAATCACATCTCTATTATCTTATATTTTGATTATTTTGTTCATTCAGTTCCGTTGAATTGGTGCATAGGGCAGAAACCAGCGCTCTCCAGTTTAAGCAACATTCTGCGTTCATTCTCAAACTCCAGCAGATTAGCATGATGTACTTCGGAGAACGAAATGCATTGTGTCATGGTTTACAGCATTGCTGTGATATATTCACCTTTCTGCCTGACACATCCGACTTCAGCATGTCTTTGGGTCATTTGACCATGTATGGAATGGGACAGCTAACTCCACTCCCTAACTTCCTTAGTCACCTCTTATGACATGCATGGAAGTTAAACATTGTTGCTATTCTTTGTTCCCCTCTCGTGCTCTAAAAAACACGCTGGCAATTTTTGAGCAATATAATGCTGCTGTATGTAGTTCTTGCATATTGCTGAGACCTATAATCATACCCTCTTTGTAATATTTTTTCTGCAAGGTTTCCTTAGTCTTCCTCTTTTTCTTTTGTCATTTTATTTGTTTTATTATTTTGCTGATTGTCCAAGATTCACTTTCATACATGAGAATGATGATGACATAATCCCTTTAGCTGCGAGCAGGTAGCTCTTAAGAAGAGCCCATAGCCATTCTGACAAAAGCATAGGTCCTCCTCAGTTGAGTAACCGAGGAGACACTCAGACACATGTTCTGTCACAGTCATGGTTGTGTAAAAGGAGTTTATGGATATATGTTCAGTCCACAAAGGGAGGCATTCCAGTGTGGCAGTATCCAAGGATGATCACGTCCTGTTGGGAGTGAAGCTATATGTCTGGGCCAACTAGTTCATCATTCTTTCGTCAGATCTGTTGGACTTATCTGCAGTGCTGGCAACACCCAGAAATCTGCTACAATTGGATAAAGTTGCAATGTTCACTGGCCTGCATCTCTACATCACCCATGTGGACCATTTGATAGAAGATAAAAGTAAGAAATCAAGGCAAGACCTGCACTGACAATGACGTTTTCACAGTTGCCGGTTGTTAGCCCATCCCCCAACTTTCCTTAGTCACCTTCTATGACATTCCTGGAAAGAATGTAAGGTTGTCCTATTATTTGAAAGTACGAGTAACAGATATATCTAAAAATGTGCTTGTTTGGTTGACTATATTGAATAACTAAAACAATGAGATAGAGCTACACATTTTATTTTGCAGCTCTACAATGCAGTAGTTGACTCTGAACTGACTGGCAAGAAACTCCTTAAATTTGGTGAACTCAAGAGAAGGGTCACAATTCTTCCAATTAACAAAATCACTGGCCGGACCATTGACGAGGCCACTATTCAGAGAGCAGAAGCTCTGGTAAGTTTTAATGAATATGCTACTATCTTGTCTTCATTTATTAGCACATTTGTTTGTTACGTTTTAATTTTCACCTCATTTTTAACTCTTTGAACCAGAGTCCCTAAGGTTTGGTCCATATGTAAACAATCACATTCCCTGACAGACTGATATATCCATCTCACAGACCCTCATTTACCCTACCGTATATGAATATTTACATGCAATGAGACACGACTCACTAAAACTATTTAGCAAGGAACAGTCGATGGTGGAAGGAGAATATGCGGAGCCTCTACAGATATCTAGGAGCAATAGGGAATATTCCACAAGACATTCTTCGTGGAGGTTACTACTAGCTTGTTCTCGAATTGAACGTCACTTTAGTTATGATTTCCATATAGCTTTTCCTCCATTTTATTTTTTTATTTGATACTGCCATTTTTGCACTAGTGCTGTGCTGCTCTCTCAACGTACTCATTATGTTAGCCTTACTTCTCCAGAGACTTGCTCACACATTATGTTAGCCTTACTTCTCCGGAGACTTGCTCACAATTCTCGATGTTCATGATAACATCTACCCAAAGTGGGATATTGACATTGGCCGCTACTCCAATGCATCTGCATTTTGGTTGACCGAACCGGTTTGCCTTGCATCACTTTGTTGACAGTGCTGTGTGTTGACACAGTGATGTTGGAAATATTGCTTATCTTTTTTGCATTAAATTATCATTCCATCTACAGCCTCCACAGACAAAATCCCTAAAAGTGGTGGCCAGGAACACAGCACGAGCCTCTGTATTTCTGTTTTCAGGCGTGCACTACGAAGGAGGTTCTTTTAAATCTTGGTTTAAATGGAGAACCCTTTGCACCCAAGAATTCTTATAAAGAACTTCCCTGTTGCCTTTAATTTTTCAAACTCTCCTGTTTATTTTTTGTCATGGGCTCCCATGCATATGTTAAAATAATATGTGTTGTGTAGCACAAGAACTCTCTTCCCCACCTCTAATAATAGAGACATATCACACAGTATATTCTTCATTTTTGGAATGCTACCTTTGCCTGCTCTATTTTACTTTTCTCTACTGAAGTCTTCCACTTGATGTTATTGTATTCTTAAATATTTCTATTGATAGTTCCTAGTAGAGTTTCTTTTTAAGTTTTTAAAGTCTCTTCAAAACTGACAGGTTGGTAAGGACAATGTGAAAACAGCGATATCTCTGGTAAACTATGACAAGAAATTTAATCCAATAATGGAGTTTGTTTTTGGTTCAACCTTTATTTGTGCTGACATGGACAGTGCTAGCAAGGTAGCCTACGACCCCAAGATATCAAAAAGATGTGTGACTATTGATGGAGATGTTCTTGATCCTGCTGGTACTCTGTCTGGAGGTAAGAATGCATGTCGACTACTAAGAAACATGTTTATTAATGATGTCCTTAAACTTCATGCTGTTCTCTGTTGTACTAGTAGTAAGGTCTGTTACCTATAACTAATGAAGAGACTCCACTCTATAACTAATGAAGAGACTCCACTCTATAACTAATGAAGAGACTCCACTCTATAACTAATGAAGAGACTCCACTCTATAACTAATGAAGAGACTCCACTCTATAACTAATGAAGAGACTCCACTCTATAACTAATGAAGAGACTCCACTCTATAACTAATGAAGAGACTCCACTCTATAACTAATGAAGAGACTCCACTCTATAACTAATGAAGAGACTCCACTCTATAACTAATGAAGAGACTCCACTCTATAACTAATGAAGAGACTCCACTCTATAACTAATGAAGAGACTCCACTCTATAACTAATGAAGAGACTCCACTCTATAACTAATGAAGAGACTCCACTCTATAACTAATGAAGAGACTCCACTCTATAACTAATGAAGAGACTCCACTCTATAACTAATGAAGAGACTCCACTCTATAACTAATGAAGAGACTCCACTCTATAACTAATGAAGAGACTCCACTCTATAACTAATGAAGAGACTCCACTCTATAACTAATGAAGAGACTCCACTCTATAACTAATGAAGAGACTCCACTCTATAACTAATGAAGAGACTCCACTCTATAACTAATGAAGAGACTCCACTCTATAACTAATGAAGAGACTCCACTCTATAACTAATGAAGAGACTCCACTCTATAACTAATGAAGAGACTCCACTCTATAACTAATGAAGAGACTCCACTCTATAACTAATGAAGAGACTCCACTCTATAACTAATGAAGAGACTCCACTCTATAACTAATGAAGAGACTCCACTCTATAACTAATGAAGAGACTCCACTCTATAACTAATGAAGAGACTCCACTCTATAACTAATGAAGAGACTCCACTCTATAACTAATGAAGAGACTCCACTCTATAACTAATGAAGAGACTCCACTCTATAACTAATGAAGAGACTCCACTCTATAACTAATGAAGAGACTCCACTCTATAACATACTATAGACTGGGTGAATATAAATGAGTACTCTCCTCTGAACATTGTTATGCGTAGATTGCATTCTAGGAATAATATTCGAGCAATTCTTGATAAAATTAAAAGCAAGAGAATGGAATATTTTATGATTATAAAAGGCCAGAAAAAAATGATATGACCATCTCATATATTCTTGTCTTAAAATTTTGTGTAATGAAAAACTGGGGATGCTCTTGAAATCTGCATGTGTGTGCTATTTATGCGAGCAAATTATGGAACCTTGAGAGAGTACAAGTTTGTCACTCTTGTTCCCTCTCCCGGGCAGTGGAGTATTATTTACAGCTCCAGGTTGGTGTTTTTCTCTTGACTTTTTTTAATACGATTTTTCAGAGTTTTTATAGGTCCCAGATTACTGTGGTTTTGATCTGCGATCAACAAGAGTTAAAGAAGAAACAAATTATATTTGATTTCTTTTGTATCAGCTGCATATGAATTTACATTTCTTTGCGTATTGTTAGATCTGACATTAACATCCTGTTAAAACCTTGACACTTACGGTAGCAATGATATTCCATTACTGTATTTATTCACTTCACTGAACCTGCAACTGTTCCAGTACAATCAGTTCCTGCTCCACTATTCTCCATGTAATTTCTGATCTACCTTATTTCTATTTGCCATCTTACAGCAGTTTTCTTGATCAAATTGTCTTTCACATGTACAATCCAGAATCATTTTTAGATGGTGTTAATCTCTGACTTCGATGTTAAGCCCTGTGCTTAAGTGGCCTCGGGTTTGAACCCAGTTTGTAATATCTTGTTTACTTACTAGCATCTTTTTTCAGAGGTACCTGAGGATTACCACTTGAAGCTAAGGAGTTACATGCTATAAATGGTACTCTTGACAGACAGCATACTGCGTCGATGAGAGTGGCAGAGTACATATGGGAAAGCCAAATAGGTAGAAGTGGTAATTTCAGCATTTTTACCATCGCAATGGATGAGGTGTCAATGTTAACTGCATATCAGAGCACACAAGATAGGCAGAAGTTGAAATATTAATATCTTTACCAGCACATCAGACATGTAGAGGTAGCGATTTTAACAGTTTTGTCAGCAGCGGGGGGGGAAGAAGTGACAATTTTAGCAGTTTTACTGGTACAGCGGGTGGGTAGATGTGGCTTACCTGAAATTTAAAAATTTTAATACTTGAAAACACCATCATCCGCTCTGAATCCACAGGTGCTCGTGTCCAGTCAGCTTCCATGTTGACCATGCTGTGTGAACTACGTCAAACAGAAGACACTTTGAACTCAAAATCAAAGAGGCTTGAACAACTGGACCAGGAGTTGAATGAAGTAAAGAAAGTGGCTGGCAAGTAGGTTAAAGATGTAGTGTTTTATTTGATGTCTAAATATTATGTTGGTGTTATTTGATGTCTCAATATTATGTCAGTTTTATTTGATGTCTCAATATTACGTTGATTTATTTGATGTCTCAATATTATGTTGGTTTTATTGCTGCTGAAGCAGAAGAGTTTTGTGTCCACCTTGCTGTGTTAGAAACTTATGTGTGTGCGTCTACCTAGCTGTTGAGTAGATCTTGATCATTTTAGGCTAATATGATTTTGGTATAGTATAAACTTTCTTCTGCTCTAGATATATGGAAGCTAGACAGCAGTATGATTTGAAAGTACAGGAAGCTGAACAGATTGGTGCAAGATTGGCACAAAGCAGCCATCACCAGCTGCTAGATGAAGTTAATGTGCTTAAGGCATCAATTGGTAAGTCAGTTTTTTTTTCTTCAGAAAAGATGTTGCTCTTTAACCTTCACCAAGCCTATATCAACCCCGGTCGCCGAAAAACAAAATGGCGGCACGCACTGTTGGCGGCCCGTCCCACCCAACGAGAATATCGTGAGATTTACACGTACCACAGTCCGTGCACATAGCTGGGGACATGCGCAATCGAAGCCGGTACATCCCCCACTTCCGAAATGATCGTTTTTGAGAATGGCTAGCTATTCGTAAACGTTTAAGAGCAATTAATCTGACCACATCTGCACACCGGTACGATGCCATGATGGTGGATCGGTTTTATAGATCTTTTTTTCATCGTATTTCGAATAAAATAACATTGAATCGTGGCTTGAATAATGAATTATTAGGTTATTTAGTTTTACAGTAGTGAATATGTTGAAATGGCAGAAAAAATAACTAGGCCTAAGCTCAAAGAACTATTTTATTGCAAATCTACATTTTTTATACAGTTCCCCCGGCTATATTTTGATAATTTCGCAGTGAAAGAACATAAATACAACAGATTTGCATGAATTAGTTTACCAAGGAATTCGATATATAAGGTAAGTTATTTTTTTTTTACTTATTTTTTTCCTCTTTATTTTTTATAAAATATATGTTTTTTGTAAAAAACGTCTTTACCACTTTCTCATACGTCTGGTATCACACACACACGTACATAAATTACACCAATATATGCATAATTCAATTCTTTATTTATATGTGCAAATATTATTTAAATATCTCTAACAACTAAAAAATTATCACATTTTCAAAAAAAGAATCTGGTGGCAGGGAGGGGTTTTGTATTTTTTAATCTGGCTTGCTAAAGGTTAAGCAGAGAAGGTGAAAAAGTGTACTGACAGACTGATTGGTTCTATCTCCTTCAATGTAGTTCATTGGGATTGTATACATTTGTTCCAGAGTTCCTGCCACTGAAGAATCTCTGAAAGGAACTTTGCAGAAATGCCAGCATTCATCTTGTCATACTGGCTTGAGTCTCCTCAATGTCATTGAATCAGCAGCCTTTCATTGTTCTCTTAACACTTTGCTCACCAGCAATCCAGATCGTACTTGTCCGCCATTACCGAGGATACACGAAAAATTTTATACATTGACATCGCCGTCTTTAAAAATTTGTATAAAATCACCCTTGCGCAAGGTAGCATTGAAACTTTCTATGCGTTGTAACGACTGTTTGCACTTTCTGAATGAATTTGAAAGCTCCAGAGTTATTTCAAGTGCAAAATGCTACTTATCATAATGCTAGCTTATATTTACATTAATTTCAATATATCATACAATATTACCTTCGAAATCTCCGATATTTCTTGATAAAAACTCACTTACTAAATCTATATCGTTATTCCCGACATGCCACCATTTTTACATAACATAATTTCCCGGAAACACTATTTTTAGCACATTATTGCAATGGGTATTCCCATTTTTCAGATCTGTCATATCGCATTCGACTAGCGTCGAACTTGGTCAGCAAGGTTCCGTAACGGAAATTCGACTAGTGTCGAAATTGGTCAGCAAAGTGTTAAGTTGCTGGGAAAAGTCACAAGGAACAAGAAAAAAAATCACATGGAATGTTGTTTTTTATTTCCCTTCTTTTTCAGGGACATTGTCATAGTGCATAATTTATTTGCCTGTGCACCCACTTTTCAGATCTTCTTCAGCATTCAATTGGTTGTGTCACTGTTTTATTTGTACCAATAGCCTGACACATCTGTCTTCTGCAGTAATTTTCATGTCAATGTCTGTTGTGTGAATGTTTTTTTTTTAGAATTCTACATTGGCACTCCTTCCTCTAGCTATGTATTCATGGTGAACAATATAATTGACATAGTCTTGACATTGAATGTGACTTGTCATGCCTTCCTACATCAAGAAGATGCTGATGTTTGATACTGGGAAAACATTTGCTTTGTTTCCAGATCATACCCGTACACCTATCTTTCATTACCATTGATTATCAAGTTTGAAATTTACATCGGTTTTTTTCTCACACGTGAAGGTCAATGTAAATGGACAATTGATCATCCTTCCTTTCCTCAGGAGGCTGGGGCATGAGTTTCATTGTCACCTGTCTCGTGCAAATCTGCAGTTGTAATTTTATGGCACACGCTGATTAATACTGAGAGAGTTCTGCAATGCTATATAACCCCTATACTAACATATGGGTGCGAGTCTTGGACAATAAACAAACTAGAAAGTGGGAAATTAGAGGCAACAGAGATGTGGTTCTATAGAAGAATGCTGAGAATATCATGGACTGCCAGAAAAACTAATGTAGAGGTGTTGAAAGATTCAAATACGAAACGGACCTTAATCTTCTCTTCTTCTTCATCGTTCATTCTCAAACTCCCACTGGATATGTCTTGATTAGATTATATTTCCAGAAGGATGTAGCCCAGAGAATGGAAATGCTTTGTGTCGCCGGTTTTTTTTTGCACCAATGGCCCAACACATCCGTCTTCAGCGGAAGACCTTAATCAATAATATAAGAAAAGACAATCTTCTTTTTTTTGGCCACTTCATGAGGCAGGCAGGTTTGGAGAACATAGTTACAACAGGCAAAAATTGAAGGCAACATGACCGCCTACGCCAGCCGGCATGGCACCTGATGATCATGATGACTGATTAATATTTCAATATCCCCAACAACTCTGATATTCAGACGTGACACAATGTGTGATTTATTTCACACGTTTCATGATCTCGTCTATGTAGGAGGTGGATGGTCTGCTTTGACAGTGGTCATCTTCAAAGGATCTACATCCGTTTTTGAAATCTATCATATAATAGTCTTGTTATGTCGGTGCCTCCGGAACACTCTATAAATATTGCATTAACGTCACGGAATTCTGTTTTACATACAATCAAAACGATTGGTGTCGTGATGTTATTCAAAGCAGATGACATTTTTGTATACAAATGTTATTGATGCGCTAACAGGTAAACTTCTATATTGGCTTGTGGTTGAAGTTATTTAAAATATAAAAATATACTTTGCTTTAAATGATGGATGAAGATGATCCAATCGCAAGGAAGCATAAAAAAATAAAAGCTGAAAGCTAGATGGTTGAGTTGTCAAGAATCACTTGCTCGGATTTGTGTCGCAAATGCTGCAGAGCATAGAAATAGAAATGAAAGAAAGATGCACAGAATTGATCAAGAAACCCTTCAACAAAGACAAACACGACTTGATAAGCATGTTGATTTACATTGATGTTGAGCTAAGCTAGAATTTCCAGCGCAAATAGAAAATCAAGTTATGAATAGAGAATAACAACGTCATCACAGACAGCATAAAACTGTTATGAAAATGCAGAGAAGACGAACTGCAGATGTCAAGTCTCTCTCATTGTTGCAAATGCGTCAGAAGTCAAATTTCAAATGCAGCAGCAAATTTTCGTGAAGGATCGTGTTGCTGCACATAACTGGAATTTTCGATATTATATGTCAATTTTGCGGGCTAAAAATTTTTTGGCCGTAGCGATGACAAGTTTACTAGTTGTTGCCAAAAGGGAAAAATCATGCTCCCAAAGCTACAAAACATCCATAGTAATAAGCTTGAGAATCCCGAGTTTGATGCTCTCTGATAATACACACCCTAAATACATTATCGCGAGAATATTCTCTTATAATTGCTCTCTTTCTTTCGTGTCAATAGGAGTAATAATTACGGATTGTCACGGGTCAAGGTCCATATGTTTTAAAGTTCATGGACAAACATTTACTTTGAACTTCTCATATACAACCGCCATTCAACTCAGTTCACTCAGTTGTAAGTTTTGGACAGTACTCAAGCAAAAGACATTTGACAAGTGCACGCAGCAAAAGCTACATTCAAAAGAGAAATTCTTGATAAAATCTATCAATTTTTTTCCTCAACACAAGGAATTAGTACAGCTGTATCAGTTAATGCATGATATCGGAACAAGAGAGATTCAGAATGATGCTCAAACTGGAAGAGTAATCCCAATAGTAAACATGGTCTTCAAGCGCAATCGTCAATCTGATATATGTTGTTATTATGAACCAACATCTAATGAGGTTGCAATGGTTTTCATCAACGAAAATGGAGACCCACCTTTTAACCGTGACATTTACATTTACTCATTGAATCCAACAAAACAGTTCATTAATATCAATATACTTATCTTGAATATGGATCCATTGTCATACTCGCTTTTTTTCCCCATACGGTGAGCTGGGTTGGCAAGCACATTGGCAATGTGAGGTATATCAGGGTAAAAAAAAATTGGTAACATATCCTATTCAGGACGCAGCTCTCAACCCAGCATTTGTTGGCTGTAGTGATTTTTCTAAGCAATATAAATATGTTCAGTAGTTTACCAGTGCTTTCTGAACGGTCCAGGTGCACAATAGCCTGTGGCGGGGATCGAACTCGGTATCTTGACCATCATAGTTGGGCCCTGTACCACAGAGCTGGACATATATCAGGGTAAGCAACCCAATAAATTTGGTCCCGATGAGATCCAAACGAATCTAGTATAAATATACTTGGAAGAATTTTGGAAGTTTCAGCGCTAGGTTTTGCAAAACAATTGCATAAATCAATGCACATACATTATTGAATTTTAGCATCCATTTCTGAAATGCAGTGAGCACTGTTAGTCACTTTTACTTATGGGATTCCACACAAGAGCATGAGAGAAGTTACTGACTTCCAGTTTGATACACATGTGGTTCTCATACGCACTAGGTTAGCACATATGTTGCACTTTGAATTAGTTTTCCGGATAAAAATTTTGTCTCAGAATTTGGGGAACAGCCCTTGTTTGCATCTTGTGTGGGCTTTTTTTTATCTGTGATCTAAGTCTAGACACTGAGATTTATGAAGAAGGGTAGTCTTGTATCCTTAATGTTATTCTTTTTCTTGTTCCTCAAGGCAGAAATTTGATTCCAGATTTCCCTAAAAGGTTAAAAAATAATCCTTTCATCTCTTCTATGTGCCATGATCTTCTGTCTCGGATTTCAATATTGATTTTTGGGATCAGATTTGCTGATAATCTTGTGTGCCCCAGAGTTGATTTTATTAGTATGAGTTGTTTTGTCAAGAGTTGATGTCGGACCTGATACAGCAGACATGTTTAAAATATGTGCCTGGGGGCCACTATCATATGAAGGCTGTTGTATTAAACATGATTTTATATGGGATTATTCAGTACTCTATTCCAAAATTCCCATTCTAATTTCTCCTAATGCATCACAGACCCATCAGTATACTAGATTTAACATCATCGCAAGAAGCTAGAAACTGAATAATGGCAATTCTTGATTAGAAACTTCCGCTGAAGACGAATGTGTTGGGCCATTGGCGCAAATAAAACAGTGCCACAATGCATTTCCATTCTCTGGACTACATCCTACTGGAAATCTAGTAGGACAATGGTCCTGCTACAAGAGAATTCAGCGGGAGTTTGAGAATGAACCCTGAAGAAGAAGAAGATTAGAAACCAGAATTATTGCACAGTGGACATTTCCATAAGTGCTCTTCTCTCTGTTCCAGTAATCATCCAAGAGTTTGCAGACTCAAAGTCCCAGTCTGATACTGATTATGTGATCTTAGGATCTTTCCTGAGAGGACATACTTTCTCACCTCACTTCTGCACACCTCCATTTCTGTTATTCTTTGTATGTGTATACCATTGTATCCATAATCATCTTCTTGACTTTTAGAGTAAATCAATGAATGCCCTTATTATGTCAGCCTTTTTCTCAATACTGTGCCACCAACTACAGCTTTGCGAGCCAATAAAAACATTATAAACTATTAATAAAGTCTCAAGCATGTGGTTGCGTCTGTGGGTCTCACCAATGGCCCACTAGACAAACAACCCATGCAACAGAAAACATTAGTAGATGAAATGCCGTTATATTGAGGTTATCTTCTTATAGAAGCTTAATGGCACATCATCTATACAATTATGCTGTTATTTTGTTGTTGAAATGTGTTTCGTGTTTACTTGAATATATGTATGCACCCTCTGTAGTTGGGAGGGAGCCAGAGATGTACTGTGCAGCACTGGGGGGGGGGGGGGGGGGAACTAACAGCACTGTTTTTTTCCTATGGCTGAGACCCATCATAGAGGCACAGTGACTCAGGATGTGACAATCCTTTTGACTTGAACATTTGTTTGCATGCCTGGAGCAATAGAGAAGCTCTGCATAACCAGTAGTCAATTGGTGGCTGGGAATGAGCACAGTGAACCCTATCTTGGCTTCAGTAGCCCGGAGCAGTGCATAGGTTGAAAATTACCTTCCTGGAGGTGTGATAGTTATTCTCTGGCCCGGGGTGGGCCCTAAATCCACAGACTTCCTAGCAATATAATGGCATTGAGTCAAAGGGCATGAGCCCATGGACCGCTGGATCAGCAACCAACCAACCATTTAATAAAGTCTCTTGTAATAAATGCTATTATTAACAATTTGTTGGAAACTTGTAAAAAATTAATCCTCTAGTTGGTTTGTTCTACATACCTTTCCATATAAATGTTTCAGAGGAACAAAACAAAATTTTGAAGGATGCTCAAGAGACACAAATAAGAGCTCAGGAAAAAGTCAAAGATCTGGAAGATAAACTAAAAAATGCATCTGCTCTGAGAGAGACAGAGTTGAAAGAGGCTGATAAAAGAGTCATAGACAGCAAGAAAAAAATGGAAGATGTTGCTGGAAAAACTAAAAATGACCTCCAGGTATGTTACTAACATTTTTATTGTCTGTGTGGTCACTTAGTTAATCTCAGTTAAACATCATGGGAGTACGTTGGCAGGATCGTGTACCAGATATGGAAATTCTTCAGAAGTCCCATATGCACAGCATCCATGCAATGCTGACTAGGTCCCAACTCCACTGGACTGGCGACATCATCCGTATGCCAGACAAGTGACTTCCAAAGAGATTATTCTATGGGGAGCTGTGCAAAGGTAAACGTACAAGTGGAGGGCAGAAAATGCGCTTCAAGGATCACCTAAAAGCTCTCTCAAGCACTGCAGCATCGATCCTAGCTCCTGGGAGTCTACAGCACTTGATTGCTCAGCCTGGCACACCCAGATCACTGCGGGCAATCCACAAGCACAAGAAGTGGAAGGACAAATCCATAAATTCTCCTACCCCTAACCTTCAGCACTCCTGCATTAACTACAATAGAACTTTCCGTGCACGAATCGGACTCATCGGGCATCTACGAACTCATAAACCAAATTAGTTAATTACCACTTTTAATTATTATTATTATTTATTTTTTTCCCATCGCATTTAATGTTTTTCATGCCATGCTCATCTTCGCTTGCGAAGGAGGACCATCATCATCATCATAATCTCAGTGTTCTTTAGCTCTGCTATGGATACAACACTCAGTTCATCTTCCCATCATGTTTTCATACTTTACCTGTGTGACAAGAACCTGAACGTATGTATAGTTCAAGGTGAAAAGATCTGTAAACCCCTACAGAAATTCTAGTAGGCAACCCCACGTCAATCGATGGTGTATTAAGTCATCTGCTGGGATCTCCTGCAGTTATGCTTGCAAACAAGCATATTGGCATTGCCTTTCCCTTACAACTAATCAACAGAGCAGAGAGGAGATTAGTGCAAAATGGAAAAGACACTATCTCAATAAAACCTGCCAAGACAAACAATGATTTGATACAAAAGGCAGATATATGTATTAACATAAACAATCACCCACATAAAGATACATACTTTCATTAACATATGCATTCACATAATCATTAACCCCCTGGGGATAGGTAAAAAGATGAAATCGTAACTACAGCACAGGAAAGTTGTACGGGTTGAATTTTTTGTTTTTCATTTAACAGTTTTAATGTATTATTACTATATACTCATGAATTTACAAGCATAATGCTTCGTTATATCATGAAAGTATATATTATAACACATAATAATCTTTAATATTCATTCGTCTCACAAAGTGAAACATTATTTCAGTCATGATAATCCGTTTTATTCCGGACGTAAAGTTTTTCCTATCAGTATTGTGCTTTTCAGGAAATTTATGTCTCACCACAAATATGTTGTATAATAGTATATTTGATATAAATTCAATAATTTTTTTAAACATCTGCATGATCGATGTTTTGAATTAGTACACCATTATTGCCAGGAAACGAAAGTGGAGATCCTACCTTATAACTTGTGCCTAATCACGAATTTGAAACTCGTGGGCTACAGATATACTCTAAATCTATATTCTCCGAATCAAATTACAAATTAACACTTTCTATATCACTTCTTGCATCAAATAAATTAATGCTAGAACTATCAGAACACCTTTCTTTCAAAAGTTTATAAAATTTTGATTCATTGAGTCTAAGCGTTGCCATATTATTAGGTCTATGTAAGATACACACAAAAATGTATTGCTCTGTCAGACAAGAGTTAAAATGATACTAACAGAGTACACAATTATATAATCACGATTTGAAGATGACCTTTAGACAACTTGAACTAGCCAATCTAGTTCATACTAGAGTATTTAATAACGTTGAGGTTCTTTCAGGGACAAATGATAAGAAATACTTGACCCCATCGCTCCTTACGGAGATTTACAAAATGGAGGTAAGTTTTCATCGAATCCTTAAAGATGACTCTGCAACCAAGGGGTTAACATGCATTAATATAAAATATGCTTTTGTTTCATCGACTATATGTTTGTATACTTAACTACATTTAAAAAAATTAAGTATTGGGTTGTATTTTCTACAAAATCTATACAGTACTCATTCTCTTGTGTTTTCATATTTTAATTTTGGTCTCAATAGGAATGCAATCCCAAAAGGTCTGCAAATTGTGAGTCAGTTTTAACATGTTTTCCTGCAGGTTTTTTTTTTGGATGGTGTTTTCTTGGAGGCATTTTATGATCTTATTATTTTGTGTCATTTCTTCACAGGAAGTTGACAGTATGAAGCTGGAGATTGAGACCCTGCAGAAAGAAATGGTATCTTATGAAGAGCAGCTAGTATCTGTGGCAGAATCAATAACAGCTATCAATGACGCCTTGAAGGATCTTAATGAAGAACTTGCACTATCACAGGTAATTTGCATGTTCCTCTCACTAAGAGACTTTAGGGATTTTCTGTGTCTACAATATTTGGCATTCATCATTGTGTGGTCTGTAATGTTGTAGGGAATGTAGCTAGAATAGTAGTCAAGAGGTCATGGGTTCAATCCTGAGTTGTAATGTCTCATTTACAAGTGTATTTCTTCAGAACTTAAAGATAGCGAATTGTGCTGTGACTGGTACTCTGAGTAAAAAAGAATTAAAATTTTCAACAAATAATCTGGTGGCAGGGAATAGAAAGTGGAATTTTAATCTGGCTTGCTAAAGGTTAATGCAGTGTTTCTAGAGTCATATTTTTTTCATCTGCCTATTTGAGGAGTCGCCTATTTCTTCTTCTTCAACGTTAATTCTCAAATTCCTTCTGGTTCTCTCTTGTAACAGGTCAATGATCCTACTAGATTTCCAGCAGGATGTAGTCCAGAGAATGACAATGCGTTGTATTGCTGTTTTATTTCCATTAATGGCCCGACACATCCATCTTCGGTGGAGTCTCCCTATTTGAGGACTATTTTTAATTGTTGGAAAGTGATGGAGAATATTTAACCTTTAGGGCCCTGATTTAACATTATGCTATATACCCTGGGAGCCTTTTTGGAAAATATGCATTATTTATCCCAATCTTCAAAACAATAACTAGTTTTAACTACTAACACACCACAATCTCTTTTCAGGCCCAGGTTCAACAGGCTCAGGATGCTGTTAACAAGCACAAGGAGACATTGAAGACATATCGTGACCAAATTTCAAATCTGGACTCAGAGAAGAAAAACTTAAATAAAAAAAGTAAGGAATCTGAGCTTCAAGTTCAGGAGTTTGAACATAAGACAAGCAAGTTCCAGAAGGACTCAAAAGAAGCAAGCAGATATGTAAGTCTTAGCTGTATCTTCAACAAAAGTAAATATATAAAACAAAAGTTTTCAACAAAGTAGAACATTGTAGGTGATTCAGACAAACAAAATGGGAGTAAAGACCAATTTCCCTCATCACAACCACATGTGGAACATCTGAAGCTCTCACTATTAACTTATCAGATTGTCCTTTAAGCAACATTAAGCTCTCAGTAGAAAAATAAACTTTCATTACTGCATGTTTTCCAGTGAAGGAGTGCAGGGAGGTTTTCTTTGGGCTGTGGAAATAAAGGCCGCTGTGCCATAGCAGATGCCATGACATGTACAGGAAGGATTTTGATTGTTCCTCCGAAGAAAAAAAATCCTGTCCCAACCGTGGATTGAATGCGGGACATCAAGGGTCTGAGAACGACGTTTTAACCACACGGCCATACGTTCCACTCTCAGTAGATGACATGCCAACATGTTGATGGTTTCCTCTTGTGGAAGCCCCATGGCATTTCATCTGTATAATTATATTTCCCTTTGTGGTGCAGTAGTTTAATCCAGCATTGTACACCACGCTGGTGGAGTCAGATGGTGCATCAATTCTGATATAAATAACCAAATGGTCAGAGGGTGTCCGACAAAGTGGATGGTGCTGCAGTAACCTAATGAACAAATAGTCAAGCAAAATAAATTAAACAGGTTACTAAAACACTTACCTTGCCTAATAATAAAAGTCAGACAAAGTGGATGGTGCCGCAGTAACCTAATTTTTTTAATTATTAGGCAAGGTAAGTGTTTTAATTTATTTTGCTTGACTATTTGCATCAATTCTGAACATGTTCCTAACTACCAATGTGTGTACTGTCCTAAAAACCGGGGGCCCAGGCTATGAGCAAGTGGCTGATGGGGTGTACATAGTACCCAGGATATGAGCAAGTGGCTGATAGGGTGTACATAGTACCGCAAAATGAGGTAAACAGGTTACTAAAACACTTACCTAGCCTATTAATAAAAATATATTTTAAAAAAAACATACAATAAAACTAAACAGGACAATTCTCAACGTATCGGCTCAAATTGAACCTTTTTCAAGAGACAAACAACAGAAAACATGTCTTTATGTCTATGTTTATGTCTATATTTGTTTTCACATTCATTCCATGCGTTTTCAAATGTTGATTCTTCTTCTATCCTTCCTTCCCCAAACCCACTCACCCCACCACCACACAACCTCATCATTACTCATCTATCATTGTCATATGCCATTCTTGTTGGCGTAGGTGACCATGGTTCTCTGTTCACAGTATTGTTATCAGGATCGTTGTTTCCAAGCCTTGCTAGGTTGTCACATGAATATTTTCTCACGTCCCCATCTGTCTCTGTTCCCTTCAGTCGTGCCTGTTGTGACTATGTTCTTAAAACCTGCCTGTCTGATAGAGTGACAAAAGGGGTATTTTTCTTATCTTTTTCTTTTATTATTCTTGCACTATTCTATAGTGTCTCTAATTTCCCACTTTCGGTTTGTTTATAATGAATGCACACATTTTCACTTTTACTAGATGCGTTGCCATCCCTGCGCTATTATGGAGACGGGGCTTGATGAAATATAGACATCTATTTTGTTTTTTATTTTGTCGTTTTCTGTTGTTTGTCTCTTGAAAAAGGTTCAATTTGAGCCGATACGTTGAGAATTGTCCTGTTTAGTTTTATTGTATGTTTTTTTTAAAATATATTTTTATTAATAGGCTAGGTAAGTGTTTTAGTAACCTGTTAACCTCATTTTGCGTTACTATTTGTTCATTAGGTTACTGTGGCACCATCCACTTTGTCGGACACCCTCTGACCATTTGGTTGTGTACATAGTACCCAGGCTATGAGCAAGTGGCTGATGGAGTGTACATAGTACCCAGGCTATGAACTGGTGGCTAATGGAATGTGGGGGAAAGCAACTCTGCAGGATATGACAATTCTCTGGGAGAGCCCAGAATCATGCAAACATGGTAGTCCTGCAAAATTTTATATTTCGATAGCGGGGAATGCATAGCTGGGTTGGTATGGACACCTGACAGGAGGGAATGTTTGGCAGGAGAGCTGAAGTTCATTACTCCAACTCTGCATGTTTTCCCATGCCACAATGCTAGATTGTCAAAGGTAGAAAAGCAATTAAAACCCTAGAGTTTAACCCTCTGAGTTGGAGACTTTTAAAGCATTTAAACCTCTGAGATTTAGTCTTATGGGTATGGAATAAATATTTGGAGAAACCGCCCGATTGCACATGTAAGAGCTAATTTTTTGTACTTCCTGAGGATTGATACAGCAACCCAACAGATCTTTCAGATCCTAGATTTGGCTCATATCCGCCACCTGAGGAAACATAAACAAACCAAACTTTACCTTTTTTTTAATGCCGTGCACATCTTCACTTGCTAGGGATGAATATCATTATCAGCTTTACATTGTGAGATTAGTATAGATATTTTTTTTTAAATAAGCAATTTTGCTTTACAGTATTTAAAAAAAACAGAATCAACGTTTTGACCAAAAGGCCCTTATCAAGAAAGGAACACTAGACAAATAGCATTTAAAAAAATGATGTCCTTGGCATACAAATCACATTTTGTGGTGGAAACATAACTCCCCAATAGGTATTACTATGGTTTCCATTGCAATATGTTCCTGTTTAAAAATTGATGTAAATTCATAATTTATGTAGTTGACTTTTTAGTCTATAGCAATCAGAAGTTTACAAATGTTATCTAGCGATAGAAACTCAATGTCATCAAATGTCTACATCGAGGCAGCCATTTGTAGTCATTGACAACAATCATCCATGTTTATTTCCCATCATGCTCTTATAATAAGTGTGTTCTAGAATAATGGTTCCTTAATTTTCACAGCGATATAAATATGCAGTCGTAATTTTATTCTACCTTTTCACATTTGCAAGCCAAACTATCTAGGCTTAACTTCAGTGCCGCTATTTTTTGCGGATTTATTCACGGATTATTATTCACGGATTATTATTCAGAAAAGGACACATTTCAAATCTCTAGTATTGCAGGTACTGTAGATTAAATTATGTGGTTTGAGGGAGTAGTCAATAATATTTAATAGTGATGTAAATACATAAATTTATGACAAGGAATTTGAGGAGTCATGTTTTCTATAGCTAGGTCGGTCTACTCATGGCTTGGACGTTGTAAGTTCTTTATGTGCGTTTGTCCACATTCTCTATTTTTATTGTACACAACATAACACTGACACACACACACACAAGCAAATAACACCTCCAAATAATATCCAGCACCTTTTATATATCTTTTGTCTCCGAATTTGAAATCAAAAACTCAATAAAAATGTTACACAAAAGAAACAAACACATTTCATTGCTGTTACAGTGCAACAGGTTTTTTCCGTGCTTGGATTGAATTTCTCAACCATCTATGAACTTTCAATCACCTAAACCTGACGTCCGGCTCTGTGGCGAAGTGGTACAGAGCGCGTCTATGACGGCAAAGGTACCGAGTTCGATCCTCACCACAGGCAATTGTGCATCCGGACCGTTCAGAAAGCAATGGCAACCTACTGAACGTATTTATATTGCCTAGAAAGTCACCACAGCCAACAAATGCTGGGTTGATAGCTACGTCCTGGATAGGATATGCTACCAATTTTATTTTTTTTAAACCTGATGGACTTTTTTCTCTACTTTCTGTGTTCAGAAAGGTTTAAAATTATAATTTTTAATCCAAATTTTCCTAAACAGCGTTCACACTATTCTCTTTTCTGCCCTATTCTTTCATTGAAATCTCCCATATGGTATAACTCGTCCTTGTTTTTAATTTTACTAATGATATCCGAAAGGGTTTAGAAAAATTTAGATATCTCTTCTACTTTGTTGATGTCGTTACAAGGTGCATATATTAGAACTAATGTTGTTGTTCTTTCTTCTTCTGTCAGCTGTATACGTATTATCCTTTCTGAGATGTATTCTATGTCTATAATGTATTTTGCTGTGTTTGAGTTGGTCAAAACCCCTACACTGTGTTTCACTTTCAGGTTGTTATGTGGTTTTCTGAATATGACCACCTTTTTTCCTGATGTCAGAAATTCCTAGGATGTCAGTACTTTTCTTGACTTAAATTGTGTCAATTCTGTTGTTTTGTCACCAAGACCACATATATTTATTGTTGCGATGTGTGTTGTTTTCATGTTGGTTGACCTATATTTGTTCTAGAAAAAATTACACACCAAATATCCTTTGAATATTACTCCTCCTTGAATTTATACACAGAATATCATAAAACTTAGCTCATTATATAAATATTAGCGCACTGGTTCTCCTATTGACTTGCTAGGTTTGTCATAGACGCTTACCCAGCAGGAGGCTAAAGTTTACACCATCACGACCACCACGTTGGCCAGAATGAGAAATGTTGCCTTCTCTATATTTTTATCAATGAACTTATCTGAGTTAATCTAGCGGTAAATTCATTTAACTATATTGTTCTCTGTACGCAGGTGGAATCTTTATTGGAAAACTATGATTGGATAGTGGATGAGAGGAAGTACTTTGGACAATCAAACTCAGTTTATGACTTCAATGCACAAGATCCTAAAGAGGCCGAGAAGAGAATCCAAAAGTTGACAGAGACCAAAAACAAACTGTCCAAAAGTGTTAATGTTCGAGCTATGAACTTGCTGGGCTCAGCAGAGGAACAAGTAATATCTCCTTTCAAGTTCTGTTTTGTTCCTATTACCTTTTATCTGTTGTGAACTATATTTAAGTTCATCTCAAATTTTGTAGCTGTGACACATCTGTATTACATATACAGTACTAATTATGTCACACCTGAACTTTTCTCCCTATAAAGGATATGTTGTGCCATTGGCGCAAATAAAACAATGACACAACACATTTTTATTCTCTGGACTACCATGGTCCTGCTACAAGAGAGATCCAGCGGGAATTTGAGAATAAGTGCTGAAGAAGAAGAGCTTTTCTGATCTTTTACTTTTTTTATTACCATAATAAAATATATATAATGGAATATTTTTTTAAAGTTATGATTTTATTATCTTTAGAACTCTAAAGATGACTTCTTTTCCATGTCTAGAATAAAGGAAATAATAAGCAAAGTGTCAGAGGATATCCGACAAAGTTGAGAGTAACAAAAATGTAACGATATCACTTCCAAAATAAAGGACTGACTTAAAAGGTGGTGTCGACAAAAATGAGCGCGACCAATGTCTTAGAAGAATATCCATCAAGAGGATATCTATAGGTTACTAGGGGTGGTCGTAAAGTTTTGCACTTTAGTGTGAAGGAATCAAGACACCAGAAAATTGGTGTGAACTTTAGTCATTCTCTATGCATTCACCCCCTCAAGGCAGTGCACTTCCTCATCTCTTCTTCACCTGCCTAATGCTGTGATTGTAGAACACCACCTCTTGGGCCTGAAACCATGTTTCCACTTCAGTAATTAAGTCCCGGATGTCAGGAAAAAAGCCCACGTGCATATTCTTCTTGTTTGGAAACAAAGAAGAAAACACTGTGCAAAGTAAAATGATGGGGCATGATTTCATAACCGTACTGCTGGACAAAGACAATGGAGCCATGTCATAAGCCGTGATTGGCATAAGAAGATGGGGAACCCACCTAGTGGACACCTGAAGCTGCTGGTGAAAAATCTTCATTGTGCGAGCCATGAACGCGTGGGAATTGTCAACCAATAATGTGTCTTTAAAATGATACACAGCAATCCTGCCTATCTTTACGATTTCTTAGTAGCATGCAAAACTTGTCAACCACCCCTTGTATGTCACCAATTGTTTGCCACTGTATGACACCCCCTAAATATGTCACACTGATGACACCCCCTAAATATGTCACACTGTATGACACCCCCTAAATATTTCACACTGTATGACACCCCCTAAATATGTCACACTGTATGACACCCCCTAAATATGTCAATTACAAATTTATTTCAGAAACCCCATCCCTTAAAAAGTAATAGCCCTAATTGAAAAGTACCAAAAAAAGACTGCATGCTTTTTCTCCCCAGATTTTTAGATACAAATTTTACTAATGCTATTCAAAACCAAACACGAGTTCATGCATGCCACTACCACTATATGCAATAGTGATGACTGCCTTTAAGAAGAAATTTTTTGTTATTTCTAATTTACTGATCTTATAAATGGATAATTGACTGACATGTTCCCTTGCTCCTATACTACATATACTTAACAACAGAATCTCGATGTTTTATTTGTTTTCAGTATGCAGACTTGATGAAGAAAAGGAAAGTGGTACTCAATGATAAGGCTAAAATTGCTTCAGTCATTGAAGAGTTAGATAAGAAGAAGAAAGCTGCTCTTGTCAAAGCTTGGGAGCAAGTTAATAAGGTAATGCATCCAAATTATTCCTGCTTTAATCTATACCAGGGAAGGACAAAATGCAACCCCCCACCAGGTTGATTGAAAAATACTAGATGCGCTGCATCATGAACTCAGTAAAATACTCCAAGTGGCTAAATAAAAATAATTTGTTGGCCCATGCCCCACAGGGGGACAATTCAAAGTTGTAATTAAACTTCATTTGGGGAATAATTATATATATATATATATATATATATATATATATATATATATATATATATATTACGGGGGGCGTCAGGATAGTTTAGGTGGGGCATGGTTAAAAAAAAGGTTGGGAAACAGTGATCTAGACAGTTATTATTTTCCAACCACCAGTATAGTCTATTGTTAACCATTCTCAACCAGCTATCCTATGCATGAGGGGAGGGATATGGGCCTATAACTTCTGTGTTCATGCTGGTTTTTTTTTCTTAAGAATGGGGGTTGATGGTTGCTTTGAGCCATGGTGGAGATGGATGAGCTTGTAGGATCTGGGCCGTAGGTCCCGCTAATAGAACAAGAATCAATGCACAGCCTCTCGTCATCACATAAGTTACTGTCTGGTCTAATAGTAAGCTTCTAGCATAAGGTCTATCATGCATGTCCATAGCAATACCTTCATGCGGTAATTCTGTTCTCATAAAGCTTGCTATGAGAATGACCAAGTGTTTGGAGGCATAACCAAGTCTCTCATTCTTTCTCTCTTTTGTCTACCATTCTTTCTTGTCTAATCTCGATTACCACACAAATATCTTGAATGTTGGTGGGAAATATCTCTATCTTGAGTGGATCTTGACCCTGTCCAATGTCTTATCTGCAGCAAGAGTGTCTATTAAACTAAGATTGCACTCACAGTCAGAACATGTTCTTATCTTGAGATATTGGAAGAAGGGTCCAGAAAACACATGAGGGATGGAGAAATTCGAAGCTGGGTAGAATTGTGAAGGCATAGTATGCAGGATGTGACATGGCTACAGCAAATACTAGGTCACAGAATGAATGATCAAGACCTGCCTCTTAGTGCTTGTCACCGGCAGGATAAGGAACTCTGTGAACCCCATCTGAATCCCTAAAATAAAAGTTTTTTCATGGAAACTTCATGAGAGCAATTGACCACACAACCAGTTTCGGATAGAGGAAGAAATTTGCATGTCATTCTTTGGGAGAAAGATGTCTGCAGCAAACAACCAGTTTCCAATAGAGGAAGACATTTGCATGTCATTCTTTGGGAGAAAGATGTCTGCAGCAAACAACCAGTTTCCAATAGAGGAAGACATTTGCATGTCATTCTTTTGGAGAAAGATGTCTGCAGCAAACAACCAAACCTACATAGTTCTGCAAATTTATACTTCAGAATTAAGCATTATCTTCACGTTTTCTTGGTATGAGTGGATGCTGGTCACATGTGGATAATAGTACAGCACATGCTCCAGGGCTGACTACTTGAAAAGAGCATAGCAAAGATTTGATCTTCCTTGATTTACCGGAAAGAGAAGTTTTGTGATGAAAAATGAAACGGAAAAGTAGAAGATGGATGTGGGTTCTTTGGTGTAAATAAAACTGTGAGACAGCCTATCTCTATCTCCTAGTCTCTGGACTACATCCTTTACTGAAAATCAAGTCGGATAATTGTCTCTGCTACAAGAGATATCTGAAGGAAATTTCAGAAAGAACTAAGAGATTAATATGGTTTTATGTGTGAATTGCAAAGAAGTAGAATTTCAAATTATTACATCAAAACATTCACCAAAACACGTTTGTTTACATACCACAGGACTTTGGTTCTATCTTCTCCACGCTTCTGCCAGGAACTCAGGCTAAGTTATCACCACCTGAAGGTCAGACAGTCTTAGATGGTTTAGAGGTCAAGGTTGGATTTGGCTCTGTCTGGAAAGAGTCTTTAGGAGAACTTAGTGGAGGCCAAAGGTACGTAACTTTAGCTTCACAACCACTATTTTTATTAACGCTGCTGACCAACAATCCAGAACGTACTTCTCTACCATTAACGAGGGTGCTCTCAAAATTTCATACGTTGACATCACTGTATTAAAAAATCTGTATATTATCTGTAGATTAAAATCAATCTCAAGCTGTGAAACTAACTTTCTATGTGCCTAATGAGTGCTAGCACTTTCTGAATGAATTTGAAAGCCCCAGATTTATTTCAAGTACAAAATACTACTTATAATAATGCTAGGCCTAGTTTTACATTACTTTCTATATATAATCCAATATCATCTCCGATATTTTCTAGATAAATACAAACGTCTGTATTTCAACGTTCCACAATTTTGGAACAACATACTCTCCTGAACGAGCTATTTTTAGTAACAGTTTTGCAACAAGTATTGCCAGATTTCTGATCTATCACAGTGGTTTCGATTTCGTCAAAATTGATCTCCACGGTTCTATAACAGAAATTTGATGATCGTCGAAAATGGTCAGTAAAGTGTTAAATGCCAAGACCATCATTATTCATACAATTATTTTTCTGACATATGTACAGGACACAACTGACAAAGTAAGTTTCTGTTCTTAACTCTCTTTTTTCAAGTAATTCCAGTGTGTTCAATTTTTGTTCAGTTTTCTATAGCTCGCTTCTGTGTTGTGTGGTATGTCTTCCCAATTTCTATTTTCCCTAGGCAGTTTACTATCAACATCTCATCACTCTGCTGGTTTTTGTCTATCTTCTGTGAGTTATAATAAGTTCTCTCACTTCTACCTTCGCTTGTGGGTTACCTCTTCCCTCTCTTGGTTCCAGTTTTCTCACTCTTTATCATCCTCAGCATTTCTCTAGTGTAGCCACTAAGATCTCTGGTTTTAACCATTTGAGTTTGAGGACAATGTGCTGCTAGTTTATAGGGGAAATTTATCTTTGTGACATGTCCTTTACAGAAAGTTGGGTACAGTACCACATAAAGAGCATGCTTTCACACTTTACAAAGAATTGCAGCAATCCAGAATTTGTTATTTTGTAATGTCACTAACTGTCGCTCGCTCCTAGCTACAAAATGGCTCTAAATACAAAATGGCTACTACAAGATTGTTGAGCTTGCCTTCGACAGATAAAGATGCAGTATGCATGTTACAGTTGCGAGGAGTGCTCTGGATGCAAAGATATGTGCGCAGAACTATGCTATGACCGTATTCTACTACACTTGAAAAAGTGAAATGTTAAGCAGCACCAACAGCAAATTTAGTTGAAGCTCACACTCAAACAGTTGAAACGAATGAGAGGAAGTGTCAAGTGTCTGAACAAAAAGCACAACAAAACAACACCATCATAACCCCAGTATTTTTCCACTCAAACAGCGCTCCTAAATAAATATCCGTCTTTCCTTCCCTTTAACTAAATCAAATAAACATCCATATGCCAGGAGATAATTATATGCAAAAGAAAATAATCCATGAAAAAGAAGACCCCTGAATTTGTTTACCATATTTTTCTTTATTTCGTTTCGCTATCCGTAAAAATGTAGGCCCTTTATGTGATATTGTAGCGAAGGTTGTCCTCACTGCCACTCGTAAGCCTCTAGGTTCTGTGCAAGCCGTCCAACCTTTTCCAGTGTTATGTTCAGAAGGTCTTCAATATCCTTTGTCTATCATAGTCATGGTCTGCCTCATGTCTTCTTTTCTGAATCTTTTCCCTTTATGATTAATTTTTCTAAACCATTGTGTTTTTATATGTCCAAAATATGTTAGATTGCGTGTTTTGATAGTTTTTGGGAAGCCAATCTTCTATGTTCAGGTCTTTACTGATGTCTGCATGGGTTCGTCTTTCTGTCCATGATATTCTTACGTGGAAATAATAAATATTTGAGTTATATCCTGTATAGAAAATTGTTTTATAATGATGAGAAATGCATAATTTTGAATTAGAAATGATGAGTTGGTTGTTGGTTGCTGATCAAGCGGTCCATGGGCTCATGCACTTTGACCTAATGTCATTAAATGGCATTATATTTCTGGAAAGTGTGGATTTTCTGCCCACTCCTGGACACAGCCAGAGAATAACTATTACACCTCCAGGAAGGTAGGTTACAACCTATGCACTTCTCCTAGCTACTGTAGCCAAGATAGGGTTCACTGTGCTCATTCCCCGCCACCAATTGACTACTGGTTATGCCGAACGAGTCACTGTGCCTCTATGATGGGTTTCAGCCATAGGAAAAAACAGTGCTGTCAGTTTCCTCCTCCCCAGTGCTGCACAGTACATCTCTGGCTCCCTCCCAACCACAGAGGGTGCGTACATATATATTCAGGTAAACATGAAACACATTTCAACAACAAAATAAAAGCACAATTGTATAGATGACGTGCCACGAAGCTTCTCTAAGAAGATAACCTCAATATAATGGCATCTCATCCACTAAGGTTTTCTGTTGCATGGGTGGTATGTCTAGTGGGCCATTGGTGAGACCCACAGACGCAACCATATGCATAGATGAGTTAGTTCAATTCAGCCTTCCCATTTTGTATCTTTCCAGTTGTTTTTACGTTGGCTTTCCTACTTTTGATCTTCATATGGTTACTTTATACTTATATTGTCTTTCTCTGTAGTGTCCAGTCTGTGCATGCTTATCCTTTTCATGTTAGTTTCAGCTGGTCTTCCACTTCCATCTTTCCTTGAATTATTTTTCATTATCAGAATTCTACTAGAGCTCTTTTGTAGCAGGACAACGATCCTGCTAGATTTTCAACAGAATGTAGTCCAGAGGACAGTGATACACTGTGTCGTTGTTTTGTTTATGTCAGTGGCACAACACATCTGACTTCTGTGGTATCTTTCCTTGCGGGCTCCAGTCAGCTTCTCATCCTAATCTTATCACCTTTATCTTCTATCATGTTTAATTCTAGTAATGTTAATTTTCAAATCCGCAGGTCACTGGTTGCCTTGTCGTTGATTCTGGCTATGCTGTTGTTCAAGCCAGCCCCAATATACATTCTGGATGAGGTGGATGCTGCCCTGGATCTGTCACATACTCAGAATATTGGGCAGATGATCAAATCTCACTTCAAACACTCACAGGTGGGTTATGGGTGCTTGCAATCTGGATTGTCAGTTTCACATATTCTGACAATTGTTCAAGCAATTTTTAGTTGTTGCAAATCTAAATTAATTAAGAGAATGTCTGGTTTGGTGGCAGAGAAGTACAGACCATGTCTTCAATAGCTAGTGTACCAGGTTCAAATACTGCCACAGGCAATTGTGCATCCAGACTGTTCAGAAAGCAATGGTAACCAACTCAAAAATATATTTCCTAGAAAATCACTGTAGCCCAAAAATTATAGGTTGATCGCTACATCTTGAATAGAATAGACTAGGCTACCATTTTTTTAAACAGAAACATTGAATAGTTGAATCTTATTAGGCAACAAAAACATTACAATCTATCTCCATGCTAAGCA
Organism: Meghimatium bilineatum; assembly: GCA_034231615.1. Lineage (NCBI taxonomy): Eukaryota > Metazoa > Mollusca > Gastropoda > Stylommatophora > Philomycidae > Meghimatium > Meghimatium bilineatum. The sequence goes on along the minus strand of CM067316.1, from coordinate 13,616,440 downwards.
CGGAGGCCTAGCATAGGTCCTGCAGACTGATCACACCAGTTAGCTTACAATGACTATTCATGATTTTTTATTGGCTGGTGACATGTATGCAGTGACCAATATAAAAAACAGGTCTGTCAGCAGGTGACCCATTGAAGGCCCTGTCTCCAGTTGCTGTGGCTTTTAGAGTGTGTCAATGTCTTGAGTGGAAATGATATACTGTCACGTTGAACTTTGTTCTGCTACACCTGTGTCAGACAGTTCAGCCACTGACGAGTCTCAGTGCTGACAGTCCTGCTGGGTGTTGGCATAGAATCTCAGCGATATTGTCTGTCTTTTTGCAAGAAATTCTCATTCAGTCTACAGCATACACACCCACGGACACAAGCCTAAATGTGTTGGTCAGAAAGACAGCAAAAGCAGCTGTATTTCTTTTTCCAGGGTGCACCACGAGGAGGTACTTTTAGAATCTTGGTTATCTGTTAACTCTGGGTCCGTCGGGAGCAGTGCAGTACCCTTTGCACCCCAGCTCATTGTTATATTTTTCTTTTTCTCATTATATTTACATTTTTTTGTTTACCAGTTCATTGTTATATTTTTCTGTTTACCAGCTCATAGATATATTTTTATTTTTACCAATTCATATACTGTTTACCCGTTCCCGCAGAAGATGGATGTTTTAGGCCATTGGCGCAAATATAACTGTGACACAACGCATTTCCATTCTCCGGACTGATCCTGCTGAAAATCTAGTAGGATCGTAGTCCTGCTACAAGGGAGATCAAGCGGGAGTTTGAGAATGAACGCTGAAGAAGAAGTTTACCCTTTCATAGATATATTTTTTCTGTTTACAAGTTCATAGATATATTTTTGTTTTTCCAGTTTATTGTTATTTTTTCCAGTTTATTGTTATTTTTTCCAGTTTATTGTTATTTTTTTCAGTTTCTTCTTCTCATAGTCCACGCTGTATGGTGTTGGTTATAACGTCTGTGCATAGACTTCTGTATTGTGTGCTGTCAATCATTTTCAATACCGATATTCTCCCGTGCCACACTGCCAAATTGTCCAGCATCTTCTCTCTTGGTAATTCTTTCCTGAACCCCATCTTTTATCTTCAACATGCCTGATGTCACAATATGTTCCATCTTTCCTCTTATATGTCTGAAAATGTTGACTGTCTTCTGATGTTAGTGAGCAGCTCTTTTTTTGAGTTAATTTCTTTAAAGATATCCTCAGTTTGCTTTTTATCTGTCCATGGTATTCTAAATATTCTTCTAGAAAACCATATCTTTTTTTTACTTTAAGGCACCATGTAGATATATTTTGTGCAAGCTCTTCCCATAATGTAATGGTAATAACAAAGAATACATGTTCACCAGAATGCAACATCAATGTAAGTGGCAATAATCTAAAGCAAGTCAACAAATTCAAATATTTGGGTACTTTCTATCTATCTATTCGCTGAAACCCTTTGTTGCCTTTCGGGGTAGAAGAGTTTTCTGGAGATGCCCTCTTGTGTGCTGAGTATATTATGGAATTTGTCGCTTCTTTTATTTCAGTGGTATATCGTTTCCTTGGTCGGCCTCTAGGTCTGCCTTCACTGTATCTGTGTAGCATAGCTTGCTGTGGAATGCTGTCTGGTGGTAGTCTGCTGATGTGTGCAAACCACTTTCACTACAGCAGATTAAAGATGTATTAAAGAAATTAAATGCTCTGTATAACTGCTGTTTTTTTTTTGTTTTTTTATTACTATTCTGCTAGTTGCCAAGGTGGTTCCATACATTAGAAATGGCTGTATATAATTTAAAAGAACTGTCACATCAATTGAAAATGATATATTACATATGATGTTCTTCATTTTTGTGAGATGCTGCCTTTGTCTGGACTATTATACATTTAATTTCTTTAATACTTCTTCCATCTGCTGTAATGAAAGTACCCAAATATTTGAATGTGTTGACGTGCTTTAGACTATTTCCACTTACATTGATGTTGCATTCTGGCAAACATGTATGTTTTGTTATGAACTGGTGAACAGTGCGGTACCCGTTTATTGCATTATGGGAAAAACTTGCACAAAATATATCTACATGATGCTCTACTGTAAAAAAGGCACATCATCTTGTGGAAAGTGGAGAAATGCAGCAGCTCAACAGCAGAGAGCAGCTAGAAAGTCATAGATAGACTCAAAGCTGTCTACAGTGGTCATTCCATGTCCGGACTTCCAAGGACATTTGCGGCTCAAATAGAGCTTATTAGCCATCTACGAACTCATAGGCATTGACACATGCTCTAACTTAATTTCAAAAGTGGATGTGACAAATGGTCATCATCTCTTGTGATGGACGAACAACATTACTATTACTTCAGCTATTCACACTAAGCTCTTTTTTTTCTGCTTTATTGATATGCTTTTCTGTTTGTCCATTTGATTCTTTATTTTGTTTATATATTGCAGTTCATTGTTGTATCCCTGAAAGATGGTATGTTCAACAATGCCAATGTTCTCTTCCGAACCAAGTTTGTTGATGGGGTTTCTGCAGTATCAAGACACGTCCAGTTACAGCATCATCATTCTTCAGGTTCAGCATCTGACAAAGAAAATGATGTAATGAGTGGACAGAGGAAAAAACTCAAGAAATAAAATAGCATACTTTTTAAAAATTCATTTTGCGCAGAAAATTATAATTTTTGTGTATCTTACAAAATCTGTATAATTATTATCTGTTTAATATTACAAATGATGATGTTTTTTTCTGGATTATCACTGCGGAGATTAACTAGCTGTTTACAGTTGAATTATGGCCCATTTATTTCTAGGCACTGTTTCTATTATGTCTACCATACTCTAGCTGTTAAAAATAATGCATGGTTTTCATATTGTGCAGAAAAAAACAGGTCTGCTTCGCTAGCATACTTATGGATGACAGGAATTGAACCAGATCCGTTCTAGCAGCACCAAATCACCTTGTGACTCAAGAAAATGGGTTTCCCATACTTGGCTAACCACCTCCCAAAAAAGATGCAATTTTGTCAAGACATTCAACCTGTGCACTCAAATAACTGAGAATGGACCAATTGAGACAAGGACTATTACAACAACAAAGAATATCACGTAAAAGTATTAAAGTATCCCCCGGACCACATTTTTTGGAGGGGGGCGTGGTTGGTCGCAAGGCGATTCAGTGCCATTACAATGGACCTGATTCAATTCCCATCCCATTTTTCATTTATCCTCATGTTTCCTACTTGAATTTACTTGTATACATTAGCATACTTACTGACATTTGTATACTTTCTCTATGTAAATACATATCTCACACACATTTTCTCTCACATGCAATCTCTTATGCATTGTCTCTCACCTCACAATCTTCTCTTACCAAATTTTCTCACATACAATGTCTCTCACGCATATTTTCTCTTGCCCTCATCTCAAGCATATTGTCTCTCACGCATATTTTCTCTTGCCCTCATCTCAAGCATATTGTCTCTCACATTTAGTGTCTCATACATTTTCTCTTGTCCTCATCTTCTCATACACATTGTCTCTCATACTCATTGTCTCTCACATGCAAACTTATGATACAAATATTAAAGAATATGCAGACGCTGAAACTAGAATGTTACAAACATAAGATATACTAAATTATGAACAGACCAGAACAATTTGTCCTTTACTTGATTCTTGATTACAAACTGGCCTCACAGCATGTGGGGCATTCCCATAAGTGCTCCGCCCTCTGTTCCATCAGCCATAAGACTTGATGGTGTTTCGAGTCTAATGCTGCTGAAACAGACGTCGACATCAGGGCACAACTCTGGCCCTTGCGACGGGTTTCTTTGTTGTTCCGCCCACCCACGCCGTACCCACAACTAGTTCAAGCACAACGGCGGCATGTCAGAACAAGATGGTAACTGTATCGAAGGTTACGACTACAGGATTGTATAGATGACGTGCTATGAAGCTTCTATAAGAAGATAACCTCAATATAAAGGCATGTCATCTACTAAGGTTTTCTGTTGCATGGTTGGTTTGTCTAGTGAGCCATTGGTGAGACCCACAGACCCGCATGCTTGTCCTTTACTACATGTACCTAAAGTAACACCCAGTTGTGAAAATGTTTATTTATGGTTTGAAGTGGAATAAATTGTTTCATGCTTAGAAAAAAACATGAGTACTCATAATATGTATACATCATTAGTTTCTGTGTCACGTCTGCTGCAAATTGTAAACACGTCTGCTTATTGTAACCCTAACCCATCATCATGAATTACGATGCACTATTGTATAATGTTCAAACGAAAGAAATGCTAGTGGTGCTTTGATTTTAACAAAATTATATGGATTCATTCATTCTTCTTCTGCGTTCGTTTTCAAACTCCTGCAGATCAGCAGGATGTAGTCCGGAGAACGAAATGCGTTGTGTCATGGTTTACAGCATTGCTGCAATATCTGCGCCTTTCTGCCTGACATATCCGACTTCAGCATGGCTTTGGGTCGCTGACCCTATATGGGATGGGACAGCCAACTCCATCCCATAACCTCCTTAATCGCCTCATATGACATGCATGGAATGTAAACAGTGTTGCTATTCTTTGCTCCCCTTTTGGGCCACGACAACACACGGGCAGGATTCCTTCATATTAATAAACCAGGTGTTCCTTGAATAATTTGCGCTCTATACAAAACTGAAACACAAAATATGTTACATGTTCTGTACTTTGCAAACACCTTATGCTACGGAAGCCTGTGTACAAACGTTTCATAACCGGGTGTTATTCTATGCCTCGTGCTGAAGACAGGTGTGTCTGGCCATTTGCGCAAATAAAACCGTGACACAAAAGCATTTCCATTCTCTGAACTGTATCCTGCTGAGTTCTAGCTGGACCTTGGTTCTGCTACTGGAAAAAATCAAGCTGAAGTTTGAGAATAAATGCAGAAGAAGAAGATTCTTTGCCTCAGAACAGTACTCAACCAACTTCGCAGTCACATGTAAATAACGTTCAAGACTGATATCACAGCCATGTGTACATGTACCTCAGACTGCATAGCATTTGCTTCCAGAATGTCCTAAATATGAAATACTAAGGCACACAAACTGCCCATGAAACAACATTAGGAGCAAAACCCTATGAACCTCTGTATGAGCTATATAACAGTCACATTTATCAATCAAGTGCTATGCCGAGTGGTGTTGGCGATCATGCTTCACCGCAACTCTCTGAATCTTGTGTTAATAAATTCAGTTGGTGGCTTCTTTTTGTGCCACAGTGACAACCCATCCTGAAATTTCTCTCTTTGTCTTCCTCTGTCTCTTCTCCCCTTGATCTTTCCGGTGGTTACTAAATGTTCAAGTTTTTTTACTTTTCTCATCACGTGCCCTAAAATCTTGATTGTTTCTAATTTTCACTATAATTTGTCATTTTACTCCAGCATCTCTGAGAACTTCTACATTAGTTTTCTTAGCTGTCCATGAGATTTTCATCATTCTTCTCAGTTGCCTCCAGCTTATCTTGGGCACTTTTTTTACTGTCCATGTTTCGCTTCCATAAAGGATTGGCTCAATATAACATCCTAGCACTCAAACTCGTGTATGCTTTGATATTACTCCATTGCATAAAATGTTTCTAATTTCTTGAAATATTGATTTGTCTGCTACACTGTTCTTGATCTCATTGGGGTACTAGCTATCTGATGTTAAAATGGTGCCAATATACTTGACTTTATCCAGTTCATTTAATTTTGCATCATTGATATTAATACTGCTTTTTGGTGGTGTGTATTTCTTTGAAGCAACCATTATTTCTTGTTAAGACTCATGCCTTTGTTTTCACTTTCTTGTACTACCGTGTCTAACAGGGCGTGAAGTTCTTGTTCGCTCCCTGCAATCAGAACTGTATCTGCAGCATATCTTAGATTATTCAGATTGTAACCTCCAACTGCTATTCCTGGCATGCTTTCTATGTTTCGCATAATAACTTCTGTATACAAGAAAAAAAGATTTGGTGACAATACACATCCTTGTCTGGTACCCATCTCTATCTCTTGAAATTCTTCTGCATTACTGTCAACCCTCATGAGGGTTGTTTGTCACATTTATACAGGTTATAAAACAGCAAATACAGGCACATTCATGAGGATGAAAAATAAATGAATAATCCAATAAGTATAGTATCAGCTAAAAAAAAATATCGATTACATAATCAAACAATATGAAAAAAAAGTGAAATTTCTCCATTTAATGAATTAATATAACAGGAAGTGTTCAAACGGTAAATGTTGAAGGTTGGCTGCGAAACAACATTACAACTCTGTATTTTTTGGCCATATAAAGAGACCTTACAGTATGGACAAATTAATAGTGGAAAGTATGATTGCTAGTAACATGGTCACGGGTCGCCCAATACAACATTGGATAAGAGACATTTCAGATTGCTTAAACATCACCTTGGCTATGGCAAGTCAACTTGCCAAGAAATAGTGAAGAGTTAAACAAAATATCCGTAAAAGAAGAATCTAGAAAGAATATGTCAGCTGAAGAATTAATATCAGTTATAAAGATATTTTGAATTTATCAACTTCTGCAATAATTTGTTTATATTTTTTTGGACTAAAAGTTATGACATTTTTAAATAAAAGTGTTTATAAAAGAAATGTGTAGTTTCAATGTGTCGAAAATGGAGTTTGTGTGTTACTGTACAACAAGTAAGACAAAATCTGGATACATGTACATACTTCAAATATTTTCAGCTTATACTGTTTTTTTTTTATCATGCATAAAATGAAAATTGAGAAGTGTTCTACTGAGCTTTCGTGCATATTCAATATCATCATCAAGTACCATCTCTGCAACGAACCCCTGGCATCCCATCTCTTGCCTTGGTAGAACATTCTGTTAGACTTTAACATGTCCGTCTCATGTTTCTATCCCGCTTGTATCTCTGCCTACCCCTTGTTGCTCACCTCTCCTTCACTTTACCCTTAAGTAAGGTCTTCAACAAAGTGTCTGCCTTTTAACTCTTTCACCACTAAAGGATTTCCCTATTGTCACTCCCACATCACTAAGATAGGAGGAATAACTCTACCTGTGAATATGATGATTTTAACATGCATTATTTTTTAAACAGTTTATCATATCACATTCAGACTTGGCAGATCAATAGAAAATTGTCTCACATGAAACAATAATTTAATAGGTATATATCTCATCACCATCATGTGCCATGCCGGCTGGTGTAGGCGATCATGGCTCTCCACAGCTCTCTGTCTACAGTATTGTGTATCAAGGTCGTTGTTGTTTCCCTGCCATGCCAGGTTGACAAACTGTCTAATATTTTCTCACGTTGTCACCCTCTGTCTCTGTTGCCTTCAATCTTGCCTGTTGTGACTAAGTTCTCCAAACCTGCCTGTTTCATGAAGTGACCAAAAAATGAAGATTGTCTTTTTCTTATATTATTGATTACGGTCTGTTTCCATTTTGACTCTTTCAACATTTCCACATTAGTTTTTCTGGCAGTCCATGGTATTCTCAGCATTCTTCTATAGAACCACATCTCTGATTCTAATTTCCCACTTTCCAGTTTGTTTATTGTCCAAGACTCGCACCCATATGTTAGTATAGGGGTTATATAGCACTGCAGAACTCTCTTTCTCACCTCTAGTGATGTCATATTGCACAATATATTTTTCTAAATGTAGTCTTTGCCTGCCCTATTCTGCTTATTTCTGTTGAACTTCTTCCATCTGCTGTAATCGTTGTACTTAAATATTTGAATATGTGGACCTGTTTTAATACAATATGTATATATCTAGAAAAAATAAACTCAACATAATGGGGGGGGGGGGGGGGAACGTGTTGACTTTGGGGTGGTGCTTAGTCACAGGTGGTGGAATCATTGAGACGAAAATATTGATATATTTTCTCAAACAGGTTGATATTCCTGAAACATTGAACCCATAATATCTGTACTTAAATACATGCCATACACAGGCGGAATATGTATGCCCATCATAATATAAATATTTTTTTTAAAAGGTTTGATTTCACTGGCACTTACAGGTGGCCAGCAAGTCTCTTCTTTCTCTGCTTGTTCTTTGTGCTATGTTACATACAAATTTGTCTGATCGGCTGCAAATTGATAAAATTCCTAGTTGACAATGAGGCTAAATTATTCATAATATGTAGGCAATCTCATTAAGATTATGTACAGGCCCAACATTTTCTACAAAATTCTATGCTACTGGAAAACTGCATCAGTCCAGTGAAATTCTTGATGCCACTAAATGTACCACGAATTTCCTCCTCATTATTCAAAACATTAGGCCTATCTAACAAAGGAAATTCAAAGTCACTTTCTACATTATATTTGGTACTAAAATCACCCACCTCCTGTATATTTTCATATGAGCTACGGCTGTGTCATCAGTGTACACATGAAAATAATCTTCCATTACGAACAGATTATGTCAAAACTCCTCAAATTTGTTTAATTTCGTAAAAATTCAGTAGGTGATATTCTGATGATGTAAATACAGAAAACATGAACTCTGAACTACGGAACGGTCATGGTTTTAAATTAACTCTAGGCATTCAAAACAATTTGAGATCCTAACGAAACAAGTAAAAAAAGCAATTCCCAGCGACTACCCGGTAGTTACCAAATGGTTAATATATCCAAAATACTTTATTTGATCTTTAGTGTTCGTCTCACAACTGTGTGGTCCTGGGTTTTATTTTTCTGTCGGGGGGTAATTTTTTTTTTTAAAACACCTTGTACGACATTGTGACAGTAATGACATGTTGTATTTATCAAACACGCAACCTCTCGGCAATTCCTTAACAGAAAGAATGCTGCATAGACGGTTTTTTTTACAGACAGACAGGGACATCACAGTATAGAGCAGTGACAAGCAACCTTCTTAGGATGGCGAGCAGGATTGAGCTATCTTATATAGGACCAGAAAATTTGTAAAAAATACATATATTTAAAATAATTGTTGCTATGCGCTGTAAGGTCAGTGGCCAATAACTTAGAATACCGGGTAAATTGGCTAGCAAGCGATATTTTGCCCATCGCTGATATTACAGTATTTTAATTTGGTGCTTATTTTGTTATTGCAAATCAGGATAAAAAATAACAAGTCTTTCGTTATAATTAGCATACTTAGTTTATTCATCTTCAGACATTTAATATTAGAATATATACAACACAAAATGCAAGAATTAATACTAATAATATTAACTAAATTCCACAACACTTAGAATCTGAAAACATTAAATCTATGTTGTATGGCACATTAACAGAGAAAAAATACATGGACAACCAGAGAATTACATAATTTCATAAATAGATGCTTGTGTAGGATATACAGTTTGAATTAGTGTAAACAGACAAAGAATGCGAAGAGAACATCGTGAAAAGAGAATAACGTAAACATCTAAATTACTACATTAATGTATGAATAAGAAATTTGGACAACAGCTATGAGATGTGATCGATGCCTTTGAGATTTAGATGTAGAAGCATAGGAAAAACTTCATGGAATGAGATGTTCGCACTTGGTTCCTGGGGCCCGAAAGGGGAGCAAAGAATAGAAACACCGTTTACTTTCCATGTATGTCATAAAAAGCAACTATGGAGGTTATGGTGTGGCGTTGGCTGTCTCATCCCATATAGGGTCAAAGTGACCCAGATGCCATGTTAAAGTTGAATGTCTGGCGGAAAGGCACAGATATCTTAGAAGTGGTAAACCATGACAGAAAATTCAGTTCTCTAGACTACATCCAGCTAATCTGCAGGAGTTCGAGAATGAATGCAGAGGAAGAACAAACGATGATCATGAATTAGTCCCTTTAGCTGTGAGCGGGTAGCTCTTGACACATGATGATGATGAAATAATCCCTTTAGCTGTGAGCAGGTAGCTCTTGACACATGATGATGATGAAATAATCCCTTTAGCTGTGAGCAGGTAGCTCTTTACAGCCCAATGACTTTCTCACTCATGGATGAGAAAAAAAACAGATTCTTCTTCAGCATTCATTCTCAAACTCCCACTGGATATCTCTTGTAGCAAGACCATGGTCCTATTAGATTTCCAAAAGGATGTAATCCAGAGAATGAAAATGCGTTGTGCCGCCGTTTTATTTGCGATATGATCTGACACATCCGTCTTCGGCGGAACAAAGAGATTATATTGTAAGTTTACATATGAAAAAGTTATACTAAAGAAAATTTGACAAAATTAAAGCCTTACAGTTATATAGACAATGTGGCCATTGTCGATATCACCAAAATGGTTGCATGCTTTCATGCGATTCTATTCAAAATGGTGGAAAATGCCTTGTATATACACAAGTAGATGTACCTTTGAGTAGGGGGTTTCTCAAAGTATTGCATACTTCTCAGATTTTACATGTTCTAGGTATGAAAGAAAACTAGAGAAATCATGTCTTGCAGATATACGAGCTTCATTGTTCATAATTCCTAGGTTTGAAACAGTCAGTCAAAGGCACATGTCAGGCCATTGGTGCAAATGAAATGGCAACAGCGCATTTCCATTCTCTAGACTACATCCTGTTGGAAATCTAGTAGGAATATTGTCCTGCTACAAGAGAGATCCAGGGAGAGTTTGAGATTGGAAGATGAAGAAAAAACAAAGGAATTCAAAATATTTTGGACCTGCCAAAGACATGTTTCAGGCCATTGGGGCAAATAAAAGAGCGACACAGCACATTTCCGTTCTTTGGACTACATCTTTCTGGAAATATTGTAGGACCATTGTCCTGCTATAATAAAGATCCATGATAGTTTGAGAAGGAACACAAAAGAAAAAAAATTTGAAAGGGAATGGGACAAATAAAAATGCATGACGCTTTGTTTTAGAACTTGAGGATAGAAAGCGGATGCTCTGTCAAAAGCAGGAAGCAAAATGGAGCAACACAGACACCCACTGTCTTACGATGAAGCAAAAACAATAATCCACAACACATAAACAGCAAAGTGGAGGAAACAAATGGAAGAGGAATACGAACATGATGCAATACATCTCCTCCAAAGATAACAGACCACAATATTTCACTGCAGACTGTTGGGTCACCTTTACCGATTGAGGATCTCATACACAGATGGATGTCCATGTGGATCCGGAACCCAGACCCCGAAACACATACTTCAGGACTGCCCAACATACAAAGAGCAGAGACAGCAGACCTGGCCAGAGGATACAGACATGAGGCAAAAGCTATGGGGCAGCCATTCTGACCTGGAGAAGACAGTGGACTTCGTCTTGACGACAGGCCTGACGGTATAGCATGACCACAGATGCTGAACGCAGAAGAAGACCTTGAGGATAAAGATACAAGAGGGAAGGAAGCATGAGATGGACAACAAGATAGTCTTTGATCACACTGGTTATGAATCAACATTGCATTACACCTTGTGTAGACCTATAGCTGCTCAGTCTTCCCTAGCAGATGAATTAGATTAGAGAAGGGTATGCATAATAATGATTCCTGTGGGTTGCTGGTTGATCATGATTCTTATTCTGTTGTGCAGGTGTCCAGTTATATTAGTTTCATATTTAATACAGAATTCATCATCTTCTTCAGCGTTCATTTTCTAACTCCTGCTGGATCTCCCTTGTAAGCAGGATCATTGTCCTACTAGATTTCCAGCAGGATGTAGTCCAGAGAATTGAAATGCGTTGTGTCACCGTTTATTTGTGCCAATGGCCCAACACATCAGTCTTCGGCAGAACAGAATTTATCAAATCTGTACCTGGATGTTACACCACCCTCAGTGTTTATATCCAGCAGGTACTCATGAAGTAGTGTCATTACATCCTCCTTATCCATTGTCTTGTCATTTATTGGTGCTTGAGTGCAAGCCTGTCTGCTCTCTCATTACCATGAACACCGGCATGATCTGGGCAGTAGATCAATGTGATACGCCAGAGGTTAGATATAACTAATAAAAAAAGGAATAACTATTAAAAAAGCCATCCCAGAGAACTCTTCTACCCCTGATGCTGCAAGGCATAATGGGGTATAAAGGAAAACAAAAATTATATTTAAAGTCCTCTCGCATTGATGCTGACTATTTTGGATCATTTGAGTCTATCAGTGTGCACTACCAGGGGTAGTATACTTGATGATGAAACCCATTAATGGAAAGAACTAAACATACCAGTAGACAGCTTGTAAGTATAAGACCTATATTTAGAAGACGCTGCAAAATGTAGTTGCCTGGAACACTCAGGGATAGAGTTAGAAACAGAAATAGGATGAATGGATTGGACATGGCCATAATCAGAAGGTCTATTTAAATATAGAAAATGGAAGTTATCTGTGAAGACCTGTGCTCCACAGGGAGTTGAAAAATGAGCAGATAAATATACAGGATAAAAAACAAACAAACCCTTTATCTGCTACAATGTTATCCGTAACTGATCTGCTCTAAATTCTTTCCAGCATAAACAACCCATCTTGAATGATTTTCTTGTCCTATTAAGGTACAGTGGAATCCCTCTATAGCACATACTGTTATAACAAATTTCCCTATATAACAACTATATTTTCATATCCCCAATTATATTTATTCTATATTGTTTGTACTGTATATAGCAAATTTATGTTATTACATACATTATTTTGTCAGTCCGAGCCTAGTTGTTATACCAGGATTCCATTGTTATTTGGTTAGTTTGCTCCTTTCATACACAGGCGGCATATAGTGCAGAGGTTTTGATTCATCATGTGTTGCGGTCCGCTGCCTGTACTTTTAGTTCTTGTATGAACTTGTAACCTATTATTTCTCCTTCTTCAAGTATGGTGCTTTTTTATGGTAATTTGGGGTCTTCCTCTTATTCTTTTCCAGTCAGGTGTCCACATAAGGGCTTGCTGGTTCAGTCTGTTTTCATCTAGCATAAGAACATGTCCCAGGTATTTTCATCTGTTTTTTCTTATAACATTTGAAACATTCTTAGTGGGTTTTATTTCTTAGGTCGCTATTTGTGATGAAATCACTCCATTTTATGTTCAACAATTCTCAGAAACATTTATTTTCAAAGCTGTTTAACTTTTGGTCCATTGCCATTTGCTGATTTCCAGCTTTCACTACCATAATTTCACTGTAATGACTTTTTGTTGACATTAAGAAATATATATTGTATAGAAGAGATGTTTGATACATACTGGCACTTGGCAATTTCACAATGAAATCATTTTTAGTAATGAAGAGTTAGAAAACAAAACATGACTTAACTCGTCAATAGCATTCAGAACATATAAATTCATGTGTAGGAGCTAAAGGGTTAATAGCAGCCTTAATTTAATTTTTAAGAATAAATATCGCTATAATTGAAAATGAAGCACACAAAAAAGCCATCCCAGAGAACTCTTCTACCCCTGGCCAGAGAACTCTTCTACCCCTGATGCTGCAAGGCATAAAGGGGTATAAAGCGAAAAATGAAAAAAAAATAGTATTTAAAGTGTTTAAAAATGTATTGTGATGAAATAATATAACATTTTTATGAGCAAGAAAGAAATGGTGTAGTAGAGTTATTTGTCAGATCATCATTTTCTCCAAACTAGTTCCTGGTTACTTCACTCTCCATTTGAGTGTGTCCACCATTGCACAAACAAGAGTTGACAGTTTCAGTATTCTGTAAATAATACTAAATAGCAAATAAGCCCCAACTTGGTAACTACATTTTTTGGATTACAGATTGGGCTGTTTTTAAGTGGTTCTGTGTATTTTAAATCATTAGTGATCTCAGAAACCAAAACATTGACACAGTGAGAGAATATCTACCGGTACTTCTTTTCATGTCTCTCCATTAAAAACAGAAAACAAAAAATAGAATTGACATTTTCACAAATAAAAATTGAGAAATAATTTATTTACACATATGTGTTGTTATCATGACTGCATGTTACACATATGTGTTGTTATCATGACTGCATGTTACACATATGTGTTGTTATCATGACTGCATGTTACACAATTGAAGAAGAGCAATGTCTGATATCACAGTTTTAAGGGCATAAAGATCAGAGTTGTGATTTCCATGTCCGCAATGTGTTTGTCAGTGTAAGACAAGATGGAATGAGTAAATAGTCTGGGGGACAAGCTGCAAAGATTGGTACAAACTGAAAAGGGGTGAAGGTGGCTGCTGACCTTCAAGATAACACATGGCATGATTATTGATTAAAAGCCGATGTCACTGCACTCCAGGTGGACCCGTAAGTGCTCAGTCTCCCGAATCTAATATCAAAGTATATGTCATGCTAATGGTTTAACACAGTATGATGACCATTAAAGTTTAATCAGATCAAAAGGTGGATCTTCTCGTATCAACATCGAAAAATTGTTGCGTTAGCAATTGGGAAGGAGATACCACCACAGTTCATTCGAAAGCACTGTGCACAAGTTTTGAATCCACAAATAAACTGATTCCTATCAAATAAGTTTAAGCTACAGTTTTTAGCTGGAAGAAGCAGAGCAGCTTGAACAGAACAAAGTCTTACAGAGTGTAAGTGAGGACAACTTTCTGCAAAGGGCATGTCATGTAGAACAACTTTAGTTGATTTGGTTTGTTTACGAATACCCGGTAGTTAATTATCTTCAAATTACATTATTTCATACTGGACATAAAAAATATCCTCAGGTTCCGAAACTCCTCCCTTATTAGGGTTTTGTATTTATGTCAGTCCAATCAGATACTGTTGCACTGACAAAGGAAACTTTTAGAGGGAGTTTTGATTGGCGGGTTTGGGTTGCTGACATGTTTTTTAAATATAGAATAATGAATTCAAGCATTTCACTTGATTCGTCTTTGTGAATAGCATATAAAAAGTGAACAACTATGATTATACAGTGGAACCCCTTTATAATGAATTCTGTTATAGCAAATATGATTATACAGTGGAACCGCTTTATAACGAATTCTGTTATAGCAAATATGATTATACAGTGGAACCCCTTTATAACGAATTCTGTTATAGCAAATATTATTATATAGTGGAACCCCTTTATAACGAATTCTGTTATAGCAAATATTATTATACAGTGGAACCCCTTTATAACGAATTCTGTTATAGCAAATTTCCAAATCTCAAGTTATGTTTATTCTTTATTTTTTGTGCTGTATATAGAGAATTTCGGTTATTGCATTATTACATACATATGTTGTTGGTCCAGACCAAGTTGTTATAACAGGATTCCACTTTATATTATAAAAAGTGTGGTGCTGGGCCCGAAGGGAGTGCAAATAATAGGAACACTGTTACCTACCACACTACGTGTCGTAAGAGGCAATTTAGGTCTTGGGGTGAAGTTGGCCATCTCATCCCATAGAGGGTCAGTGACGCAGAAGCCATGATGAAGTCAGATGTGTCAGACAGAAAGATGCAGATATTGCAGTTAAGCTGTAAACCATGACACAACACATTCCATTCTCAGGACTACACCCTGCTAATCTGCAGGAGTTTGAGATTGAATGCATATAATAAAATGTTAACAGACACAGATTTGAGTATTGAAGTTTATAAATGCATACCTGTCAACTTCTAGAATAATCATTATATATTTCGATGTAACATAATCCATACATTTAGCATTTTTACTCCAAATTCTGTTTAAATACAGTGGAATATCGCTATAGAGGATTCTTTATAAAAATGTTCCTTATTTAACAACGCTTATCAAAATCCTTATATTTATTTGTTATTGTAAGATGTAATTACATTAAGATGTAATGGGATTTCGTTGTAATACTTACGTTGTGAACACCCCTCACCAACACAATCAAATATTTGAGTTAACAAACCGTATATGAGCCGAAATCGCCTGGTTACACTCAACTGAGGAATTCTGTGCTTTTGTCAGAAAATCTATGGGCTGTCAAGAGCTACCTGCTAAAGGGATTATTTCATCAAAGTCCGACTGATCAAACTTTCATCTGATTTAGGAATACAGATAAAACTACATATGGTGGTTCATAGAACTGCTTTTCAATGCTAGTACTATTTTGTCAGTCACACATTCAACGTTAACCTTTCTGTTGACTACCATCAGGACCATAAATACATCTTTGGTAAGGAGGGGTTGGGGTTTTCCTAAAAAGGTATTTATTAATTTTTGTGGGTTTTTTGTGATTTTTTTTGGATGGGGAAAAAAAAACCACTAAGAGGGGAGTTTACCCAATTTTTGCCTTCCTTCCTAGTACTAAATGGCATGTTCTGACTTCTCTCCCCCTCCATATTAATTATATGCTTGGCACCCACATTTAAATATATCATTTCTTTTGATCTTGGGTGATTCAACTTTATAATTTCTGAAATTCTTTTAGATTCAGATATTCATTTCACAATGTTTGCTAGCAATTATCAATATTTCAATTTTACCTCTTCTACTGACAGGCCTACCCACTCTTGTACAAACAATATTACAATTTTACCTCTTCTACTGACAGGCCTACCCACTCTTGTACAAACAATATTACAATTTTACCTCTTCTACTGACAGGCCTACCCACCCATGTACAATATTACAATTTTTGACAATACCAAACCACATCACATTTATCAGTTCTACAGATCGACTATAAGTTTACCACGTCTGATTTGAGCTTGTCATTTTGCCTTATTCAATGGCAATACATTTGTGAAAAAAAGAACATGTGCTTCAATGATTGGCTAAGCTTTCATCAGTATCTATAGAAGGAATGCGATGACATGGTTGCAGGGCAATGTCCTAGTGAAGTCTGGAGAAGAGAACATTACAGCCCGGTTTAGATTTTTAGAATTGAATGTGTATTATTTAGGCATTTTAAAAGTACTTACTCTAAGGCAATGATTCTCAAACCAAATGTGCATTAAAGCTCATATGTAATACCAGAAATTGGCTATGTACAATGCAAACAATAAAGAATAAATATAATTAGAGATTGTGAAAAGTGTTGTTATATAGATAAATTTGTTATAAAAGAATGTGCTATAAAGGGATTTGACTGTAGTAACTTGGGAGTAGGAACATGCTACATGTTGTGCAGTTTTACACACTTTACTTCCTCTGCGGGTTCCAGCCATAAATATTTCTTCCAGTACATTGTTCATTTAACATTACTGAAATTAAATGAAGGGTGGCTTCTAAATACAATCATAAGAAGGAAGTTACAATATTTTACACTTAAAGAGACATGATGACATGGAAAGGCTGATTCTTGATAGCGAAACCCCCAGCTGTCCTTCGTAGAACCACTACCTCCGCTTAATGGAACACCTAACTTCCATTCACGAAACCCCTACCTCCACTTCGTGGAACCCTAGCTTCCATTCACAGTATCCCTAGCTTTCCTTCTCAGATCCCCTACCTCCGCTTTGTGGAATCCCAAACTTCCTTTCACTGAACCCAGTTTGAGAAACGCTGGTATAGAGTTTATATTTGTTATTAGTTCTGGTTATATTTTTTTAAACTCTCAAAGTTGCACTAGATTTCTCTTGTAGTGAAACAATGGTCCTACTAGTTAGGAGTGCAGACGAACTTTAGTGCACATTGCACAAGTCTACAGGTGCTTCAATCCTCATTTCAATAAATTCATCAGTAATATATACAGTTTGGTATTGATTGATCAGTCTCTTCTGCAAATCTATTTTATTTCTCTTTCCGGGCAATTCCAATCTTTACTCTAATTTCCCAAAATCTTGAAAACGACCATATTTCACCAGGATGTAGTCCATATAGGGACAGACAACATCAAGGAATGGACAGGACAAGATTTGTCCTCACTCATCCGCATCGTTGACAATAGAAATCAATGGACTCTGTGTGCTGAAGCATCCAATGTAGTATCCTTACAACCCTTAAGGGTTATGGGTTTATAGATATAGATAGATAGTTCACATAACAGAAATTATCTGTGTTGTGGTTTTTATTTGTGTAATGATCCTACACACCCAGCATTATTTGCACCCCTCTTCAGACCCAGCAACCCACAGACCACTTTTTATAATATATAGTGGAATCCTGTTATAACAACTTAGTCCGGACCAACAAAATATCAGTTGTTGTCATTGATAGAAAGTATGTGGGCAAGATATCCCTTTTTTTAGATAAGAAATAATTTAAAATAATAATTAGTGGGCCAGGCACAATAGGGATATATTGGGGAAAATGGCATATAGGTTATCACTTGGTCCACAAGAAGCTAAGCAACATTCTGAATAGGACATTTCTTTTGAACTATTGTGGAATTTTTAGGCATGACTGATAAGTTTCCATAGCCTTTGACAAAGCTTGATCCACAACCCATCTCACGTGAGTTGGAACTTTTAAAAGTTTTGCTAGCCTCTCTACCAAGGAGAACGGCTGATAAATATTTATATGTACCTGGAATGTTATGTACCCGGTATATAGAACAATTCTGATGTATGGAAGTGAATCTTGGACACTCAGTAAAATAGTGAAAAATTATATTGAGGCATCAGAGATGTGGTTTTATAGAAGAATGTTGAGAACACCATGGGCAGATACAAAGCGTAATGAAGATATCTTGAAAGAAATTAATTCAAAAAAGAGAGTTAGCTGCTTACCCGCATCAGAAAGAGACAGTCCACATTTTGTTGGACACATTATGAGAATAGGAAAGATGGAACACATTGTAACAACAGGTAAGTTAAAGAGCAAGGGGGGTATGGGAAGACCAAGAGAGAAGATGCTTGACAACCTAGCATTGTGGCATCGGAGAACATCAGTATTGGAAATGATTGATAGCATATAAAATAGAAGGCTGTGGAAAGACATGATAACCAATACCAAAAGGCATGGATCATAAGAAGAAGAAGGAGTTTTATGGCTGAATGCATTAAAATCTCACCTGACTGACTTGGTAATAAGGAGAATGGTTGTCTCTGTCTCGCTGCAGTGTACCCAATGAGACGTCTTCCATAATCTAAGTATAAAGAAATAAGATGGAGATAAAATCACAGGAATAAACCAGAAATTAGGTTAAGAGTGACTAATTAATATGTAAGGATTATAATTATATATTATTTAGTGCAATTGAAAAATATTTGGCAAGGCACCAACTGTAAATCTAAACTACACCTGATTAGAAAAAGCATTATTTCTAATAGCAATGGGCAGTGAAACATGGACAATTAATACATCAGTGGCAAAGAATATTACTGTTGTGGAAATGAGATGCTACTGAAGATTTTGGAAATTAACAATGAACAATACAGTAAATGTCACAGAGGGTTGGCCCCGTAACAACATTATAACAAGAAAGCTGAGGTTTTTCGGCCATATAAAGAGATATAACATCATGGAAAAAGTAATAATGGAAGACATAGTTGCTAGCAGGGATAAATTCTGTTCAAAGCAACAATAGATATGAAATGTCTCAGACTATTAAAATATGTCCTTGACTGCAGTAGTTCAACTTGTCCAGAATCACGAGGAACTCAGAACATCTTTAAAGAAGACTACGTTCTGGAAAGAATATAATGTTAATATTGTGATGTCATTTTCATTTCTGATGGTTTGTATAACTCTTTTCTTTTCCTGATATGAGACATCATTGTCTTCGATTTACAGTACATTCTTTATTTCCAGGCACACCACAGTGTGATGGTACCTACTCAAAACAGTTCTCTGCTTGCTGTGATGTTAAGTTTGTTTCTCTTGTGTGGGAGTCCATCACCCTTGTAGAACAATTAGTGCATGTGAGGATGCTCATTTGTTGACAGTCAGTGGATTCTGATACATACCATCTTCTTTTGCCTATTCTACAGAAGAATGCTGAGAATACCATGGACTTCCAGAAAAACTAATGTGGAGGTGTTGAATAAGTTAAATGTGAAACAGACCTTAATCAATAATATAAGAAAAAGACAATCTTCATTTTTTTTTGCCACTTCATGAGGCAGGAAGGTTTGAAGAACATAGTCACAACAGGCAAGATTGAAGGCAACAGAGACAGAGTGCGACAACGTAAGAAAATATTAGACAGTTTGACAACCTGGCATGGCAGGGAAACTACAACGATCTTGATACATAATACTGGAGAGAGAGAACTGTGGAGAGCCATGATCGCCTATGCCAGCGGGCATGGCACCTGATGATGATGAGATATAAGTACCTTATGTAGAATATGTTCATCTCTTGATGTTTTCTTCTTATTTTGTGTTGATTCTCAAACTCCTGCAGATTAGCAAGATGCAATCCATAGAATAGAATGTGTTGTCATAGTTTACAGATAAGCTGCAATATCTGCACCTTTCAATCTGACAAATCTGAACTTTCATACAAACATCTAATGTTTACAGCACAAACAAATACAGTGCATGCTATGATAAAGTTCTGCTCTATATTTTTACAATAGAACAATCTAATTATATCTTATACTCACATATCCATCATAGTAAGGACTTCTCTCGGACGATAGACTTATTCTTCGTTGATTTGGTGGAGAAAGATCCTGATCGTTGTAACCTGTAGTATCCATCCATACTCGTGGCAGTTTAAGAATATTGATATCAGGGGAGAATGAAAACATACTGGAATTGGCCAAACTGAAATATATAGAAATATCATAATGATAGAATCCTGAGGCACTCAGTCACTCTTGTTCCCTATACCAGGGAGTGGAGTTTTACTTACTATAAAATAGTGTTTCTCTGTCATCCTTTTGAATAGGACAGTTTTCCAGAGCTTTTGCATGTTCTAGATGACTGCTCAAATCAATGCAGCTGTAGGTTAGATGACTGATCAACTCAATACAGATGTAGGTTAGATGACTGATCAACTCAATACAGATGTAGGTTAGATGACTGATCAACTCAATACAGATGTAGGTTAGACGAATGGAACACTAACCATCTACAGTTCTTATAAAACCTCTGCACAGAATTAATTAGGGCTTTATTCATTACATTCTTGGTTATTTTCATGATTTGGTTGGTCACTATTTATATACTTGGAGTTGCTTTGTCTATTTTTGGCATGCGACTCCAAGTATATAAATAGTGACCAAACTAAATCACGACGATAATAAAAAAGGTAACAAATTAAGTCCCTAATTATTTCTGTACGGAGATATACTGTCGAGGGTCTCAGCTCAACTCAATGTGGCTGTAGGTCAGATGACTGCCCAATGTGGCTGTAGGTCAGATTACTGCTCAACAATGTGGTTGCAGGGTGCAATGCAGCAAACTGGACAGTTTTCTTCAGCGTGAACTTTGCGTTTTCTTCTTCAGAGTGGACTTTGCTGTGACATTCTTGCAATGCAACACACTGGATAGTTTTCTTCTTCAGAGGGGACTTTACTGTGACATTCTTGCAATGCAACACACTGGATAGTTTTCTTCTTCAGAGGGGACTTTACTGTGACATTCTTGCAATGCAACACACTGGATAGTTTTCTTCTTCGGGTTGGACTTTACTGTGACATTCTTGCAATCACAAAGCATGCTACTGTTAACAAGGTTGTTTGCCATACAACAGTTAAGGCATGGTTTCTCCCGGCAAAACTTGGAACAGGATCATGAATTTTTTATGATAACCGGAAACACACACAATAATAAACACAAATTGACGTTTCAACCAAAAGGCCTTTTTCAAGAACATATTCAGAATAGAAAATTATGAATAAGAACATAACTATTAATGTTCATATGACAGAGCTAAATACAGATATAACCCAGAAGAGTTAAGACTAAGTTGGAGGTGAAACAACACAAACAGAAATAAGGGAAACACACCCAAATATTTATGAAACAAGAACAGCAGAGAAATGATGGACAGACACGATATCATCCATACGACTGACGGGCATTAATCCCCAAAGCGTTCAATCATGTCAAATTGATCGCCCGTGTGTTGCCGGGGCCCGAAAGGGGAGCAAAGAATAGCAACACTGTTTACCTTCCACGCATGTCGTAAAAGGCGACTAAGGAGGTTATGGGATGGAGTTGGCTGTCCCATCCCATATAGGGTCAGTGACCCAAAGCCATGCTGAAGTCGGATGTCAGGCCAAAAGGCGCAGATATCGCAGCAATGCTGTAAACCATGACACAATGCATTCCGTTCTCCTGACTACATCCTGCTAATCTGCAGGAGTTTGAGAACAGAAGAAGAAGAAGATGTCAAATTGATATCTTTAACAGTTCTGAAGTATGTGACAGGTCCAGTCATCTGAGAAGAGCGACTTAATAGCAGTCACCAGAATATCACCCTCGTGATACCCTGATGGGCTGTGCCGTTGAAATGATAAGCAACGGGAGTACTAGTCTGGTTTTTGATGCTGTACAGATGTTCACGGAATCGGTCGATCGATTCCAGTCTCACCTATGGTGCAACACTTGAAGATGATAGCATAGATGATGTTGTGGGACTCACATGTGAAACTCTCTTCAATGGTAAAGGTGGCTTTGGGGAATGTTACAGACCGGGTATGGGTGACATAGGCGCGGGTGTTGCATTTACTACATTTGTAGCCGGTGGTGTCAAAATGATTAGGAATGTCAGGCTTGAGATGAGTCAGTATATCAGATGAGGACCAATATATTCAATATATATAGAGGTTTTTGTCATGTTAGTAAGCAACCAGAGGGGGGGGGGGTTTGAAAAACACATTACACATCTTGTATACCAAATGAAGAAAAGAAAGATGCCAGAATAGGACTTGACGGACAGTAGAGTTGTGGGGGGGGGGGGGGTGGAAGGTAAGAACCTTCCATGTGGCAACACACAAACGTTTTGATTTAAGAACTTACCCATGTGTGGTCAGGGCCCGAAAATGCAGCAAAGAATAGTAACACTGCTTACCTTCATGTATGTCGTAAGAGGCGACTAAGGAGGTTATGGGCTAGAGTTCATTGTCTCATCACTTATAGGGTACAAGTGACTCAGAAACTATGCTGAAATCGGATGTGTCAGCTGAAAGGCACATATATCACAGCTAAGCTGTAAACCGTGAAACAGTGCATTCCATTCTCCGGATGTAAAGATAAAGGTAGAATGGTAGATAAAGGGATGAAGATAACTCTTCATGTACTAAGCCGCAGCAACTATTAGGTGGGGTGGCCAGTTCCTTTCCTTACTGTTTTTTACCTTTCCCTAACTCATGCATCAGGTATTCATTTACAGCTGAGTCGACTGGAGGGGTGGTCGTGTTAAGTGAGAAATCACAACCCAAATTTTTTTTATGGATTGAAATGGGAGTGACTAGAGGTGATGGAAGAAAGTGCTCCCTCTTCGGAAAAACTCTTTAATCCCTCTCCGGATTATATCCTACTAATTGGCAGCAGTTTGAGAAATGAATGCATATGAAGAAGAAGATTACTTAACCCTTTAGCTGCGCTGAGTAAATAGCATATATCGTATCTACAGTGCGGGGAAATTTCAAGGGCTGTTAAATATTTTTCCTCTAACCAATTTGCCCACTACATTCTCACGTTAAAGAATTGAAATGTAGGCCTATTATTATTGAAGGCATATACATTAGGACTATACTTTAACTTATGAATTTTTGAATAATGTTTTTTTATATTATGTAGGAGACATGAAAACCTTAATATACATTCTTCTCGCAAAATAAACATTATGTAAAACAAATAGATCTAATCATAATAACCCGTCTTATTTCAGACGCAAAGTTTTTCCTACTAGTAATATGCATATTTCTAGCATATTTCTCAGCATATTTATTTGTCACATCACAAATATCTTGTATAATAGTATCATGTCATACACATTCAAAGATTCTGAAAACGTTTTCATGATCAATGTTTTGAATCTTAAACTATTGACAGAAGACAAAAATGTTTACCTTACACGTATCATGAATTTGAAACACATGGTCTGCAGATAACTGAATCTAATTCTATATCCTCCGAATCACGAATAAATACTATCACAAATCAAATGAACACTTTCTAAATCACTTTCTACATTAGTTAAACTAATGCTATAACTATCATAAAAACATTCTTTCAAAAGCGCATAAATCTCTGATTCATTGAGTTTTCGCTTCGACATATTTGAAGGTCTAGATATTGTGGTTAGAGAAAAAAATTACTGCTCTGTCCACTGACAAAATTTGAAATGAAACTTACACGCATGTCCAATTTCAAAGCCTCGATTTGGAATTGACCTGTAGATAGCTTGCACTAGCCAATCAGAATATTTTATAACTTTGAGGGGCTTTCTGGGAGAAAATATACACATACTTAAACACGCGCACCAATAGGCGATTACTGCAACTCAGCGGACACTTTACTTCATATCCTATTGGATGCTTCCACAGTTAACGGGTTAAATAACTCATTGTTACTTGAACAATTTGAACTAAAGTATGTTGTACCTCCTAATTTACAGTCATACTTTGACATGTCCATTTTTAGCCCAGCATGTCAATTTTCAGAACATTTTGCTTACTTATCTGATTCCAGTAACACAGGAGTAAAATTCATCTTTGAGAGTCAGCTAGTTTACAGGAAAACATCAATTTTGCCCTTTTCATCCAATATATACATTTATAACAATTTGCAATTTTATTTTCTATCAGATGGAGCATTCCACCTTAATTTCTTTGAAGTAAGTACAGTCATCCCTCAGTTATCGCGGTTAATAGGGACCAGAACCAGCCTTGATAAGTGAAAAACCATCAAGTAGTGTCATCCTCTCATTTTTAACACACGTACTTTTTTTTGTATGTATAATATCAATAAGTGTATATGAAACCATATAAGTGCATATGTTATCATTAGAACATTAAAGAATAGTTTCAAACATGTCAATAAAATATTAATAGTATAAATAACATACATAAAATAATGTATAAATAATATAAATATGATACGTGTGTGTGTGTAACATACGTAGATGTAACTAAAGTGTACATAATGTAAATATGTTTTTAGAAATCCGTGATGTACTGAGGCGATGTACGCAATGTACTGAGGCGATGTACTGTATATATAGATAGTAATCGTATTCGGTTTCTTACTTGTCTTTGCGTCTGATACATCCATAGTAAAAGAAGCAGACAATGAGGCCAAGCATAAGAACACATCCTGTAATGCAGCAGCAGATCAGCAAGAGTTCTGAAAAGAAAATCAACAAAAAATTTGTCCGAACATTTATACCATTTTCAATCTCTTAGAAAACCAGTGATCCAGTTCTGAGAAGAAAATTGTATGATTGAATATTAATGATAATGTCATTTGTACACTCTAGGAAACTAAAAAAACACACACAAATTTGGCAAAAAAACATAACACAATATGTATGTTCCATTTGATTTAATATAGGTTTGTGTAGATATTTGTACAAACATAACTATCAGCTTGTACGGAATTTTTGTAGTATGTACAGGGAAGGTTTGGATTTAATTAAGTATGTCATATTGACATTTAGAATTTATCTTTAATGAACACAGAATATGGATAGAATTTTGTGTAGAAACATAGAATTGTAAAGATATTTTGGAATTAAATATAGAATGATTCTTCTGGAAGTTGACATGTATGCGGATGATGTACATTTATTTCCACGAAAACGGAGAAAAATAGTAGCTAAGACATTCACTCAAAAACCAAGTAATACATGTCTGAGTTAGTTGATATACAACCACAACAAATTCCAGGATACCGGTTGTGCACACATTCCTATGAAACTGTTGACCACCTCCTTTTTTTTAATGTCCAGCAATGGATGACGTCAGGAAAATTTTTCTCCCTCCAAGGCCAGATAATGGAAACAGATTTTATGTAACAAACAACAGCTCACAAACACATACATTTATCACACAATGGCACTGGGTCAAAGGGCATGAGACCATGGACCACTGGATCATCAACCAACCAGTTGGTTGATGGTTTTCACTCAAGTCCTTCCACTGCGGAGTAGACTACATTCCATACCAATTAAATTGTTCATATACTCATCACTCATTGACCATACAAGAAAAGGGAAAATATTCCCTTTAATTTCATTCTAAGGTGAGCAAATATGGGAAGATGTCTCAGCAGTGAATATTTATTCTAAGGTGAGCAAATATGAGAAGATGTCTCAGCAGTAAATATTTATTCTAAGGTGAGCAAATATGAAGATGTCTCAGCAGTGAATATTTATTCTAAGGTGAGCAAATATGAAGATGTCTCAGCAGTGAATATTTATTCTAAGGTGAGCAAATATAAGATGTCTCAGCAGTGAATATTTATTCTAAGGTGAGCAAATATGAAGAAGTCTCAGCAGTGAATATTTATTCTAAGGTGAGCAAATATGAAGATGTCTCAGCAGTGAATATTTATTCTAAGGTGAGCAAATATAAGAAGATGTCTCAGCAGTGAATATTTATTCTAAGGTGAGAAAATATGAGAAGATGTCTCAGCAGTGAATATTTATTCTAAGGTGAGCAAATATGGGAAGATGTCTCAGCAGTGATTATTTTTGTATGAAGGTTTCTACTACTTAAAAACCGATTATTCACTCATGTTTTATGTACATGGTGGTATGTTTCATAAGTGAACATGTGTACTGTTGCTCATCCGCGCACATAATTAGAAGGTACCACTGACAAAATTAACTACAGCGCATATAATTAGAATGTACAGCTCACACAATGTACTACAGCGCGCATAATTATAAGGTACTACTCATAAAATGTACTACCATGCACACAATTAGAAGGTACTACTCACATAAAAAGTACGAGAAAAAATCTGAAGCTGTAAACTATGACAAAATTCTACTACTAATCTGCAGGAGTTTGAGAACGAAACATTCCATTCTCTGGAGTAAATTCTGTTAATCTGCAGGAGTTTGAGAGCGAAACATTCCATTCTGTGAACTACATTCTGCTAATCTGCAGACGTTAGAAAATAAGTGCAGGGCAAGAATAAGAATTATTTCATCTCCATCTGCTGTAATGATGTAGGGGTTAATAAGAAAGTCTGAAATTTCACCTTGCCGACTTAGATACAATAGCTGTATTGTTCATAATTACTCTGGATCAAAACAATTTACATTAGAAATATAACAGTAAATTCATTCGTTTTACCTTTACCATCGATCTGACATTCTGATCCGAAATACCACTTGAGGCAACTGAAATTAGAAAATGTGAAACCTCACCTTATTCGCTGTCAGATATTTAGTTAAAGCAGGTTTTAAAAATCTAACCCTCCTCAGTCACTCCTTATGACACACATGGCAAGTTAAGGTGTTACTATTCTTTGTGCCCCCTGAGTTTTGAATTTTATTCGAAACCGACATCATGGCACGCACACAGAACTTAAGTGCTGAGCTATCTATTCCAACATCCATCTAACATTATGTAGACTCAAAGTCCCACACAGATGATAATTGTCTTCTTCTTCATCATACATTTTCAAACTCCCGCTGGTTCTTTCTTGTAGCAGGACAATGGTCCTACTATATTTCCAGCAGGATATAGTCCAGAGAATAGGAATACGTTGTGTCGCTGTTTTATTTGCTTTAATGGCTCGACACATCTGTTCTCGACGGAGTTGATTATGTGATCTTTGGATCTTTCCAGAATGAAAACACTTTCTCCCCTGTTCACCAATATGTCTGCTCTTTTGTTGTCTCTGATCCCTGTATGACAGGGACACTAGATCTATGTAATACTTTAGACAAACGAGTTCTTCATAATATAACCCACTTTTCTTTTTTAACATGCATCTTTCTTTCCTCGGCAGATTGCTTTGGGAATCTGAGAGCATGTCTCCCTTTAAGACCTAGGCAACACAGTGGTGTTGCAGTAACTTTTAGGATACCCATAAATTTAAACTAGAGGATTTCCAGGTCACTTGATTATTTTCTTATAAGTCATGTTCCCATATTTGCCTGAAAATTGTTTTTTAAGAGCTCACTGTCTAGTCAGTGAGTGACCAGAAACCGCCTGACTAGTGTTGCCTATGGCACTTGTTAAGTAGTGATTGTGTCACTCCTCTATGATATCAGGAATAATCGCCATCCCCTTGCCCATCCCAAGCAGGACATCAGAACATTACATTTAGTGCCAAGAAGCAAGCTAAAAGTGGGTAAGCCCCCACCACTCCATGGTGGTTAAAAAATGATTTTTCCCTGAAGAAGAGAACAATCCTGCTATAACTTTTTATAAATTGACAAGTATAAGTCATCTGTAACTTGACTTGACAGGTATAAATTTAAAAAATCTTTGACTTGACAGGTATACGTCATCTGGTCATCTGTAACTTGACTTATTAGGTATATGTCATCTGTAATTTGGCTATTAGGTATAAGTTGTCTGTGACTTGTCAGATATGTTATCTGTGACTTGACAGGTATAACTCATATGTAACTTGACTTTATAAGTCATCTGTAACTTGACCTGACAGGTATAAGTCATCTGTAACTTGACTTTATAAGTCATCTGTAACTTTACTTGAAAGGTATACATTATCTGTAACTTGACTTGACAGGTAAAAGTCATCTGTAACTTGACAGGTATAAGCTATCTGTAACTAGACTTCTTACATAAATTTCATCTGTAATTTGACTTGACAGATATGTCATCTGTGACTTGACTTTATAAATCATCCGTAACTTTATTTGACAGATATAAGTTATCTGTAACGTGATTTCACATGTATAAGTTATCTGTAACTTAACTTGACAGGTATAAGTCATCTGTAACTAGACTTATTAGGTATAAGACATCTTTGACTTAACATGTATAAGTCATATCATGTACAACCGTGGTTACTAATATATTACTCTATCCATGGGAAGAACACATAAACAGAAAGCAAAGTTCACCAAAGTCAGAGTGACACCAGCTGTTGTGGTATGGGGTAATCTGGTGTTCACACTTATTCTTCTAAACTGGAAAACACAGAAAACAAGATGAAGGATATATTAAAGATAAATTATATTTAATTACTAATTTTTGCTCATTACTTGCCAGATAAATGTTAAATTTGTGGAACAAATTATGAATATATTTATCAATCATGAAAGATTTATGTCAGATGTTCATGTCTGCCAGTTCCAATGCTCCCATGGTATGGATAAGGCGGTTCTCAATCATAAAGTGACTGCAATGGTCTGATGTACAAGACTAAATGGCTGTTACCAAGATGTCAAGAGCACACCTTCGGTTAGGGTCATTGAAATGGGCAGCCACCTGTATTATTTCATCATGACAAATGTCATATAGGTGGCGGCAAAAGTTATCATCAAGTCTATGGTAAGTTTCTCCTATGTACGAGAAGTCAGGTGACAACACTTACAAATTATTGTGTAAATTATGTCTCTAGACTTGCTAGTGAAGCTCTTAACAGTTGGTGAAAGTGGCATTAGGAAAGTGAACAGTATTCGTGTGAACCACAAACTCGCACTTATTACATTTTTTGCCTCAAGGTGATGTTCCTCAGTAAATAAAATACCAATATGACTTTTTTTATTGAAAATTATTTTTATTATTAAAAAAATGTACACTTTGCTGTTCATTAAAAATGAGGATTTATGCATTGATATATGCACTTACCTGCATTGTCTGGTGTCAGAAAGGACATCTACTTCGACACAGATTCCTCCATTATGACATTTACATTTTTCTGTCAAAAATGCAAAATATATTTCTTAATCAAACAAGCAAAATATATTTGCTGTCAAGTGAGCAAGTTTTATCTGTTTCAAACAGGTATGTTTTATTTCTCTTCTGTCAAAAAAGAAGACCTATTTTTTGTCAAACAAGAATATATATTTTTCGATCAAACATGCATGTTTTATTTCATTCTAGCTAGTTTTATCTCTATCAAATAAGCAAGTTCTACGTCTGTTAAACAAGTATGTTTTATCTCTGTCAAACAAGCAAGTTTTATCTCTCTTTTGTTAAACAAGTAAATTTTTATCTCTTTTCTGTCAAACAAGAAGATATATTTTTCTGTCTATAAATTCTGTGTAGAAAGGCAAAAATTGGGAACAAATTAATTAATGCAGAAGATGTTGATAGAATCCTGAGGGATTTTGTCCTTTGTTCCTTATGTCAGAGTTTTATTTTCATTCTTGTTCCTTATGTCAGAGTTTTATTTTCATTCTTGTTCCTTATGTCAGAGTTTTATTTTCATTCTTTTTCCTTATGTCAGAGTTTTATTTTCATTCTTGTTCCTTATGTCAGAGTTTTATTTTCATTCTTGTTCCTTATGTCAGAGTTTTATTTTCATTCTTGTTCCTTATGTCAGAGTTTTATTTTCATTCTTGTTCCTTATGTCAGAGTTTTATTTTCATTCTTGTTCCTTATGACAGGGTTTTATTTTCATTCTTGTTCCTTATGTCAGAGTTTTATTTTCATTCTTGTTCCTTATGTCAGAGTTTTAGTTTCATTCTTGTTCCTTATGTCAGAATTTTATTTTCATTCTTGTTCCTTATGTCAGAGTTTTACTTTCATTCTTGTTCCTTATGCCAGAGTTTTACTTTCATTCTTGTTCTTTATGACAGAGTTTTATTTTCATTCTTGTTCCTTATGCCAGAGTTTTACTGTCATTCTTGTTCTTTATGACAGAGTTTTATTTTCATTCTTGTTCCTTATGCCAGAGTTTTACTGTCATTCTTGTTCTTTATGCCAGAGTCTTACTTTCATTCTTGTTCCTTATAACAGAGTTTTATTTTAATTCTTGTTCCTTATGACAGAGTTTTACTTTCAGCTCCAGCCTGAATCTCTTTGTCATTCTTTTTAGTTGGGAGTTTTTCAGAGCTTTTGCAAGTCCTAGATGATTGTTTGACTTAATGTAGCTGTGATGTACAGTGATACTAGACAGCCTTCTGTTGCAGAGTGAACTTTTCCCTAGAGTGATTTTTGCAATCTTGAGGCATCTATGCAATAAAAAAGTAGATTCACCCCCAACAGTTCAACCATGGATCTTCATGTGTATGAATTATAGAGTGGAGTGATGAACTCCACAAGCAACCTCCTTAGTCGCTTCTTACTATATGCATGGTAGATTACAGTGTTACTATTCTTTGCTATCATTTTTTTATTTCTGATTAAAGCACATGAAATTTAGTGAAGAGATGCCTGTCAATTTGGAGAATTATAGAGACAACTGTGAGAAGAAATAATACGGGTAGTAACAAGCTTTCAGAGTAATCTGGTATTTGGAAAGATCTATGTAGCTTCAAAATATATGAGATGATAATTATGAAGTGATCCCTATAGCTGTGAGAAGATAGTTATTTTTGACAAGCATAATGTTTCTGACTAAAGCACTAGATATGCTTAGTGAAATAACGAGGTAAGACCCAAGCTTCTTTAAAGTTAGATGTCACAAAAAGCATGGTTTTGTTAAGTGGTTTATGTAAGAATGCTTTTTTTTTCTTAAGGGAAGGCATTCCCGAGAAGCAATATCCCAGGGTTGTCACATCCTGTCAAGAGCATACCACATACTTCTTTGTCAACTAGTTCTTCATTCTTCATCAGCTTTGTTGACCCATCGGAAGTGGTGGTGCTGGTACAACTGACATTATTCTCCGCCTAGGAAACTGTCACAAAATGAACAACAAAATACAGTTGAATACCTGTATAGTGCATTCTTTTTTAACACAATTTCCAGTATAACAACACTTTTCAAAATCCTCAATTGTATTTAGACTTATTCTATATTGTTTGTAGCCTATAGCAAATTTCTAATATTACATATTTTGTCAGTCCTGATCAAGTTGTTAAAACAGGATTCCACCGTATGGAACAAAATGAAAACTTACCAACACATATCTCTCCGGGCAGTCTGTATTGGTTTGGGGTAAGATCTTCATAGCCTTGATTGCATTGACAAGAGACAGTACCATCTGTGTAGCTACACGAAGCGTGCCGGCTGCAGTGGTTGTGTTCGCTGCTGATGCATGGATTGAGTTCTGCTCATGAAGGAATACAAATCAGATACGATGGTGAGATGTCCATATAAACAATGTTAGCTTTGTTTATATATTTAAAATGTTGCTGTAAAGACATGTTATCTGGTCGTATTGCGTGATTACATGGTTGCTTGTGCACCTCTCGGATTGATATCTCTGATTTCGGCACCTGTGCTTGCTTGCGCAGGACATGTGGTTATGTTCAATGTAGGGAATGGTCCAACCAGTCTTAGTTTCCTATTTTGGATGTTCTATGTTAGATGTCGCTAATTATGATAGCTCAAAGTTAACCTGTACGTCAAAAGTAACTTTTGTCAAAATCCAAAAAAATGCTAAACAAATTTCTCTGAGGCCAATCAAACATGAAAAAAGACAAATTTGCGTAATTTTACTTTTAAAAAGTCAGTCAATATGGCAAAAATGTTTCTAACCCCAACAAGACGTGTCACTTGCTCGTATGAATGATGCCATAAAGTTGGAAGACAACAGGAAAATATGAGATAATAATTACCAAACAAAAAAAAGATGTACCTACCAACAAGAGCAGATAATGAGCTAGAAGATGCATTACTTCCTCTGGAAGATGGTTCTGACGTATCAAAATAGAACTCTCCCTGCGACGTCACAAGAATATCTTGATTTATGGCAGACTGTACATCATCACCTGATAGAATGTCTTTGTCAAGTCCGACCTCAAATGTCAAGGATGTTTGTTGATCCTTTATTTCTACAGATCGAATTTTAAGGTCCAATACAACTTCCAGACCATGCCTTTTTAAACTCAATCCAATCTGGCAATATAAAATACTGTATTAATTGATTTTAAACTCAATAAAATGTGTCAATATAAAATACTTCATTAATTGATTTTTAACTTCAATCTGTCAATATAAAATACTTAATTGATTTTAAACTCAATCCAATCTGTCAATATAAAATACTTCATTAATTGATTTTTAACTTCAATCTGTCAATATAAAATACTTAATTGATTTTAAACTCAATCCAATCTGTCAATATAAAATACTTCATTAATTGATTTTTAACTCGATTCAATCTGTCAACATAAAATACTTCATTAATTGTTTTTTAACTTCAATCTCTCACTATAAAATAATTAATTGATTTTAAACTCAATCCAATCTGTCAATATAAAATACTTCATTAATTGATTTTAAACTCAATCCAATCTGTCAATATAAAATACTTCATTAATTGTTTTTTAACTTCAATCTCTCACTATAAAATAATTAATTGATTTTAAACTCAATCCAATCTGTCAACATAAAATACTTCATTAATTGATTTTTAACTTCAATCTGTCAATATAAAATACTTAATTGATTTTAAACTCAATCCAATCTGTCAATATAAAATACTTCATTAATTGATTTTTAACTCGATTCAATCTGTCAATATAAAATACTTAATTGATTTTAAACTCAATCCAATCTGTCAACATAAAATACATCATTAATTGATTTTTAACTTCAATCTGTCAATATAAAATACTTAATTGATTTTTTACTCAATCCAATCTGTCAATATAAAATACTTCATTAATTTATTTTTAAAATGCAGTGTTTTGATTTGATTTTTTAAATGATTAAAATAACTACAATGTATGGAAATAGTTATGATTGGACATCACTGCAATCCTGGCAAGTTCATGGTGTGCAGCCCTACCTCAAGTAAATATCATATTGCTTCTATATAATGATACAGTTTATGGTTAAGAAGATATGGGGGAGGGGCGCGAAGGGAAATTATGGATCAATAATACTTTCTAACAAGATTAAATTTATTAACACTCAGGGCACTGAGAAGAGAGAGACTTGCAGGATTTTGTGTAGATTTTTCTAAAAGTGATACCCATACGACTCTGATAGTTATGTTGTATGTTGATTCTTGATTAGGAACAAACGTCACAGCACTGGGGGCACTCCATATATGCTCTGCTTGCCATTCCGTCAACCATCTAAAAGTGTATAAGCTCAGTGTCCCAGTCAGTTGCTGATTACGTGTTCTTCTGATCTTTCCGAAGAGGGAACACTTTCTCCCATCACCTCTAGTCACTTCCATTTCTACCATTCTCTGAATATGTACATTGTCACGTTTGACTTCCTCCTCGTCTTCTCGTAGGGTATCCATGACTGCTCTAATAAATTCAATCATGTCTTTTCTTATCTCGATGCCGTTCACCAAAGCTTTACCAGCCAACACACCGGCTCTTTCGTTTCCCCTGATCCCAGCATGACCAGGACAGTAAATCCATGTAATGCTCTGCGCATTGTTGAGAAGAGTGACTCATTCAGTTCTGATCATACATGTCTCTATCTTGTGCAGCATACTTTGAGAGTCCGATAGAATCTCTGAGTCTGTTGTTGGTTGCGTCATCAGCTAAGTGAGAGTTGTTGTCACCGCTTCTATTTCCATTCTCATACTCGATGTTGTAGCGGGGTAGGCAGCTGACTTCTCAGCTAATTTGTTGCCATTTTGGTAGGCCACGAAACCCCAACCACACCTGTTTGCTTCTTGCATTACTGAGCCGTCTGTATAAATTATTGTATCGTGTGGCTTCGAGTGCTGCAGTATAAGTTCATGGATCTGATAGTTATGTTTTGAAGGTAATGATGCGAATGGTTTATGTGACTCTTTTAAAAACGCTCTTCACTCTGCCAGGCATCCAATTCCACGTGTAATACTAAATTCACTTGCCAGTATGCACAACAGAATGCGGGTTGAAAGATGTGTATAATTCTATAGTATAATGCGGGAACAAGAAAGATGTGTATGATTTTCATAACTTGTGTCTGCAAAATATAGGCATAAAAATATATGAATTTTTCCCCTTCGTTTTCAAACTCCCATCGGAATTCTCTTATAGCAGGACAATGGTTCTACTAGATTTCCAGCAGGGTTTAACTCAGAGATCGGAAATTCGTTGTTGTGGTTTTATTTCGCCAATTGCCCGACACATCAGACGTCAGCGGTGGTAACTAATACGTTCCATATTTTTATCACTTCCACTGAATGGTGGGCATCCTCTGTAACCTATCGCTAGTAGGCCAGTGCTGTAACCATATCGCTAGTAGGCCAGCCCATGACCATCAACTCCTATAAGACCTACTGGCTATTTGGGAAGTGATGCTTTTGACTTTTCCGTGATTTTTATTGACTGTCGACACAGTGATTACTTTGATGTTCACGGCACACGAGGATTCTCTCGTACGAGAGAACTGTTTCCCGTACTACAGATGGCCACCACTTAAAAACATTCCACCATAAAAGTGCATGACATTTTTGTCACTGCCTGCGTCGCTATCGGCATAGTTCAGCTACACTCTAGATGTATTATTGTTGACTAAACTCTATGAGCGGTTAGTTGACCACATATCTTTATTGTGACACATGACTATGAGAAATGTAATACATTTTTGTTCCTATTTTCACAGAGAACTTTGTAAACTTGGTCTTTCAAGTTTTTCTCAACGGGTTTGCTGCCGCCCCCTCCCATATACAAGCGTTTTGAATGTGGGTGGGGTCGTTTGAGAATGTAATACCGTAACTATTGCGAGCTTTGGAAAATTCTAAGCGCTCCCACCATCTCTATATTTATATTTCTTTTCAGTTCCCTGAGGAACCATGGGCTGCAACTGTCACACTTAAACAATG
Source organism: Meghimatium bilineatum (assembly GCA_034231615.1). NCBI lineage: Eukaryota > Metazoa > Mollusca > Gastropoda > Stylommatophora > Philomycidae > Meghimatium > Meghimatium bilineatum. The sequence continues at coordinate 13,580,875 of CM067316.1, read as the reverse complement.
TACTCGTATATGCTGCGCTGTCCTCTTTATCTATGATCGTGAGGTCTCAGTTGATTTGATCTCTTTCTCTACTGTTTCTCTCTAGGTTTTCGTAAGCTTTTCAACTCTCCTATTTCCTTGTGTATTCCAGTCTTGGGCTTTTCTGGTTATGTTGTAAAGCTTCTTTCTCACGGTGTCAATCTCCACTTTCTATCTCTACATTCACTACTAAGCACTGGTGTGTTCTTTTTCATATTTCAACATTTGATATCAACTAAGGCCATATGTACCTACATTAGGCACTGGTGTGCTTTCTTTCATAGTTCAACATTTGATATAAACAAAGGCCATATGCACCTCTACTAGACGCAGGTGTGTTCTCTTTCAGAGTTAAGCATTTAATATCTTCTTCTTCTGCGTCATTTTCAAAATCCTACTGAAAATCTCTTGTAGCAGAACAATGTTCCCACTATATCTCTTGTAGCAGAACAATGTTCCCACTACATCTCTTGTAGAAAAACAATCTTCCCACTATATCTCCTGCAGCCGAACAATGGTCTACTAAATTTCCAGCAGGGTGTAGTCGAAAGAATGTAAATGATTTGCGTCATCGTTTAATGTTCGCCAATGGTCCACACATCCGTCTTCTGTGGTATTTGATATCAACTCAGGCCATCCAATCCGAACTAAACTACGGAGACATATATAGATAAATATCTGTAAATTTAATGTAACGTCCTGGGTTACATGCCATGCTTCGAAACCATAAAGCAATACAGACTTCACATTTACATTAAAAAACCTATTCATCTTTCTCTGGGAGAATGCCCCCCCCCCTTTCCCCAATCATACATAAATTAAATTAATTTCGGTTGTAGCAAACTTGTCATTGCTTTTTTTAATCCCAACTAACGACCTCCCCCATCTTAGATTTCAGTATTTACCACCACCAGTGGAATTTACTTTCAGCTTTTGTTAATTATATTGATAACAAACAATACGCAATGGATGCAGGAGGAGTTGGTATCCACTCCAGGGGGAGTGGGAATCCATCCCTCTCCATAATCAATGCCTGTAGATTTGTATTCTGTTCTACTACTAACCACGATCCCTCAGATTTCGAACATCTTAATTCCACCTTACTGAGATCTGAATGTAGAGGGTGAGATGTATGTGAACTAATCTTAAGATGTACACGAGATCACCAAACCTTCAATGTAGAAGACAGATTTGTGAAATCAATGAGACTGTTGTCACAGTGAGACTGTGTTGTCACAGTGAGACTGTGTTGTCACAGTGAGACTGTTGTCACAGTGAGACTGTGTTGTCACAGTGAGACTGTGTTGTCACAGTGAGACTGTGTTGTCACAATGAGACTGTGTTGTCACAATGAGACTGTGTTGTCACAATGAGACTGTTGTCACAGTGAGACTGTGTTGTCACAATGAGACTGTGTTGTCACATTGAGACTGTGTTTCTCGCAGGTGTCTCCAGGAGATACGTTTGGCTTCTTTCTGAATCCTTCCCCAGTCTGACAATCTTCGTATGGTTAACCGTGTGTATGTCACACGGGGATCTCCCTGGCGTCGTGGCTAGGCTGCTCGTATTGTGTTTAAGAGGTTGCGGGTTTGAATCCCGGTCGCCTGTTTAATGAGATCCTTGTAGATTATCGCTTGAAGTTAATGAGATCTTGTAGATTATCGCTCGAAGTTAATGAGATCCTTGTAGATTGTAGATTATCGCTTGAAGTTAATGAGATCCTTGTAGATTATCACTGGAAGTTAATGAGATCTCTGTAGATTATCGCTTGAAGTTAATGAGATCTTTTAGATTATCGCTTGAAGTTAATAAGATCTTGTAGATTATCGCATGAAGTTAATGAGATCCTTGTAGATTATCACTGGAAGTTAATGAGATCCCTGTAGATTATCACTGGAAGTTAATGAGATCTTGTAGATTATCGCTTGAAGTTAATGAGATCCTTGTAGATTGTAGATTCTTTAAGTTATGAGATCCCTGTAGATTGTAGATTATCGCTTGACGTTAATGAGATCCTTGTAGATTGTAGATTGTCGCTTGAAGTTACAGAGTTACGATCTATGAGTGATACTCGTAGCGGTACGCTTCGTTGAATTTCCTTTTTCAATTTGTGTAGCAAGGTCGAGAAGTTAAGGCGGTCTCACAACCGTGGGGAGTAGGGTTTGACTCCCGGTAAGGAATTTTTTTTCTGTGGGTCGGAGGGTAAATTTTTTTTTAAAACTGACCCTATACATGATGCGACAACAGTAAGGGTATACAACTTTTATAATACACGCACCTATCTAGCGGGAAACATGCAGTATTGATAGTTTAAAAAAAAAGAAAAGTATGAAACACCCCTGTATTTGGGGAACTGTGTATATTTCTACTGTACTATCTGCCATAAGCGACATTGTTACACTTCAAGTAAACCAAAACACTATTTGATCGTGTTACAATATTTCTGACGTGACCTTCGTTATTACAATTCTGAGTGCAGCGTCACTGCGTAAACGTATAACAAATCCGACTATGAAATGATTTTTATTTGTCAATTAATTAAATATACTGTCTGTGTCACCAGCCAAAGAAAAGAACGGGAAAAGGCCTTAAGCAGTGGCAATAAATGGGGTAGCACTGCGTCCGATTACCTAAGGTCACGGTTTCTGAAAAGTATTTCCTTATTTCCACTAACTTATCTTAGTTAAACATACCAGACCCAAGAGCCTATCCCTAATGGATGCCATTTTCTCACTTGAGAACTGTTGACTGCTTTTGGAGGCTGCAACTTTGACGTGACCGTGGTAGAAGCTAACAGCTGGGGAGAATATTGATGGTATATTTTAATCATCTACAGTACCTTAAAAAAATGACATCCATTTTCTTAAAAAATCATATAATTTTATATAGGGGAAGATGGGGCTTAATTAAAGTCTCAAGGATAAAAAGTCACACATAGCATATCATCAATCAATAAACCCATAACCCTTCAGGGTCGTAGGGGTGCCACATTGGATGCTTCAGCACACAGAGTCCTCCAGCGAATTCTATCCTCAGCGATGCGGATGAGTGTGGAAATATCTAGCCCTGTCCATTCCTTGATGTTGTCTGTCCATGTCTTTATTTGGCCTCCTCTGCTTCTTCCACCCTCGACAGTTCCCTGCAGTACTGTTTTTGACAAGGAATCGTGCCTGCATACATGTCCGAACCATGCTAGTTTTCGTCGTTTCACAATTGAAAGCAATGGCTCCTGGACACCTGCATACATCTCTACTTTATTTCTTACGTACACATTGGTCTTATGTTCCCTATAGGAAATTCGTAGAATTCTTCTGTAGCATTTATACTCGAAAGCCTGTAATCTTCTCTCCATGTCCGCAGTGAGTGTCCAACTCTCACAACCATACAACACAACAGAAAGCACCAGCGACCTATACAGTTTGATTTTCACTCCAACACTGATGTTGCTTTTCCAAATCACAGTTAGCCTTGACAATGACGCTAAAGCCATCTCCAGCCTTATTTTTAGTTCTGCTTTGCATTTACCATCGCTGCATATACTGGATCCGAGGTATTTGAAGACATAGCATATACAGAAATCTGAAGTGGAGACAATGAAATAATTTGTACTATTTCACTTATTTTCAGGTGCAAATCGTATATAATATGGGGACTGCATTCCTAATACTTTTATAATTATCCTACTTTTTCATGTGCTTGATGTTGAAATAACTATCTCCAAAAAGATGAAATTAGAGCAATTTGTCCATTAACAAAATGGTTTGATTTTTTAGTACTGTATTCATTAACTATCTACTAATGTTTTATAAATGTTTTTATAAACGAAGTATATCAATATTTTGTGCGACTAAATGGTAAATATTTTTTATGGCTGAGGGTAAAAAATCACTATGCTTGTCCCAAGAAAGATGTTGTGGGTTTCACCTCTAATAGCTTGTAGGCCCCTATCTTATGTGACAAATTTAATCAATTTATCAATCTATCTATTGAAGTTTGCACTTGTGCCGTTAAGCGTCGTGGGGGAGGGGGATTCTGAGTTTGTTTGTCTTTGGCTATTTAAGTTACATTGACCATGGTAAGCTTGTGTTTATTTAATGTTTCTTTGATTGTCTCTGTCAATCTAGGTCTTGGTCTTCCTCGTGCCTCGTAGCCCGGTCTTCTGCTGATGTATGCACGAAGGGTTGGTTGCGCAGGTTTAATTCTCACGACGTGATCTAACCATCTGGATTGCTGTCTCTTGATGTAGTCTTGACTTAAGAAGATAGTCTTAACTTCTTTCCTGATATCTTCATTTCTCCGGCGGTCTCATCTTGTGACATTTACAGCTTTCCCTAAACATCTTATTTCGCAAACTGTGATCTTTTTCGCCAAAAATTCTTGAGACTAATGGGAATTGAACCAGTCCGTTCAACGGCACCAATTCACCTAGCAACTCTTGTACACGGGTTTTTCCGTACTTGACTAACATTATCTCCAAAAAAAGATGCGATTTTGTCAAGACATTCAAACTGTGCACTCAAGTCACTGATAACGGACCAATCAAGACAAGGACTATCACAGCAACAACGAACATCCCATACATGTATTGAAGTATCCTCAGTAACAACATAAGCATAATTTAAACATAAATTGAAACTTGTGTCCAATTAGTGCCTACCTCATATTTAGTTTTGAAGCGGAATGTGTACGAACATAGTTATGAAGCACAAGTTCATTACAAGTGCGTTACGGTATGTATAGTTTTCGCACAGTCAGTGATATTACATCATATGCAGATTGTGTTGCTAGGCATAAATAAAATGGCTATTGTTAAAGCAGGCTGAATTGTACCACGATGTAATGCCACAGAAGAGTAGTAGGTAGGAATATCCTAGAGTTTAGGAAGGGTTTGGGTTAGCGATGACATTACACAATGAGAGCCACCGATCACTGGATATGTGCGCTACACACTGAGTGGGGGGGGGGGGAGTTGACGGCCAGTGCGTTGCGCGCATATTGTTAGTTCTGTATCCGAAATTACGACTTTTTAACATTGATACAGTAGCCATTTTGACATAGAATATTTAAAGAATACAATCGGACAATTATTTAAAAACTATAATCTTTGTAAACATTGGTAGGCACTAATTGAACACAAGTTCCCATAAATTTTGCTTCATTTAATTGTAAATCGTTTTAGTTGGACATTGTTGTTATATCCTTCTGTATAATATTAAGAAGAACAATTGGAATAAGCTAGTGGAAAATAAAATCCTTGATATTTTTTGCGTATTTCACAAAAATCCTGCTAGACTAAATTTAAGACCTACAGATGACATGTCAGGGGGGGGGGACGACTATGCTGCATGGTAACCTTAGTATACCGGTATTTTTTTCTAGCCTCTGCGAATCGAAAATCTGCACAATTCTCCACAAATGAGGCGAGGTTGCCATTTGAGCGTTTCTTAGTCCATTTGTAATTTTTACATCGACCTGTTTCATGGCCATCTGTAAAGATACAAAAATGTCATCGTCATATTTGGGGGTGGATAAACAAAGACGACAATGACAAGTTTCCAAACATCTTTTTAATTCCTAGTCATGTTTTTAAATGCGGCGGCCTCCGATGTCTTGACGAGACATGAAAAGGAAGCAAAGAATAGCAACATTGTTATCTACCACGCATATCATAAGAGGCGACTATGGATGTTTTTAGGATGTGGTTGGTTTCTCCTTTCGATAGAGATTCAAAGTGACCCAGAAGCCGTGCTGAGATTGAATGTGTCAGGCCGAAACGCACATATGTTGCAAGCAAGCTGTAAACCATGACACGGCGCATTCCGTTCTTCGGACTGCATCCTGCTAAGTATGAGGAGTTTGAGAATGACCGAAGAAGTCTGGAGGCACGTTAAACTCTTCTATATTATCATAAAGTATTGCAGTCCACTATTATATATATTTTTTTATCCTAGGCGTATTTGTATATGAATTTATTTTACTTTCTTATCATAAAACTATAGTTCACTGAGATGTAGTTCTTTAGACGAATGACGAGAATTTCATAGACAGAAGAAAAAAACAACGAAGACGTGATGAGAGAGATTCACACGAAAAGTAATTAATATTATCAACATCAGAAAGTAATTAATAGTATCAACATCAGAAAGTAATTAATATTATCAACATCAGAAAGTAATTCATATTATCAACATCAGAAAGTAATTAATATTATCAACATCAGAAAGAGTCAATATTTAATGGCTACATAATGGGACGAGGACGTTTGCAGTACAATTAACTCCAACATTCAGAACATTGACATTGATCACAACATTTCATCTTCAGTACTGTGTATCATATCTACTGCCGACTTTCAACTATACATTCGTACAGATATATGACTAAAAATGAGTAGAGGATTGACTTAATTGTACTAGAGTTACTGCACGTATACTCCGTCCCTCAACGAATCATCACACCACCTGCCGAGAGTACCGATAATAGCACGTGAATCCGTAGATTCAAGCGATAACTCCCGGTGATCTCCGGGGAAAAAATGCACTTTATAAACAAGACATCGTAAGTGAGATTCTAACTCGCGATCTCTTTAGCTTCGAGTGATATATACCTATCAATCTATATGTGTGTATCAAAAACATGTATGTGATCTTTCTCGCGAGTACGCAGAAGATGCAAATACATAATTGTATTTACATAGAATTATTACACCAAAAAAAGATAAAATACCTCTACAAGGACCTGCATTAGCATTTTCTGGAAAGAAGCCATTAAGACAACGACATTGCATCGACTCTGGTTCACAGCGTTCGTAGTGAATGACATCACAGCCAAAATGTGTTTTGGGGTCACATAAGCCCGTAGTTGAATTGAAAGCATCGTTAGTTATAGAACCGTTTTTCATGTGTGCTTGGTGACCAAATGACGTAGATTTTCTTCGAAATGTACCATTATTATTCAAGTCTGTGTCTGCTATGTCTTGAATAAAACCTCTTTGAAAATGTGCTGCTCCTTGGGAATATCCTTCGAAGTTGTATGGCAGGTGTTTAGCTGAAGATGTGTTATGTTTCTCACTATTCTTAAATTGTGTAAATCCCAGTTTAGTGTTGCCTTGTCTTGAGGGTTTCGATTTACTATTAGGACTGTCTTCATATTGCCAATCGTTGTTTTGAGATTTAGTCGTGGGAACTTCTGCGTCTTTGAAATTATCAATGTATGTTGTTGTTTCTTCATTATTATTTTGTGAAGAGTCAAACACATTTGTATCGCTATTTTGGTCATCGTCATAGTAGATGATGTTGGCGTCATTTTTGTTCGGTACCTCTCCTGCAAGAGCTTTCATTGAACCGTCTTGGTTGTGTTCTACAGTGTCAAGGCCGTACATCTCATTAGCTGAACTACTGTCTGGGTAGTATGCATTCTCGTCCTCGTAATAATGTGGCTGACATCTGATGCCTGAAACAGTTAAATAATATTGATTCTAAAATTTTGATAAATTCTTAAAAACAAACAAAACAAAAAAACACACATTATAATATCATATTTTATTGTATATATATATTAGGTTTAATCTTCTTCGTTCGTTCGCTAAAAATATATTTATATCTAAAGTTTTATTATAAATTTGACTGCGTTCTTTAACTCGTACAGAGGTCCGTAGAGTTTTTCTTCCACTGTTGTTTCTCTGGCCAGTGTATTTGCCTCAGCTTTTCATATTCCGGACATTTCTGAAGAATATTCTCTGCTTTCTAAGGTTTCTGTCCACAAGTACACATGACTTTGCTGCCGATTTTTAACTTTGTATACATGTAGCTGGTGAGTCGGTTGTGTTCTGTTCTGAGGCCCATAATGATTACTTGTTCTAGGCTGTTCATAATCCGTTGTCACCTTCTTTTTTGGTGTTGGTTTTCTAATTACATTGATCCTCTGTTTCTTTTGATGGTACGCTACTGGCACAGCTGATTTATCATCAGCAGCACCCTCCATAGCCAGACGATCTGCTTTCTCGTTTTCAGGTATTCCACATTGCGATGGTATCCACTGCATAGCTCTTTACAATGATTGCTTAGTTCGTTCAGTAGTATTTCCATGTCTTGCAGTTTCCTTGACTGGGGTGCTTGGACTACCAATCTTGCATCTGTCAGGAATACTACAGCAGTAGATTAGGATAATGAATACTCAAATCCGCTACCAATTTGCCAGAGCTGTAGCAGTTTCATCCTTGAATGGACACTTAAAATTATAGAAATAAATGTGGTCAAATATATGGAAAAACAGATTCTGAAATGGTTCGGCCGCTTAAAAAGAATGAACCAATATTGACCATCACCAAGAGCATATGACATGAGAATGTAAACACGGACAGAGGAACACCAAGAAAAATATCGATTGAAGAAGTTACCGACGTCCTGCGACGTCACAATATTATTGCATATCAAACGATAAAACGTCCCACAGCGCGATAACCAATCATCAGTCTATATTTCGGTGCCTTACAGCAAAAGCAGAGAAAAGACAATAGATAGAACTGAACTGTGGTCAACAGCATCAAAACAGAGTAGACATGTCCGTCAGAGATTTTTATGATGGTCAAAGTTTTATTATTGTGATGTTGTACAGTGAGAAATTCTGTAACATATATTCTGTGTCTTCTGAAGATTTTTCACTGCGATACATATCAATGTTGCCAATTCCAAACCTTCCATACATAGGTTGTCTTGTTCCGTCACCAATTCCAAACCTTCCATACATAGGTTGTCTTGTTCGTCACCAATTCCAAACCTTCCATACATAGGTTGTCTTGTTCCGTCACCAATTCTAGACCTTTCATACATAGGTTGTCTTGTTCCGTCACCAATTCCAAATCTTTCATACATAGGTTGTCTTGTTCCGTCACCAATTCTAGACCTTTCATACATAGGTTGTCGTGTTCCGTCACCAATTCCAAACCTTTCATACATAGGTTTTCTTGTTCCGTCACCAATTCCAAACCTTCCATACATAGGTTGTCTCATTCCGTCACCAATTCTAGACCTTTCATACATAGGTTGTCTTGTTACGTCACCAATTCTAGACCTTTCATACATAGGTTGTCGTGTTCCGTCACCAATTCCAAACATTCCATACATAGGTTGTCTTGTTCCGTCACCAATTCCAAACATTCCATACATAGGTTGTCTTGTTCCGTCACCAATCAATTCTATACCTTTCATACATAGGTTGTCTTGTTCCGTCATCAATTCTAGACCTTCCATACATAGGTTGTCTTGTTCCGTCATCAATTCCAAACATTCCATACATAGGTTGTCTTGTTCCGTCACCAATTCCAAACATTCCATACATAGGTTGTCTTGTTCCGCTGTGACTTGTTCTGAATATAAATATAATTGATCATCCTTTCCTCTAAGCTTGTGGATGGCATTGTCTGCTAGGGTGAGTTGAGTTTTATTTATGTTCGTGTCGTGTAAAGTTTGATTATGGACTCCATTTCTGGAAAAAAATACTGAATCCTCCATCAGTTGTTGCTAACCGTAACTTGCAGTTTTGGTCAGCTGGTCAGTATCTCATAATTCATGATGTGGAAATAACATGAAAATCATCGGAGAACTAATTATGTTGCATAGTTTAATTAATATAAATTATGAATAAATTATTGAATTAAAAGAAATATTTATAAACTAATTATGATGCATAAATGAATATAAATGTTCCAAGCGTTTATGTGGAGTGTGGTTGAGATCAAAAGGCATTGAAAGGCAGATGTGGCATCGGTTATGCTCACTGTCTTAGTGTCTTCCAGGTTGCATGATACAAGCATCAATTATGTTATTACTTTTATAGCTTCACACTCCGCTTTGAAATGTTTATAATGAACACCACTGACTATTGATTTATTAAACTTGTTTCGAATGCATCATTCTATTTATATACCACAACCACAATTTATCACTGAGTCCTCCGCAGCGCTATCTGTATATATTATGGTCCAAGAGGATTTTGGGTAATCATTGTCAATACCTTTCGCTTTAGGACAAGTATAAATACGTCAGCGTTTGTCTTTATAATATGTTTAGAGCATAGGTTCCCAATGTGGTCTTTATTGACCCCCCCCCCCACCCCCAAAGGGTTGATTTCGACTTGTAGAGGGCCCGTATGAGCGAGAAAAAAAATTGAGTGTGCACGAGATGTAAATGGTGGCCCACGTGAACGGACCCATTTTATGCTGATCACCATCAACATTTAGATCTTCCGTAAATATCGTTATAACACAGATAGTGTGTACTTATACTAGTCATAGAAATATATATTTTATTAGGATCTTATTTGTTTCGTTCCATATGCAAAAGTTCATTCTTTTATAACAAATTTCCCTATATAACAACACTTTTCAAAATCCTCAAATATATTTATTCTTTATTGTTTTTAATGTATATAGCGACTTTATGTTATTGCATAGGTTACATATTTTGTTGGTCCGGGCCAAGTAGTTATAATAGGATTTTACTGTATTTACTTGAATTATGTGTCTTTTCAATAAAAGTATGAATAAAAATGGTACATGTTTACAATTGTCCTCTACACAAAACCCTATCACGGTGAGCAGCACCGTGTTATGTCATGCGACCTATTCTTTCCAGAACGTAGACTAACTTACGAATCTCCTGAAACCCCCTCGGTCTCTGGTAAGTTGTCCCACTTCCTCTAGCGACATGTGCATGCATTCCTGAATATCTCTTATCCAACGACGTCTTGGTTGTCCTCTTCCTCTATTGCTTTCTATTGCCCCTCCAACAACACTCTTTTCATACCATCGAGTCTCTTCTATGGTTTAGAGTTTTATATTCCTGATAAGGGTTTTAGTCACCATGCGCTTAATGGGGTTTTTTGTGTGACCATAGGCTGAATGGGTTATCTTTTGAAGAGGAAATGGGTTCGCTGTAGCTTTTCTTTAAGTATGCGAGTCTCGTTAACAAAGCTGGTTAATTTTGTTTTTTTCTTTTAAAGTAGAAAATATTGACCCTGCAGCTTAGAGAGTGGTTTTCAAGAGGTTATCATTCTTAGAGAGTGAGGTTATCATTCTTGCAGAATTAGAGCCAATGGTCATATCCCAGGTCCTACATTCAACACATAGACACGGAAGAAGAGGTCCTACATTCTACACATAGACACGGAAGAAGAGGTCCTACATTCTACACATAGACACGGAAGTAGATGTCCTACATTCTACACATAGACACGGAAGAAGAGGTCCTACATTCTACACATAGACACTGAAGAAGATGTCCTACATTCTACACATAGACACGGAAGAAGAGGTCCTACATTCTACACATTGACACGGAAGAAGATGTCCTACATTCTACATATAGACACGGAAGAAGATGTCCTACATCCTACACATAGACACGGAAGAGGAGGTCCTACATTCTACCTATAGACACAGAAGAAGAGGTCCTACATTCTACACATAGGCACGGAAGAGGAGGTCCTACATTCTACCTATAGACACAGAAGAAGAGGTCATATATTCTACACATAGACACAGAAGAAGGGGTCCTACATTCTACACATAGACACGGAAGAGGAGGTCCTACATTCTACCTATAGACACAGAAGAAGAGGTCCTACATTCTACACATAGACACGGAAGAAGAGGTCCTACATTCTACACATAGACACGGATGTAGATGTCCTGCATTCTACACATAGACACGGAAGTAGATATCATGCATTCTACACATAGACACGGAAGAAGATGTCCTACATTCTACACATAGACACGAAAGTAGATGTCATGCATTCTACACATAGACACGGAAGTAGATGTCCTACATTCTACACATAGACACGGAAGAAGAGGTTATACATTCTACCCATAGACACGGAAGAGGAGGTCCTACATTCTACCCATAGACACGGAAGATGAGGTCCTACATTCTATACATAGACACGGAAGAAGAGGTCCTACATTCTACCCATAGACACGGAAGAGGAGGTCCTACATTCTACCCATAGACACGGAAGATGAGGTCCTACATTCTACACATAGACACGGAAGAAGAGGTCCTACATTCTACCCATAAACACGGAAGAAGAGGTCCTACATTCTACACATAGACACGGAAGTAGATGTCCTGCATTCTACACATAGACACGGAAGAAGATGTCCTACATTCTACTCATAGACATGGAAGCGGAGGTCCTACATTCTACCCATAGACACAGAAGAAGAGGTCCTACATTCTACACATAGACACGGAAGAAGAGGTCCTATATTCTACACAGACACGGAAGAAGAGGTCCTACATTCTACACATAGACACGGAAGAAGATGTCCTACATTCTACACATAGACACGGAAGAAGAGGTTCTATATTCTACCCATAGACACGGAAGAGGAGGTCCTACATTCTACCCATAGACACGGAAGATGAGGTCCTACATTCTATACATAGACACGGAAGAAGAGGTCCTACATTCTACCCATAGACACGGAAGAGGAGGTCCTACATTCTACCCATAGACACGGAAGATGAGGTCCTACATTCTACCCATAGACACGGAAGAGGAGGTCCTACATTCTACCCATAGACACGGAAGATGAGGTCCTACATTCTACATATAGACACGGAAGATGAGGTCCTACATTCTACATATAGACTTGGCAGAAGAAATACACCCTTTATCTTTCAACTGATCTAACTCCTTGAATGCATTCAAAATATCAGCACATTTCATGGTACTACCACAAGTCACAGTAGCCACGCTAGCATAGTCTATCTGTCCTTTTTTCTCATCAAACATGGTAATATCACAAAGCACAGTAGCCACGCTAGCATAGTCTATCAGTCCTTTTTTCTCATCAAACATGGTACTACCACAAGTCACAGTAGCCACGCTAGCATAGTCTATCAGTCCTTTTTTCTCATCAAACATGGTACTATCACAAAGCACAGTAGCCACGTTAGCATAGTTTATCTGTCCTTTTTTCTCATCAAATATGGTACTACCACAAAGCACAGTAGCCACGCTAGCATAGTCTATCTGTCCTTTTTTCTCATCAAACATGGTACTACCACAAGTCACAGTAGCCACGCTAGCATAGTCTATCAGTCCTTTTTTCTCATCAAACATGGTACTATCACAAAGCACAGTAGCCACGCTAGCATAGTCTATCAGTCCTTTTTTCTCATCAAACATGGTACTATCACAAAGCACAGTAGCCACGCTAGCATAGTCTATCAGTCCTTTTTTCTCATCAAACATGGTACTATCACAAAGCACAGTAGCCATGCTAGCATAGTTTATATGTCCTTTCATCTCATCAAACATGGTACTACCACAAGTCACAGTAGCCACGCTAGCATAGTCTATCTGTTCTTTCATCTCATCAGCATTATCATCGCATGCATATATCCCACAATGGCATTGGGTCAAAGGACATGAACTCATAGACCGCTGGATCAGCAACCAACCAACCAGCATTATCATCATGAGTACAACAGCCATATCCTTCATCACTACTAACAAATAACATATTTTTAACATGCATTACGTTTCCCTCGTTCCTCCTAACTTATACGCTGGCATAATAAGTAATATCAATCTACGTTCCTTCAGCGCCGAATACTGTGCATTGGGCAGAAACCAGAGCTCTCCAGTTCGAGCAATGTCATTCTACTCTGTGTACTCTTGTATGTTGTTTAGGCCCATATCTATACCCTCTTAGATGGTTGTTCAACGAAGAGTCTCTCTTGGTATTCCACTATTTCTTAAAACATATTCATATATAGCAACATACTTTTGTGTAGGCATAAACAGCAAAAATGTGGCAACGGTAAAAAAGTACTTACTGTTCATAAGTAAACAGAGGCTCGATAATTGAACCATATAGTTAAACTGTATAGTCTTCATATTATTAGAAAACCTGTGCTAGTTTATCCGTTGATAAAGTTTAATTGATTCCGAAAAATCGATCTTTCAATCCTTAATACAATCAATATTGTATAATAATTCAATATAAAAAAAACTACACTTTTCTTAAAAGGAGCCAGTAACAGAAATTATTCTAGATACATGCTCTCCTTAATTAAAAGTGAGACGTATTTTCGTGTCGGGTCTTTTACGAAAAATATTGTAGCCAAAACGAACAGAAATCTGGCAGACTCTATGAAAATTTCCAGAAAGTCAATAGAAACCGTGCAAGAAAACTTGAATTCACTTGAAGAACCAGTAATTTAGCCTCCACTTTTTTTCCTCCTGGCAATCTGGCAAAGACCTACAAGCGACAGAGTGTTTTCGCCACGTTCTGTTTGTCGACATTTGCAAGAAGAAGAAGCCTGCGAATGTTATGTTTGCTTACGTCAAACCACGATCTGTCCACCAAACTGTGCACACACACACACACTCAAGTTCAGTCATGATCCTTTTATTTGGCTCACAAACCGTCCATTTAAAACCCACCTTAACTACATCATACTCAGGCCAGTTTGAAGACCCTACCATGGTTTAACAACTGTCCAGACATTATTCACCCACGCAAAAGCAAATGTGTTACCGGAACCCGAAATGGGAGGGAAAAAATTGTTATATTGTGAACTACTATGCATAGCGCAATAGAAGGTTAAGAAAGCATGTGCGTGAGGTTGACAATCTCCAAGCAGAAGCAATCCAAAAAATGCACTGCTAAGTTTTATGTATCACGTCGAGAGGGACAGATATCGCTGTAAAAATGCAAATCGTAGTGCACACATTCCATTGTGGAGAAAATTTAAAACACGATGTGCTGAAATTTCGGTAATCACTGGAAAGCTCACAGGAAAAAAAACAAGATAGATCGACATATCCACTTATATAAAGGATAAAACGTAGAACCTAATTCTTCTTCTTCTTCTGCCTTCGTTCTCAAGTGCAGATTAGCAGGATGTAGTCCGGAGAACGGAATGCGTTGTGTCATGGTTTACAGCATTGTTGCGATATCTGCGCCTTTCGGCGTTACACATCCGACTTCAGCATGGCTTTGGGTTACTGACCCTATATGGGATGTGATAGCCAACTCCATCCCATAACCTCCTTAGTCGCCTTTTACAACATGTGTGGAAGGTAAACAGTGTTGCTATTCTTTGCTCCCCTTTCGGGCCCCGGCAACACGCGGGCGGTACCACATGATGAATAAATGCATTTGATCAGATCACAACGCTAAATTGAAAAAAAACCCATATAGTTAGGAAATTATAACAAATTGTAATACAAAGGAAAAGAAACACCGAGGAAACAAAATAAACGTAAAATTGATATAACACAAGATTGAAGTGCTAATAAGGGATCCTGCTGTAAAAACTATATAACAATAATACTTACATAAAACACAAGGTTGATCAGCTTTATAATGATCACACAGACTATATGGTATTGGTATCAAAAGGTATAAATAATAGCACACAAGAAAGTTTCAACGCTTCAACCGTAAGGTCTTTTTTCCACACAAAAAAACCCAGAAGACAAACAGTAAAAACAGTAGATATAATAGCACGATCACAAAAGCATTAGACAGCAGATATTTAACAACAGAAGTATCCATGATATCAATAACTTATGTATACATAAGTATTGTCAAAGAAACGCGCATTAAAAAATATGGGGAATGAGAACCAAATAAAACAACCATTCCTGAAAACAACATGAACAATACAATCCCCCCACCCAATCCAATCTAAATAAATGAATTACCTGTATTAAGATCATATGACTTAAAGGACACCAAACTGTCATATATAGCGATTTTCAAGGGCGTACCTAGCACTATCGTCTGTAGTGAACGATCTTAAGGCAGTGACCTGAATATAAAATTATACAGGAGCATAGACATAGATGTCCAACACCCAGACCATTAGGTCACATTTAGATAAAAGCTAATATGACCTGATATAACCAAAATAGACTTCTGTCTTAGGTTGAAAGGGTCGTGCCTCAGCTAAGAGGCTTTAATCCCCCATTTAACAAACAAACAAACATAGATGTCTAAGATTACCACCGTACAATTCACATTAAAGTCCAATATAATTTGTTTGGCAATGGCAAAGGAAAATAAAACTTTTTTTTTTAGTTTTCTCATCAAAAAAGTCATCAGCTATCTCATCAAAAAAGTCATAATCTTTCACATCGAAAAATTAATCAGCTTTCTCATAAAAAAAAGTCATCAGCTTTCTCATCAAAAGTCATCAGCTTTCTCATCAAAAGTCATCAGTTTTCTCATCAAAAAAGTCATCAGCTTTCTCATTAAAAAAGTCATCAGTTTTCGCATCAAAAAAGTCATCAGTTTTCACATCAAAAAAGCCATCCGTTTTCACATTAAAAAAGTAATCAGCTTTCGCATAAAAAAAAGGAATTACAAAAATGGACGAATGCCGTTTTCACATTATTTTATAGGTAAACCCCCTTCCTCAATGAAAACTTGTCTACGGAAAATAAAACTTTTTTTTTAGTTTTCTCATCAAAAAAGTCATCAGCTATCTCATCAAAAAAGTCATAATCTTTCACATCGAAAAAGTAATCAGCTTTCTCATAAAAAAGTCATCAGCTTTCTCATCAAAAGTCATCAGCTTTCTCATCAAAAGTCATCAGTTTTCTCATCAAAAAAGTCATCAGCTTTCTCATCAAAAAAGTCATCAGCTTTCTCATTAAAAAAGTCATCAGTTTTCGCATCAAAAAAGTCATCAGTTTTCACATCAAAAAAGCCATCCGTTTTCACATTAAAAAAGTAATCAGCCTTCGCATAAAAAAAAGGAATTACAAAAATGGACGAATGCCGTTTTCACATTATTTTATAGGTAAACCCCCTTCCTCAATGAAAACTTGTCTACGGCCCTGATGGTTTATTTGGACATGTGCTGATATGATTATTCGTTATAAACTATACTACAGGGAACAGCCGAGCTTGGAAGAAGCAGAGGAGGACTAAGAAAATCATGGACAGGCAGCATCAAGGGCTGGATAGATCAAGGTATTTTCACACTCATCTGCGTCGCTGAAGAAAGAATTCGCTGGAGAATGTGTGTTATTTCATCCAATGTGGTACTCCTGTGAATCTGGCAGGGTATAGCAGTGTTACCCAACCTTTTCTTTAAACCTTTCCCCACCTCAATCTTTCAAAAACTCTGATGCCACCAGTCCTACATTTTTTGATAGTTCTATTTTTAAAATGACTTATTCCATAAATGAAACCTAATTATAACTTGTTAGGACACAAGACTTGGGTTTTCGGAAGAAAACACTATAAAATTATTAGAAGAAAAGGAAACAGTTAAGTAGGCTAAATTTTCTAAAACATATAATGGACAACTAAATCTCAGGTACAAAATTATGTTTTTTTAAAGTGTCCCCCTAAACAATGAAATTCCCACCCTCCGTCCACCTGTGGGGCGTGTGCCACAACACCGGGTTATAGGCTTATAGTATGGTGTGATAGCAGGGAGACGAACATGAGGTAAATGGGAACTGTTGCTTATTTTTCGTGCGAAGACGGTACAACGTCTTTAATGAATAGCCTATTGTAATGTTAAACTTATGTCATGTTTACGGGGAAATGTAGCTTTCTTTTTTTTTTTAAGTACGTGCCAGCCCTGATTAAGAACCTCGAATAAATAGGTCAGACAGGCCTGTTCAATCAATTGTCTCATATTATCTTCACGGTAACACCCCCCCCCCCCAAACACAAAATCCCAACAACCGAGAAATACAGGAATACTCAAAAATGTATACACTGTAAACTAATAACGATGTACACAGGAGACACAATCACGTGACATTTACAGTGCATGAATAAATGTCTCCTTAGTTGATGATTGGTCGATAAGGGATTACAACCTTTTAGTTAAAGTATGTTGACATCATGGACTTAGAATACCATGGCCTGTCAGAAAACTAATGTGGAAGTGTTGAAAGAGTCAAATGCGAAACGGACCTTAATAAATAATATAAGAAAAATACAATCTTCATATTTATGGCCACTTCATGAGACAAGGAGGTTTGGAGAATATAGTCACAACAGGCAAGATTGGAGGCAACAGAGACAGATGGCTAAAACGTGAAAATATATTAGGCAGTTTGACAACATGGCACAGCAGGGAAACAACAACGAGCTTGATACATAATACTGGAGACCGAGAGCTGTGGAGAGCCATGATCGCCTACGCCAGCCGGCATGGCACCTTATGATAATGTTGATATCGTCTTAGCGTAAATAGGCTTGAATTTCTAGCAAGTGTACTTGCGTTACAGCATACACACACATTGTTAGGCTGCTTGTTGTTTGGTGAAAGCTCCACTGGCTTCGTGAACTGTTCTTCCACGTGATCTGGTGGTAAAAGTCCATTCGAACCACTGATTGTGGATTATTTTGATCGTCTGTGTCTCACAACATCCGTGTCATGAAAATGTTCGGAGATGAACTCCGTAAACACAGCATTCATTCACACTCATATGTCTATCAATGAACTCTCTAGTGATTGCAAAGATAGTATTGAATAGATAATCCATTCTTCACCAAGATCAATGCCTTCTGGTGCACACATCTGTTCAAGATCGATGCCTTCTGGTGTAAACATCTTTTCAACTTATTGTTTCATCTTCTGTGTCCATTCTCAAGCTCCTGCAGATCAGCAGGATATAGTCCAGATAATAGTTGTGCCATAATGTACAGCTTAACTGACAAATCGAACTTCAGCATAGCCTCTAGGTCGATTTGACACTGTGGGGTGAGACTAGTGTGATAAATATGTTATAAAGTAAGGGAGGGAGAGGGGGTGGGTAATTCCCTTTAAAAAGGCCACTCACAAGTTTTCGTGTATCAGATCTTCTTGTGAAAATCTCTACGGGAGGGGGGGGGGTGGCTTTTTACCCGCATTTTGGCAAAATGTCTAACACTAAAAGCCATATGCCTATTCCGATTTGCCAAAGGGCGGGAAGTTGAATACCTCAAGCCTTCAACCTCCTTATCTACGTGCATTTATGGGACAACACATTCCACCTAAAATTCCTCTTAGATACGATATGCTTGACAGATAACAGTTTAGCTATCCCATGCTCCCCTTTCAGACCCTTCAACCAAGGACGATTTCTATTGGAAATTAAGTTTATCTATCACTACATCATATTTTTTTTTACTAGAAACAGATTATTGAAGAGATTCTTTCTTTTTAATTATATCAGAGAACACAGGTCAGCTGTGTTGGAAATTTAATTTATTTATTGGATGATCTCCGTGACAGAAGACACATGGCAATCACATAATACTGTGAATTAATTAATACGTCTACAAAAAAAATACCTTATGACCACTGATCTATGTATAAATAAATCAAAGTCTTCAGGCTCTATCGCATTTAGTGTTAGCAAGCGTGTTTACTCGCTTGAACGAAGCGAGACCAAGTGTGTTGATTCGAACACGTAACAGATTCGTTGTATTTGTAAACTGTTATAGAAACTGGGACATAGGCAAAACAGGGCGAGATATAAGTCAGTGTTATAAAACCAAGACAATCTTGGTCAGACCTGGACACATCTTTGCACTCAATACATACAATTACAATACATATGTGCCATTAACATAAACAAATATATTTTCCGCAATTTTAGTAAGCAATGTATCAAGTCAAAATATTTTTGAGTTTACATTTTTTTTAACTCAGTTGACACAGGTGGATGTCGTTATATTGTGAAATTGCGTTATTGTTGAAAGTAAATTTCCTCTAAAAAATGAAGCGTTTTAAAACTCACAAATTGCAATCCCATTTTTTTCCCTCGTGAATACTAAATTTATTTTCTTTTGTTAACGAAATTATAATTAAATAATTAATATCTTTTAAATTACGAATTAAGAATTATGGCCATAAAAACTGTAAGACTACATTACTACTTTTTATCAAAATACTTTATTTATTCTTTCCAATAAATAGCAGTATCTAAATGTTAAATCAAAAATACGTTCAAGTGTAAGGGTGTAAATACAAATAATACTAAAATTTAAATAATTACAAAGTTATTTCATGACAAAAAAGTCGAGTGAAGCACTTTCTAAGCAGCTCTCCTATACCCCCGTAATCCTCTCTCGAGGCGGTATGACATAGCAGGCGCCGACATCGAAAGCCACTCGGACGCTGAGTATAGCTCACCACTCAGCACCACATGGTATAGCTCACCACGTTTATGCTGTTAACATTCCGTACGACCGAAAACTTCACCCCGGTGACTTCTTCCTCTTTTAACATGTCATATGGGGAGGAACCAGCCTAGATCCCAAGCGGTACTGTGACGAGCGAGCTGACTCGTCACTGGCTGAACCTTGACCCCGCGGTGGAGTCTAAGACATGTGATGTGTAATTGACTGGTTCCCATAACAAGTCAAGAGATAAGTCGTAAAGTTCCGCGGGGAACTTGAACCTGATACGGACATTATCCCTTAACATCCATGAGTTTATGTGCCACACTTTTGTTCACCATGTCAACAGTTAGGGAAGAATGTCGTGCATATTGCTTTTAAAAAAACGTTTTTATAAATAGTAGAACGGGGAAGAGTTACATAAAATCACTCAAAATAAATGAGAGTTGTTTATTTAAATTATTATATTACCACATGATCAGATCAAAATATTTGTGTTCTTATGATTTATTAATACATTTGCACATATTAATACATTTCACATGTATTACATCCCCTTATCTGATAGTATCTGCGGGGTTATGACCCTTAATGAATAATGGAAATGTCCACTCTCTATAGCCCTGCTATCCTAGACAGAGCCTCAAAATATATTTCACAAAATTATTTTTCCACACAGAGCCTCAGTTTTTATCCTATTTTTGCATTGCAATCACGTTTTTATCTTTTTAAAACGTCAAGTTGCAAAAAGAGTCATGTTTTTATGTTGTGAGTTTAATTCAAGTACAATTAGTTTTCGCAAAAACAAAACACTTGACATTTGTTTGGACAATCATTCAATCATGACTATTACATTTTTGTTTGTAAACGTTTTATGAGATTGTCTTTTTCTAGGTCATATCGACTTACTGTACCGTGTCTCTCGTCAAATACAGTCACGTGAACTCATTCTTCTAAATGACTTTACTTGACGTTGATTTGTCATTGGCTGTCGACACAATGTATACAAAAGTGACCAATGAAAATCACTGTAATGGTTAAATACTGTGACTTCAGATGGATTATTTTCAAATAGTCCACACAACTAATTGAGAGACAAGATTATACAGTGTAGTAAACAATGTGTAATGGGGAATTTTTGATACCACATCGGTATATTCCGGTAATTTCTATTTGTACTGTGTCTTTCAGCAGACATGGGTTAGATGCGATCTGTTGCATTCTTTATCTTTATAATAACTAATGAAACCAGTATTCTGGTTTTCACACTTTTCTTTTATTAATATATGATATGCAAGTTGTTTGGGAAAATTAGCGGTATATTGCCCTGAATGACAGATGCACAAAATAACCACCATTTAACACGTATTGTGTTTTTTGAGATTATAACAAGATTTAAATAATGATACAACGCCAAGGGCAGACTTAGGAAAAGGTAGATAGACAACATCAAAACCATCCTGAATAAACATGACTGCACTACAACCATAGCAACACACCTGGCTCTGTAACACAGACTACATCTTCTATACAACCCTCTACGCTCAGCGGCAAGTGTGGACGTTATGACAATAGGACAATTCTTATAAAAACGTCCGTATTATAAGTATAGTAATAATTACTTAAATTTAAACCCCCTCCCTCCATTGTCCAAACTATTTTATCTGTTGTTTCTATATATATTCTATGCATGCTGTTATATCTATTATCTTTCTGATGTTCTCATTGCACATTTTAGTTGAGTCTGTGATTCCAATGACCTTTTTCAGGCATTTCATTTTGCAAGTTTTGATCTTAAATAAATCAAAAATCCTGTACACCATTCAACATAACTGCAGAATGTTCACAGTGCCCAATAATTACATACTTGGGTTATACATTGTTCACTTTCTCCACCTTGGATTCACTGGACATTTATGGATTTAGAAGTTATTCATCTGACATTGGACTATTCAACAATCTCAAAAAGGTTATTATTTTATGGTTAAAAAACTATGCATATAACCAAATTGGCGCCTGTGTGTTGCCAGAGGACAGAAGGGGGGGGGGTAAAGAATTGCAACATTATTACCCGCCAATTATGTTGTAAGAGGCGACTAAGCAGGTAGTGTGCTCGCGTTGGTTGTTTCATCCCCAAAACGGTCAAAGTAGTAGGATGTGTCAGACCGAAAAGCACAGATATCGCATGCAAGATATAAGCTATGGCACAATGCACTTCGTTCTCCGAACTACATAATGCTAATATTCAGGAGTCTGAGAACGAACGCAGAAGAAGAGGAGAGAAATTGGACCATGTCCGCGTTTGAAAGAGGCGCGCCTCACCATAAGGTTACCTTAAATAAAATTAATTATAATAATACCATAGTTTGTGTTACAAACAAGAGTTAGGTAATAACGAAACATGAGGATGACAAAACAGAGTTTTATTACATAAACATATTGGTGCTCAAAATTATTCCTTGATGACACACACACAAATGTAAGTTTACACAAGGGACTGCTTGACCATCATGTAATAATGAATACATATATGTGTGTGTGTGCGTTCATGTGTGTTCGTCCATCACAAGTGATGATGACCATTTTTTACATCCATTTTTGAAAATTCAGTTAGAATTATGACCATGCCTAATAGTTCGTAGATGGCTACTAATGAGCCCTATTCGAGCTGTAAATGTTCTTGGGCAGTTCGGGCATGGAATGACCACTTTAGGTGGATTTTGATCTATCCGTGACTTTCTAGCTACTCTCCGCAATTAGGCTGCAACATTTCTCCTCTTTTCACAAAATGATGCGCTCTTTTTGACTGTAGAGCGCCATATATATATATATATATATATATATATATATATATATATATATATATATATATATATATATATATATATATATATATATATATATATATATATATATATATATATATATTATATATATATTATATATATATATATATATATATATATATATGCATACATACATAAAGTGCTTTTTTCTAGAAAAAAAGGTGGGTATACGGTGTTTACAGAAGCGGATGGTCAATACTTTAACACGAATGGTCACCACCCCCCCCCCCCCCGCCATATTGCCGTCATACTTTGTACATAGGGAGTTTTGAAGAAAAAACCTAAGCTTACGTAGGAAACATTTTGAGTAATCAAATAATTCTCTTATAGTTCTACTGTCATAATATAAAACGGCCGGTTGTGTGGTTTGTTGTGTATTCTCCATAGCGTTAATTATGAGGTTACGTTATCTAAAGAGGGATGGTTCAATCATTTCGTGTTTTGAGTGTCAGAAGGAGGAGCGAAGAATATTAACACTGATCTACCATGCATGTCATAAGAGACTACTAATAGGTCTGAGGTTAGTGTTGAGTATGAGAACTAGTAACAAAAAGAACCACTCAAACCCTCTCATATATATATATATGGGCCTCACAACCTCCACCCATACAGACATACATACAGATATACAGTCACGCATACATACATACTTACATACCGACATACATGCACTAATATAATGCTTACTTTAACCATGTTTATAATAAAGGCCATAATTTATCCATGCCTTTATAAAGTTCAATATTTCTATTTTTTTCCTTGCTATTTTAATCTGTTGCTGCCTGGTGCCCAAAAAGCCGTTGTTATTTTAGTTAAGCCTCCAAGCTGTCATGAAAGGAAACAGGACATATTAGTTGATCATCTTTTCTATCTCTATTGTAAATAAGAATTCCTTAGAAAATTATAGGCTTAGCAGCTTGGACGGTTACCTTATAGTGGGCCTACTGTCCGGGATTTTATCGCCTCTCTACAAACAACTGTATAGTGCGCTTAATTGCTTTATTGGCACCATTTGAATTTATGTTTCGTTCTTGCGATATCAGGCTTAGTTCCGAAAGCTCTTGAAGTGCATCACACATCGATCCTAAGTCTAGAATAAACTCCATACAGTAGTAGTCTTCTTCATCAATCCTTTGTATGTGCACTTATCTTTTTTTAAATCTCTAAAATTATCATCTTTAGCATTTCTAAAATGACAAACTAAGTCTTTATAATCCTACTAAACTGCAGATACTGAGCGAAAGCTGGGTGCTACCCAACTAATGCTTAATATTCGTTCAATTTTCAACAACTGCGCTACCAGTGAACTGGCACATACATGGAGTTCGCGATTATTCTTTGGTCGATGCATGATAAAAAAAACGTGTCAATACATGATGTGAATCTATTGATTCCAGAAACAATCTTACCAGCATCGTGGACAGATAATTCCAGATTATGCGTAGCACAGTATCAAACAATTAATGATGGAAATTTATCTTTTAGTTTCTTTATTTTACTACGAGAACCCAACATTACCGCTGTACCATCACAAGCAACATAAAGTAAACATTCATTCAGGCATTCTTCTGTCAATCCAATAGAATGAAAACATCTAATCAAAGCGGAGAAGATTCCGGCGGATGGTACATCTTCTAGTTCAGCTAAGTCAATAAATAAATTAACTTGTCTGATCATTTCACAACCTGAAATTATTGCGCGAATATACAAAATAATGTAGATTTTCCGACTGATTATTATCGTCTGATTGTTAAATTTAACAAAAACTGATAGATTAAATCTCATCGCAGGACAAATAGGTCTCCAAATCAATTGATCACAAACAAAAATTATGGACTTCACCAATTCACAAACGAAATTACTTTAAATGGACAACAACTTGAAAAGGTACACAAATTCTCCTATCTAGGAAGCAAATTAACACTCGATGGTGATGTCATGCCAAAAATTACAATTCGCATTGCCCTAGCATCAAGTGCATTTAACAGACTGTCTAATATCTGGAAGTTAAAGTCAATCAGCACACGCACAAAAATGCGCTTATTTAATTCCTGCGTTATTCCGGTGCTATCATATGGATGTGAGAGCTGGAAAAGCTCTTTATCTTCAGAAAAGAAATTACTGAGTTTCGAGAACAAATGTCTTCGTAGGATAACTAACACCCATTAAAGTGAATTCAAATCGAATGATAAAATCAGAGAAGAGACACATCAAAATTTCATCACAGATGTTATCAGAAAACGCCGTTGGTCATGTTCATGGCGTCGGGCATGTCATCGGGCATGTCCTACGCGCAGACACCAACAGAATACACCACCAATCTCTTGAATGGATACCTACAGGCAAAAGAGCAAGGGGTAGACCAAAAGAAACACTCCGAAGAACAATACTTAGAGAAAGTAAAACAACCAATATTCATACTATTCAAGAACTGCACAGAATAGCTTCGAACAGACAGAATTGGAGGTATCTGACCTCTGTCCTATGCGCTAACTTCAGCGCAAAAGGAAAATGAATGAATGAATGAATATATAATATAAGTATGGCGATAGGATGTAACCCTGTCGTGCACTCATATCTACAGAAAATCATTCTGAGATATCACTATCAACTCTCACAGCTGCTTGTTGATAATAGTAGAGTGATTCAATAAGATATGTTAGATATTCTGGAAAGCCCATGTCTCTCATTATTTCCCATAGTTGCTGATGTTGTACGCAATCAAATGCTTTGGAAAACATTTTACACTCATGCAAACTATGAAGCCCAAACGCTTAGTAATTACAGAGATAATAGACAATATCGGTGTTCAACTATTGATGAACACACTATAGAGTTAATTTTATTTCTCATATACTTGAAGATATCTAACAGCAAATGCAATGTCGTTCTCAAAACAAACCCACGTCCCCTAGTTATTTTGTTAGTATTAGAGTCTTAAGTTATATGTACCAAATGTTAAAACTTTTGTTCCGAACTCAAATAATCTTCCTTGTTTTTCAAACATTATAAAGGTCAAGTATTCGGAAAGATTGTCTAAATATTACAAGCCTCCTGTCCGTGGCCTTGCCAGATGTTATTTATTCGTTACTCAACAACGAACAAATATCAACAAATGTTAACTTTGCAAATAATACTCTCTGGCAGTTCGTATTTCTCCTCCATATAGACACAAGGAACGTTGTCAATGGTATCTACGGCCGATCTGTGTTCACATACATGCCTATAATATTTTTTGTTTCGTTTCATTATTTATGCATTTGTATTTGTACATTGAAATGATGTTTTAGAAGAAGAAAACGTTTTCTAGATATCATTTATTGTCGCTTGATTGGGGACCATCATCACTGCACAAGGGGCATTCCCGTAAATGCTTTTTTTTTGCAATTCCGTCAGCCATCTAAAAGTATATAAACTCAGTGTCCCAATCAGATGTTCGTTGTGGGATCTTCTGGTCTTTCTAGTGAGAATGAACTTCCTCCCCTCTCTCCTGTCACTCCCAATCATTCTCTGAACATGTACTTTGTCTTTTTCAGCATCCTCTTCTTCATTTTGTAGTGTATCCAAGACACTACAATTAGTACAACCCGTTCTCTACTCATTACTTTGTCATCCAATTTAGCTTTATCCGCCAACTTGTCATCTCTTTCTCAGCCCCTGAATCCCACATGACCCGCATGACTCCCACTGGGCCTTATTATCGCTAGGACCACATAGGTAAAAGCATATAATAACATATAAACCATAAAGTACCTGACATAAAAAGGCATTTTTTGCTTTGGGGCCACAACCAGAAATAGAAAGCACAATTAATAAAGATAAGTAGTAATATGTTACAATAAAATTAACCTAACTAAGAAAAAACATTTTTTTAAATAAGAATAAATTGTAGTAGGTAAATATTAAAAACACATAAACAATATAAACTTCTACGTTACGGGCAATGGGTTTTTATCAAGAAATAGAAACATAACACAACAGAAATAATAATTGATAAATAAGCTAGAAATGTGCTTCTCATTTGTTTCTCTTCTTCTTCTCGTTCACAGTTTAACATGTCAACACAGAAAGTTCAGTTTTCTTGATAAATGCTGCTGTATTTGAAAGCTCGTCAAGACTCCCATACAGTTTTACGTATGTGTTTTACAGTTGGCCAGTACTCACAAATTTAAACACTTGGTTATATCAGGAAATGAAATCACAAAGACAGATATGTAAGGAAATGATGGAACAAAGCTAACAACAACAAAAAAAGACCAAGAAATCACCTACCAGAAAAAAAGGACCACCATTACAGCTATTAGAAAAGTCGACCACTCAAAAGATAACTATCAGTATTTCCGCAGAGATAACAAATTATCTTCTACACCAGGACACGTCACAACAGACTAAACAGCTACTTAGATAGACTAAGACTGGCTACATCATCTTTGTGTTCGTGTGATAAACAGTACAGACAGCGGAATATATCCAGCAAGAATTCGTTAGAATAAGCAAGTTGACAAGTACAAATCCTGATCTGAATGCATGAAAGTGTATTTTCAATAGGAATTTTCAATAGGAAAATACACAGAGAATAGATTTTCATGAGAATATAATTCAGTATAATTATAACATTGTATATTTATTCGTAATATGATGGCTCAAATTGTAAATCGTTAACAAGATTCAAATTTGCGGTTGAGTTTTCGTTAATGCTAACATAATGTCATTCTCAACATTTAACCTGTTTAGATTTTTTTTGATTTTTTGTAATTTCAAAAGATGTGAAAATCAACAATCACTTAAATATACAGAAACAGATGACAGTACACTCGAAGTAAAAACATTGTCATACATGAAATATGAAACATCCACAAAACCCGTTTAAAATGAAAAATACTTAACAATTTAAATTTACTGCTTCAGCTGACGGTCCTAGGAAACACTCTTTGCGCCTTTTTGATGAAGTCTCTATCCTATGCTTTGAAAACCTATGTATTAATGTATTCGTATAAGGCTGGTTTAACTCAAGAGCTTGCATTGGACCCAACAGTTAAATTTGATTTAGAACAGTATTTTGTGTAAATAAAGAACTGCATCGTTAAAAAGACCGAATTATATTTTTTTCGAAATATACATGCAAGTACAAGGGCAGTCCACATCATAGTGGCACAGTTGTGTGTATTAAAAAATAAATCCTATAAGTATTCAGCAAGTTCTAAACAGTTATTACCTAGAGCAAATGCTAATAGCAAAAACTGTTTGAACAACTTCTGTGGTCAGATATATTGAAAAATAGAAACTGAAGTAGTTCAGTCACTTAATGAGAATGAAGTCATATTGGCCAGAAGCAAAAAGCATACAACATGAGAATAAAAACACCAATTGGCAGAGGAAGACCAAGAAGAATGCAGATTGAAGATGTTACCAACGTTCTGAGACGTCACAATATTGATGCATACGACGCTACCACAGTCAAAAAGCCGATTGTCATTCAGCCCTACGGCGTCTAACAGCAAAGGCAAAGA
Organism: Meghimatium bilineatum; assembly: GCA_034231615.1. Lineage (NCBI taxonomy): Eukaryota > Metazoa > Mollusca > Gastropoda > Stylommatophora > Philomycidae > Meghimatium > Meghimatium bilineatum. The sequence continues at coordinate 13,552,346 of CM067316.1, read as the reverse complement.
AAGGACAATGGAAAGAAGACCTGGTAAGATCCTGTGTCTTAATTAGGAGATTTAATCAAATGATCTACTTATGAAATTTTTTCTTCTTTACAAACTTTTCTTGGTTCCTTTGACTTGGTAAAGAACTTGCTAATGTTTAGTATACTGTGTCATTTTAACAAAAATTTCATTTATTTCGCTATTTTCAAGTTCAGTTGGGTTTAAAATGTACTTGTTTTATTTGGTCATTTCTTGGATTGTAGAAGTTTCATGCACAACATAAACTTGTTTTCGTTGTCAAATTCCCATCAAAACTCTTTTATAGAGGATAATGGCCGGTTCTTGTTTGGAACGCGTGACTCCCTATGTCATTATTTCTCTTGACAATATTTGTCAGATTATGCTTTTCCTTTATTAATTTTAATATAAATTTATTTAGGGTTAGGGTTAGTTATATAAAACACAAATATCCTAACCGAGACCCTAACCCTAAATAACTTTATATTAAAATAAATAAAGGATAAACATAAACTGAAAAACATTGCTAAGGGAGGCAACACAAACTGACAAATCAAAATAGCACGCGTTCCAAACAAGAACCTAATAGCCATACTAGATTTCTAGCAGAATATCGCCCAAAGAACGGAAATTGTTAGGAAACCGAGGTGTGTCGCGGTTTTATTTCAGCCAACACATTTGGTGCTAGTAATCAACTTTGAATTCACATTTTTAAATAGAGGAACAAAATATCCTTTACGAACAACTCAGCTGTTACTTTTAGAAAGTAATACTATAACTTACAGTAAGGATACTTTTAGAAAGTAATCCCTTAACATACAATAATTGTTACTTTTAGAAAGTAATACATTAACTTACAATAACTGTTACTTTTAGAAAGTAATACTATAACTTACAGTAATGATACTTTTAGAAAGTAATCCCTTAACATACAGTAATTGTTATCTTTAGAACGTAATACATTAACTTACAATAAAGTTACTTTTAGAAAGTAATACTATAACTTACAGTAATTGTTGGTATCATATCCTATTTAGGATGTAGCAATTTTTAGGACTGACATTTCTATGACAGTTCTGTGATGTAAGTTCTGTGACATCATTTCTGTGATGACATTTCTGTGATGTAAGTTCTGTGATGTCAGTTTTGTGATGGTAATTTTGTGATATCAGTTCTGTGATGTCAGCTCTGTGATGATAGTTCTGTGATGTCAATTTTGTGTTGTTTGATCAAATAGTATAGTGTGGTCCCAAGAAAAGAGCATTTATATGATAAAACCGTTTTTATTTTTTGTTTGAATTAGAAATATAGGTCAGGGACTTTCACTAAATTGGAAATATAGGTCAGGGACTTCCATAAATTGGAAATATAGGTCAGGGACTTCACTAAATTGGAAATATAGGTCAGGGACTTCACTAAATTGGAAATATAGGTCAGGGACTTCACTAAATTGGAAATATGGGTCAGGGACTTCACTAAATTGGAAATATAGGTCATGGATTTCATGAATTAGAAATGTAGGTCAGGGACTTCCATAAATTGGAAATATAGGTCAGGGACTTCACTAAATTGGAAATATAGGTCAGGGACTTCACTAAATTGGAAATATAGGTCATGGATTTCATGAATTAGAAATGTAGGTCAGGGACTTCCATAAATTGGAAATATAGGTCAGGGACTTCCATAAATTGGAAATATAGGTCAGGGACTTCCATACATTACATCAACAATAGTTTGGCAATTATTGACCAATTATTGACCACCCTTTCTCAACAATTGTCAAGAATTTTGAGATCCTGCTTGCTTAATTATGCCCCTCCCCCACCCAAAAAAATTTCCCCTCCCCAACAATTTATTTGCAAAAATAGTATGAAATAATATATTTGTAATTTTTAATGGTTTTGTTATTTAAAGGATTTAATTGGTGCATAAAACACTACTATTGACGTCAACTTTTGTCAAATTCCCCCCCCCCCTCCCAATCCCATTGTTGATGAAATGTAGGCCCGTACTAGATGCATTGAATTCTTGTTTCCTTCTTGCAGTGAATTTCGGAACAATAATTGTGTATTATAAAAACTGCTCATTGTACAACTTTCTTTAGTCGATGTCTACAATGGAATGGATTTGTATGTGTGGTACTCTTTACTATACTGCAGACGTGCATGATCGTGGATACTCTTAAAGCCCCTTGTGTCCCTGGAGATCATGCCTGCATTGGCCAGGCAATGTGAAGAATAAACAATTCAGAGATCGGTGTTTTTCTTGAAATCTTTCCTGGCAAACTGAATATGAATTTCAAAGGAAGATACGAAGGTTGGTTACAATGTGAATCAATTCAAAACAGTCGCACAAGGTCGACAAATAACGTCATATTTTTTAATACAATGTCATAATACGATCAAGGTTGTATGAGTCTCGGATAGAGCATCACAGTTAATCTATTTTTGGGTTGACCAGGAAATAATATGAAACTCCATTTATTGTTTGGAGCGAATTGATGAAATGTATCTCTACAAATAACAGGCATACACTGTCTAATGAGCACGTTTTTATAGAGTTTGTACCGGAGTACTGGAAATATTATGGAACAATCAATATAAGATAATACTGCGTGAAACGTAACAACAATTGTACTTACGTAAAACACACGTTTTTACGTATCATTTAGACAAGACGGACTATCACTAAAACAACTGGGGGGGGGGGGGGGGTTCAAAAGATGTTTATCAAGATACGCACAAAGCATTAAAAGACTACGAATAGAAATGATCACAACACACAAACGTGTCCAACTGAAATATGGAACTGAGATGCCGGAAGGACAGGAAGTACATTTAAAAAAAACGTAAATATGGGTGGAAACGAAACGAACAAAAAGATGACGTAATTGACAGAACAAAATGGCACAAGTTTCCTGATGCCCGTACGCCTCATGGCTTCTTTCATCGTCTGGCTTCTCGCTTAAACATTACTGTCTGCTGCAATTTCCACTAAAACCTTTGTCAGGGTAACTGGGAACAATTACTTCTTCTAGTGTCATATTCATGTAAATAATTATTAAAATAGCGGCAATGCATGTCAATTACTCATTCAGACTACTTTCATAAACCAGAAAACGGGGGGGGGGGGTCCAGAACCAGCACAGACACACACAAAAGAAAAACCACAACCAGCAGCAAGCAAACTTGGGTCTCGTGCCTTGTCTTGTCCTAACCATGCGTTCCGCTGTACGTCCTGGGGAGCCGAATTCTTCTTTTTTTTTAACTAACTCTGTTGCTGCTGACATAGTGTAGCCTTGGTGCTTCAGTATTTCTCTGATGTCATCTATTCATCTTGTCTGGATCTTCCCGTTTCTCTTTTCCGATATTCTATTGAGGAATATCGATGGAATGCGATGTGGTTCCATTCTTAACAGGTGGCCGAAACATTTGATCTTTTGAGTGTCTGTGTATTCTTTGCACTATATTATTTTCATCATGTTTCTTATGGTATCATTGTTTTTTGGGCCCTATATGCCTATCTCTTTTTCGTGTTATTCCCAGGGCTGTTATCGTGCATTTATTTCGCATACTGCGAATTTGTGTTCTGGTTTCAGAGTCCAGGTCTGACATTGGTAGTACAGTTTCGGCATGAACACTGTGTTTATTAACGTTCCTTTGAGGATCATGTCGATGTTCTGGTGGTTCAGCAGTAGTGCTATTTGTTATAAAACTGCAGTTGGTCTAACCCAACTGGACTTCATGTGGACACCAGACGGGGAAAAGAAAACAGGGAAGACCAAAAACAACGCTCAGAAGAACTTTTATGAATGAATTAAAATCAACAGGCATAAATGCACAATATCTGCAATCCCTAGCTACTGACAGACAGGCATAGAGAACTATAACATTCGCCCTATGTGCCAAACTTGGCAAAAGAGGAACTGACAGACTGACAACTGGACTAGATAACAGTGGAAATGGCAATGCTGCTGATCATCATCATCAGGTGCCATGCCAACTCTCTGTCCACAGTATTATGTATCAAATTCGTTGTTGTTTCCTTGCCGTGCCAGGTTGTCAAACTGACTAATATTTTCTCACGTTGTCGCCCTCTGTCTCTGTTGCATTCAATTTTGCCTGTTGTGACTATGTTCTCTAAACCTGCCTGTCTCATGAAGTGGCCAAAAAAATAGAAGATTGCGTTTTTCTTATATTGTTGATTAAGGTCCATTTCGCATTTGACTCTTTCAACACCTCTACATTAGTTTTTCTGGCAGTCCATGGTAATACTGCTCAGTGTAAAATAATTCAATGAGTTCAAAATTGTTACCGGAACAAAACAAAAATGCACCGGAAACAATCGGTCGCGAAGGGAAACATTACTTTAGACGAGTCAAACAAATATTCATTGATTTCGGTATAGTTCAAATCACGTCCTACATATAATCTTTGATATCGTGCCGATTGTAAAATACTATGTATTCAAGAGCACACCTTCTCATAGAACTAGAGCAAAAAAAATTCTTGGCAGATCCTCCATGGGTAAGTTCGAGTTTTAGAACATACTCCGAGTGCTCACTCATACGCTAACTTAGCATACATTAAAATTAAGAAAAGTTATTTTTGACATTCTGGTTTTTTTTTAAAACCTCCGGATTCTTAGTTCAGTGTGCAAAGAATATGGTCGTTGTTTTCTTTCCAAATATGTCGTACGATGTGAGGCGACTACGAGGCTGTCCATAAAAGTAGAACAATTGGGACAATTAAATTCAAGTAGGAAGCATGAGGATATCTAATTATCTTCTTCTTCAGCGTTCATTCTCAAACTCCTGCTGGATCTAGCAGGACCATGGCCCTTCTAGATTTCCAGCAGGATGTAGTCCAGAGAATGTAAATGCATTGTGTCGCCGTTTTATTTGCGCCAATGGCCCGACACATCCGTCTTCGGCGGAGCATGAGGATATTAAAATAATTAGAGATGTACAGGATGTTCGTTGTTGTAATAATCCTTTTTCGATTGGTTCGTTCTCAGTGACTTGAGTACAAAGGTTGAATGTCTTGCCGAGACCACATCTTTGGGGGGGGGTGGATTTGGTTGGTCAAGTACGAAAAACCTGTTTACTTGAGTCGCAACGCGATTCTGTGCCTCCATAACGGACCTGGTTCAATTCCCGACAGCCCTAAGACCAATTTGGATGGGGTCTACAAAAGTTTAACATTTATTGACATTGGGGGTGGGGGGGATTGACCTAAGTTGACATTTATGATGTTGTCATGTGACATTCTTTCCAGAATGTAGTCTTCCTTATGAATCTCCTGAAACCCCTCACAGTCACATGACAAGTTTTCCCACCTCCTCAAGCGACATGTGCATGCATTCCTGAATATCTCTTGTCCAACGATGTCATGGTCGGCCTCTGCCTCTACTACTTTCTATCACTCCCTCCAACAACACTCTTTCCATACAATCATGTCTCTTCACATGGACGAAAAAACCTGATTTTCTTTTTAATATAGTGTTTAATAGCCAACCTTCTTGAACATTGATTTTTCTTAGTACATCTTGGTTTGTCTTTCTTCCTGTTAATTGTAATCTTAGGACTCTTCTATATAACTTCATTTCGAAGGCCTCTATTCTCTTGGCTATAGTTTATAGCGTCAATTATAATGTTTTTAAATTGGCAAAAAATTATTGACGTAATAAATTGATAGCCACCTAAGGCAAGTTGAAGGATAGGGTAACAATCATTTAGCTGTGAAATAAAAATCACAATAGTTGCAAAAACATGGATAATGGGTACCAATTTTCTTTTAATAATAACTTAAATTTATTCTTGTTTCAATTAAACAACCAAGCAAAATAATTAGTTCTCCAATGGATTCCAGGTCATTCCCAAATCAGGAGAAATAAGATAGCAGATCAGCTAGCCAAAATTGAAAGTCACTGTCAGCAACAACAGATAGATGATTCCGTATCTTTCCAGAAATGAAGTTAAGCATCAAATGTTTTATAAACATGAAATGGAACTCAACTCACCCATGCAGTTAGAAATATGATTCCATCCAAAAACATGGATGAAAGGAACAAAAACAATCATTTTTAGATTGATAACAGGTCACAACAGACTCAAACAACACATGTAAAAAAACTTTCGTGACTGCATGTTTTCCTGTGAAGGACAAGAGGGAGGATTACTATGGGCTGTGGAAATAAATGCTGCTTTGCCGTGACATGTACAGGAAGGATTTTGATTGTACCTCCAAAAGAAAAAAATCTTGTCCCAACTGTGGATTGAACCTGGGACCTCAAGGGTGTACAACACATGTAACAGTAGAATATTTGGTATTGATGACACTGATATGTTCTTCTGTGGATAATCAACATAAAACATATTTTACAGAACTGCCCACTGTACAACACGACAAGAAGAAAACTGTAGCCATTTAAAAAAGCTGATGGACAAGCTCTACGACCCTGTCTCAGAGCTTTTAGCCACAGTTCAGTTTATTGAAGAAATCCATATCCGCTTATGATTCCAACAAGAGAGTGTAGAAGAAAATATATTTGGAAAGGTAGGGACTCTGACATCAGAGAATACAATGTTCAACAATAAAAGCTGATAAGATGCAGTGGAACCATTTCATCGCAGTACAAAATCTGTACTTGAAGACCTAGAAAAACATGGAGAAGAGAGACCATGAAGGATTTGATGAGATGGGAATCACATAGAGTGAGGCTGGGAATACATCCAAGGATAGGGGCAAATGGAAAATCTTTTTTTCCAAGGTGTAAACACCTGAGGATGTGTAAACACCCTAGGGGATCCAAGGACATAACCGCTTCAATCAGACACGACAGACTATATCTAAAACTAGTGGGAAATGATGTGCACACAAGAAAACATACAAATTACAATATACAAATCATATTCAACATTTCAACCAAAAGGTCTTTATCAAGATAACACAAAACATCAAAAGACGACGAATGGAAAAATTATCACAACAAAAATTATTTGTTTGAGTTTTACGCTGGTCTCATGTGAATACCAGAGCTAGCACATAGCTAAGAACTAATAGTGCTTCCTTGTGGTTCATCTCATTAACAGGTATTTTCAAAGCTCATGTTTCATCCCATTAACAGGAATTTTCAAAGCTTGTGCAAAACTTCTGGTCATCTTTTTCTTCGTTCATTCTCAAATTTCTGCAGATTAGCAGGATGTAGTTCAGAGAATGGATTGACTGTAAGTTAGATGTGTTAGGTCCAAAGGCATAGATATCATAATCAAGCTGTAAACTATGACATGACACATTGTTCTTCTTCTTCAGCATTCATTCTCAAACTCCCACTGGATCTCTCTTGTGGCAGGACAATGGTCCTACTAGATTTCCAGCAGAATGTAGTCCAGAGCATGGAAATGCATTGTGCTGCCATTTTATTTGCGCTAATGACCCGACACATCCGTCTTTGATGGGACAATGCATTCAGTTCTCCAGATTACACCATTCTAATATGCAGAAGTTTGAGAACAAACCAAGAAGAATAAGAAATTTCTCAAGAAATATGCGGTTTTAAGAAAAATAAAGTCATGTGATTCATTCATTCACATATGCACAAACAAATTCACTCACTTTTGCACAAACAAATTCACTTACACATGCACAGACTAACTCACACATACACAGACTAATTCACTCACACATGCACAGGCTAATTCACTCACACATGCAGACTCACTCACACATGCACAGTCTAATTCACTCACACATACACAGACTAATTCACTCACACATGCACAGTCTAATTCACTCACACATACACAGACTAATTCACTCACACATGCACAGGCTAATTCACTCACACATGCACAGACTCACTCACACATGCACAGACTAATTCACTCACACATGCACAGACTAATTCACATGCACAGGCTAATTCACTCACACATGCACAGACTCACTCACACATGCAGGCTAATTCACTCACACATGCACAGACTAATTTACTCACTAATAAAACACTGATTCAGAAATTGTCTTTCTTATTTGACACAGTATCCTTTTTTTTTAATCTGTAGGGCATTCAAGCATGTCCATTATATGATGACACAATCTTTGAGTGGGTGGCAAGCATCAAAGGTCTTAAAAATACTCTGTGGGAAGGTAAGATAGAAATATCCATATTTATTTCATCTTATATAAGTCTCCAGTAATTTTAACTGTACTGTGTCTCCAGTAATTATGAATGTAGTGTGAGTCTCCAGTAACTGACACTTAAGTCAAGTAGTCTGAGTCTCCAGTAACTGACACTTAAGTCAAGTAGTCTGAGTCTCCAGTAACTGACACTTAAGTCAAGTAGTGTGAGTCTCCAGTAACTGACACTTAAGTCAAGTAGTCTGAGTCTCCAATTAAACTATCAGAAGAATCATTCTGTATTTGTATTGTTCCATTTGTAACATAAAATGCCATAATTGTATGTTCTTGTGGTGTTATACAATTTAACTCATTATCCCAAAAATGGTTTTCCTACCCTGACAGTTTATGTACTCAGAATTAACTATACAAACTGAGGTTTTAGTGGTTTACCAGCACAAGGGGGTCTGTTTAGCTTGAAAATTGAGTGACTTATGAGCTTAAGAGGGTCTGTTTAGCTGGAAAATTGAGTGATTTACCAGCTCAAGGGGTCTGCTTAACTGGAAAATTGAGTGACCTACCAGAGGTAAATTTACCTCATTAATATTTCTACTTTCAGGTGGTATATTCAAGGTTTACATTCGATTTGATGAACATTTTAACATTCGACCACCACAGATAGTTTTTCATACCATTCCATTTCACCCAAATGGTAAGTACATGTACCTGGTACTTTGTTATGCATCTTTGTTTTTGTCCTTGAATATTTAACTTTTAAATTCCGAGTTATCCTAGTCTCAGAGTTAATAAATAGTATAATATAGAAGCATCGAGGAATAATTATTTTAACGCCAAATCGTTTTCCATATGTGACAATCATTGTTGCTAAAAATGGAATATATGTTGACTCAAATTGCGAAGTGAATATGTACTATCTAAGCTGACCTGGTTAAAATTACATTTTTGCCTTATGATCATTCTTTTCAATCTCAGAATTAGTCCTTAACAGATGTGTCATGCCGAAAGGGAGATATTGCAGCCAAGCTGTGTTTGTCACTAATCCCAGGAATTGTGAGCAACTTGCTCTTACTTTCTATGTCCACTTGGGTGGTTTCTCTGAGCTTTCTTTTATACCCAGGAGACTTCAGCTTTTGGCTTAATACAATGCTTATTGAAGAAGTCTTCTACCTGGGAGGGGGGGGGGGGGTTTATAGGACAGGATGAGTTGATAATTTGCCTGGTCATCCACTGTGCATCTTTCCTCCGACGAGGCACTTTGCAGCCAGCGAGCTGTTCCTCATGTGGGAAGACCATTCCATTATCACCCTATGTGTCCCTAGATCCCAGACCTAATTTCTTCTGTATGAGCCATGTTGGGTAACAGCGACAGATGAATTAGACTCAAAGTTGATATACCTTCCTAGGCGAGGTACTGCTTCTCTAAACATCTCGAGGGTCTGGGATTTTACCTGTGCATTTCTCATGCACTCACTCATTCACTTGTGATGACCTTCTAATCCATTGTTGCCAGGTGCGGCCTTTGTTTTGACTTCCACCATTGCGTTTATCACACAAAGAAGTAAATAGATTGCACCTATCTCAGACAAGAAGCTTCACAGTTAGCGAACAAATCTTGTGTAAGAAAGACATCATCTCCTCTCTGTGTCCTTGGGTACTGAACCCAATTCTCTCTATATGAGCTTTGTTGGGCAACGGCAACAGTAAAGTTAGACTAGGTTTGCAATGTCCAGAGTTTGAGTCTCAACACTGCTTAGGTCAGAAACTTTAACAATGTGCTCCCCGACATTTGCTCAATGCTTTTCCTTTATGCAATGGGGAACTGTATTCAATTGTTTTTCCATACCCATGACTGCATGTTCTAGTTGGCATTTCCAATACTTGGGTCATGATTCCTACTTTAAATGGGTTCAATATTGGTGGGACGTGAATTTCTGTGTTCTTGAGCATGAACTGCACTTCCGTCTACTGGTCTCATGCTGGACAATTGTGATTTCATTGCCACTTTATCCGTTTACATCCACAACACTACCCTCCAGCACATGTTGCCTTTTCCAGTTTTAATGTGTACTCTGTCACCATATTGACATAACAATTTCCATATCATAGGGAAATCTACCCATAGCGAGACATCAACATTGACTGCCCCTTTAATCTTTCTGCATTTCGGTTGTATGAGCCGCAATACTAGATGTGTTGACACAGAAGTATCAGAGATATTGCTTGTCTCTTTGCAGGCAGATCTCATTCCATCTACAGCCTCCACATCCACGGACATGATGCTGAAAGTAATGGCCAGGAACACAGAACGAGGAGCTGTATTTCTGTTTCCAGAGTGCACTACAAGTGGCTACTTTTGAGATCTTGGTTATCTCCTAACCCTGGGTCAGGATTGAAAGCAATGCGTGACCCTTTGCACCCCAACCAAGCTATAAACCATGACAAAATTCATTCCTTTCTCTGGAATGCATCCTGCTAATTAGCAGGCGTCTGAGAGCAAATGCATAGGAAGAAGATTTCTGATGTGATTTTTTTTTCTTGTTTTATTTACCAGGTACTGCTTTTCTTAATTTTCTTAAAAATATAATTCCACATGTGACACATTTCACATGTAATTTCACTTATATACAAGCAATATATTCCTTTGGGAACTTAACTAATTTCAGTAAATATTTTTACAATCCTACTTTAGAATTGGTATTCCAAAATATACTGTTATTTTCTTCAGTGAATATGAGTACTGGCAGGCCATGTGTGGATTTTCTAGATGACTATCAGGCCTGGAATCAATGCTACAGCCTTTCAGCTATGCTGATCTCAATACAGGTAATATTTATCTTCTTTGTTCACTTATAACAACTTTGATTATTTTTCTTTGTCATTGGGGAGATTTTATTGTAAGTAGGCCTATGTTGTGCTGCTAACTATTCTATTACAAATTGGTTATGTAGAACTAGTTGTCAACCTTTTTTTTTTGTTCTGTGACTTCCTTTTTGGGACACGTTTTTTTTTCATGGCTCCCTACCCCATTGTCTAAAAAAGTAAAAAAAGTAATTGACTTTCCATAAAGGTCACAAAAGTTTTTAGAGATTTATCGCTATAATTTCTGTTGTTTCAGCCCATGTGTTGCAGGGGTCCTAAAAAGCAACAAATAATACCAACACTGTTTATCTTCCATGCATGTTGTAAGAGGCTGCTAAGGAGATTATAGAGTGGAATTGGCTGTCCCATATAGGATCAAAGTGAACCAGGGTATAGAGTATTTCCTGGGGATCGAAACAACAATAGGAGCAACAACCTTTAGTTTTTTTTATTGGATGGTATAGCCAACCTCAAACTCAATCCTTCTTCTTCTTCTTCTGCGTTCGTTCTCAAACTCCTGCAGATTAGCAGAATGTAGTCCGGAGAACGGAATGCGTTGTGTCATAGTTTACAGCACTGCTGCGATATCTGCACCTTTCAGCCTGACACATCCAACTTCAGCATGGCTTTGGGTCACTGACCCTATATGGATGGGACAGCCAACTCCATCCCATAACCTCCTTAGTCGCCTTTTACGACATGAGTGGAAGGTAAACAGTGTTGCTATTCTTTGCTCCCTTTTCGGGCCCCGGCAACACACGGGTGAAACTCAATCCTCTTAGCCACCTTTTATGGCAGGTCAGTTATTATACTTTTCTTCCCCGTTATGGCCATGGTAGAATACAGGTGATGCAGGTAATATGATATTTACTGTAGTTAATAAGGACCAAAACAGGAACAAAGAATAGTGAAATGTAGTGTCATTCGACTTGTCATGAATGTTGTAGGAAACAACTAATAATATTTGTTAACTAGGTTGGCTATCCATTCTGTAGAAGATAAAATTGATCCTAACATGTCATGCTGAAGTCGGATGTGTCAGATAATAAGGTGAAGATGTTGCACTACAGTGTAAACCAGGAACATTGATCACATTCTCTAGGCTGCATCTTGCTACCATGCAGGTCTTTGAGATCAAGTGTAGAAGAAAATGAAACTATTTTTGTCGAGGTTTCTTCTCAATTGATCAAGTTTTTAGTTTATACAACCCAAAATAAGGTGTACCAAAACAAATCAGCTTACATTTACAGACAGGCATACCTGCTTCATCTTTGTAAACAGAATGTGACTTAGGAAGGACTAGAATTGAAGATGTGGCTGTAACTAATGACACTGTTAATCTTTAGATAGGACTAGAAATGTAGATGTGGTTGTAACTAATGACAATGTTAATCTTTAGATAGGACTAGAAATGTAGATGTGGCTGTAACTAATGACAATGTTAATCTTTAGATAGGACTAGAAATGTAGATGTGGCTGTAACTAATGACACTGTTAATCTTCAGACTCTCTTGTCTAATCCTGTATGTGAGAATGCTGTCAATGTGGATGCTGCTCAAATGTTATTGACAAAACCAGAGTTGTATCATCAGATGATCAGAGAATGTGTGTCCATGAGTCAGATGATTGAAGGTACTTGAAAAACAAAAATACATATTTATATCTATACATCTTCCTGCATGAGGAGGGCCTGCAGATCCTAGCTAGTGATCTACCAGACCTACCATCATGCAACATTATACTTCTACTAGATGATATGACTGTACAGTGAGGCTATTCTTCCAGTGAAAACCCCTCCATTATTCATCTTTACATTGTATGTTTATGTCTTGTCTCAATTTCTTACTTTTGTCATCTATCAAATCATCCCTATGAAGGATGAAGAAATACAGGCTAGCTGATGTTGCGCCTATGTCCTTTTGAGTGACAGACTCCTAGGTGGTGTCGAATGCCAAATATCACTGCAGATGGATCAACAAAGAAGATGGAAGAATGAAAAAAATAATGTAGTTATCTTAGAATTATATGTTACACTCCTATCAGGACAAGAGAGTTCTGGAATACTGCTACACTGGAATGCTACACTGGAATGCTTCCCTTCTACCGCTGCACTGGATGGAATGCTTCCCTTCTACCGCTGCACTGGATGGAATGCTTCCCTTCTACCGCTGCACTGGATGGAATGTTTCCCTTCTACCACTGCACTGGATGGAATGCTTCCCTTTTATTGCTGCACTGGATGGAACTCTTCCCTGTTACTGCTGCACTGGATGGAATGCTTCCCTTTTATTGCTGCACTGGATGGAATGCTTCCCTTTTACTGCTGCACTGGAATGCTTCACTTTGGGGACTAAATATACGTCCATAAACCCCCCCCCCCCATTAATACAACCATTCGTTTGAGGAAATAAACCTAAAATAAGCTCAGGTATCACCTCAGTTACTCAAAGGAGGTGACTAGGAAGCATATGGAGGTGGAGTTGGATGTCCAATCCTATAGAGGGGCAAAGTGACTCAGAATCCATGCTGAAGTCTGTTTCAGGCCGAAAGGTGCAGGTATCACGGTGAAGCTGTAAACCATGACACAGCACATTCTGTTCTCAAGACTACATCCAGCTAATCTGCAGGAGTTTGAGAATGAACGCAGAAGAATTAGAAAAGTAGGTTGGCAATATTTCTTTGAGAAAAAAAAACAGGTTATAGATATGGCCAGAATGATGCCATTATTCATACAGTTTTTTCATATCCAAAAATTGATTTGTAAGGCAGATTTCTTCTTCGTCATGTGCCTTGCGGCGGACCCTCTGAAAGCATTCAGCTGACCATCCTGAGAAGGGTATATGAGGGTGATCTGCACTGTGTCATGTTTTATAGTAAGCTGCGTTATCTGCGCCTTTTGACCTGACACATCCGTCTTCAGCCACCATTTTTTGGGCCGGGTTGGCATTCCCGTATCTTCAATCCCTAGTACTTGACCAGGCTACAGCAGGGTTGCTGCACTCCTGTTTCCATGCCCACTGTGTGGAAGTGTACTGAGGGTCTTGGCCAGCTGTGTTTCGTTGACCCTGATGCTCGACCAGCTATGGAGCGCTGGCCTAGGCACTCTGGTGTGCATGTCATCTCTGGGCCCATAAGGCAGATTTATCACTTAGATTTCCATGTAGTTTCCCTGCATTTAATATACTTGTAAAACTCTTGAATGTCTCCAATTTCATAATTATTTGTCTTTGTTAATTGGCCACATTTCTTAGATATTGCATTTCAAATGTTTAAAGCCACTTTCACAATTAACCGTTTCTATGTTATCAATACATATAATACATGCAATAGGCATAATTGGCAGGTTTTCTTGAAAGATAGCCTACTATTAATTACTCCCACTATTTTTTTAAATATTGTTTCTTTACAGCTGGTGGGGCTAATGTCAAGGCAATGTCGCCGGTTTCCAAAACAAGATTCAGCAATTTCACTGCGGTCAATCAGCATCACACAGCTCCATCAGAAGCTGAAGCAGCTCCAGTATTGAAGCTGTCATTTGAAGACTATCACAAGACTTGGTTGGGCATAGCTACATCTAAAACATCACCAACTGCCATAAACCCTTGTCAGTATATTGAAACAATGTCTCATTCTTTCATGTAGGATAGCAATTTTTCAATCCTTTCTGGTTGTTATAGTTTCTGGTTGTTAGAATATATATATATATAGTTTCTGATTGTTAGAATATAGATAGATAGTTTCTGGTTGTTAGATAAAATATATATATATATATATATATATATATATATATATATATATATATATATATATACCGGGTATATATATATAGTTTCTGGTTGTTATAACATATATAGATAGTTTCTGGTTGTTAGAATATATATATATATATATATATATATATATATATACCGGGTATATATATAGTTTCTGATTGTTAGAATATAGATAGATAGTTTCTGGTTGTTATAACATATATAGATAGTTTCTGGTTGTTATAACATATATAGATAGTTTCTGGTTGTTATAACATATATAGATAGTTTCTGGTTGTTATAACATATATAGATAGTTTCTGGTTGTTATAACATATATAGATAGTTTCTGGTTGTTAGAATATATATATATATATATATATATATATATATATATATATATATATACCGGGTATATATATAGTTTCTGGTTGTTATAACATAGATAGATAGTTTCTGGTTGTTATAACATATAAAGATAGCTTATGATTGTTAGAATATAGATAGTTTCTGGTTGTTAGATATTAAATAAATAGTTATTTATTTCTGATGTTCTGTATTGATTCTAGCAGGAACATACAATTAGTGATATATAATTTGATTATTGTCAGATTTAGAGTCAGTCAGGGATAACAGCACCTTACAGGATGTTCATATGTGTTTATCAAGGAAGGAAATTGATGAGATCAACAGAAAACAGATGGAGGTGTAAGTATGTTTGTACTTTCCTGACATTTCCCTTAGTGTACAATGCACATGATGTTAGTTGAACATTTCCTTATTCTGTCTAAATGCCATGTAGTGATAATTCCCCCCTCCCCCTGGAAAATAGAACATGATTTTAGTATTCATCATCGTAAAGTGCCGTTTCCGCAATGAAAGTTGGCTGCAACATACCTCCCACATCTTATCTTGGTGTGCACTCTGTTAGACTGTAACCTGTCCATCTTGTGATGTTACTCTCCCACTTGTATCTCTGCCTACCTCTTGCTCATCTCCCCTTGTCTTTACCCTCAAGGAAGGTCTTCAACAAGGTTTCCTATCTTTTAATGTGTCCAAAACATTTTATTTGCTTGATCTTTATTTCATTTAATAATTCTTTCTTCATACAAAGTGTTGTTGGTTGGTTGCTGATTCAGCGGTCCATGGGCACCTGCCCTTTGACACAATGCCATTGTGATATATGCATATGTTTGTGAGCTGTTGTTTTGTTCCATATAAGGTGTTCCATTTATCTGGCCCTGGAGGGAGAAGAGTTATCCTGACATCATCCAGCGCTGGACATTCAAAAAGGTGGTGGTCAACAGTTTCATAGGAATGTATGCACAGTCGGCACCCTGGAGTGTAATGGCATTATATTGCTGGGAAGTCTGTAGATTTTCGGCCCACCCCAGGCCAGAACATCTAACTATCACACCACCAGGAAGGTAGGTTTCTACCTATGCACTGCTATGAGCCACTGCAGCCAAGATAGGGTTCACTGTGCTCATTCCCTGCCATCAATTGACTAATGGTTATGCCAAACTTCTCTATTGCTCCAGGCATGCAACCAAATATTCAAGTCAAAAGGATTGTCATGTCCTGAGTCACTGTGCCTCTATTATTGGCCTCAGTCATAGGAAAAAACTGCTGTGTTTTCTCCTCCATAGTGCTGCACAGTACATCTCTGACTCCCTCCCAACCACAGAGGGTACATACATATATAAAAATAACACAGCATATGTATAGACTTGGATGAGTTGTCGCGACATCGATGAATTACATGGCTAAGAAGGTGAACGAGCCCAAGCACAACACTTTTGTCAAGTTCCCTAAACTGGAACCAGGCTCATGAATGAGAAAAGGTTCAGTACCCGATGAGCACAGGCACAATATATCTAATTACTTGAGATAAGTCCACCGGCTGTGGAACACCTCGTGAAAGATAGACGTGAATGACAAACCATCTCAGCATAGAGTAAATACACATTCGCTGCCTGGCGGCAGATAGGAAGGCTAGGGAAGCCCACCTGAAATGTTAAGGCATGCTGAAAAATGCTGTGCTGGGCCTACATGGCGCATAACGGTGGTACAATATATCTACGCTCCCGGCTGAAACTGCATAAATCTTTGTGTTGATTATTAAGGAGCGAACGCAAGAAAAACAAAATGGCATAAGATCAGAAATGAAGAAGTCCAAATGAGACCAGGTCAGGATCATGTTTGCCAACAAATCATGCCTAGGAAATGAAGATGGTTGTGCATATCTAAGGAAGGTAGAAAACATTATAGAATGTCATAAGTTTACAAGAAATCTATAGGGTTTTCTCCATCTAGAAGAGTTTGGAGAATATATGAAAGTTCTTGGTGATATTGTCACCGCATGGAAAGACTCGGAGAGGAAATCTAAGGACAGGGTAAACTAGAGAGGAGATCTAAGGATAAGATAAACTGGAGAGAAGACCTAAAGACAGGGTAAACTGGAGAGAAAATTTAAGAACAGGGTAAACTTGAGAGGAGTTCTAAGGACAGAGTAAATGAGAGGAGATATAAGGACAGGGTAAACTGGAGAGGAAATCTAAGGACAGGGTAAACTTGAGAGGAGACCTAAAGACAGAAAAAACTGGAGAGAGGATTTAAGAACAGGGTAAACTGGAGAGGAAATTTAAGAACAGGGTAAACTGGAGAGGAGATTTAAGAAAAGGGTAAACTGGAGAAATCTTAAACAGAGTAAACTGGAAAGATCTTAGACAGGATAAACTGGAGAGATCTTAGATAGGGTAAATGCAAATAAAGTAAATAGGTTACTAGTAACCTATTTACTTTATTTGCATTTACCTCTATTTGTATGGTTACTGCGGCACTTCCTTTTTGTCGGACATCCTCTGATATTTGAGTTATTTAGACAGGGTAAACTGGAGAGAATTCAACTATGTCCTATACTCTTATAAGAGCCAGAGCATTGAATAATGTTTGCATGCTGACTGTTTAAAAAGTATGAAGACAAAAATACTTTGGTTAAATATTAAATCTTGTATTTTTCTTTTCTCTGACAGCCACAACTTGATGGTTTTTGGACATTTTAAAAATAAGAAGTTTTGTGAAACAAATCAAGCAGCGAAGCTTGCCAAACTTGACAGAATGAAGCAGATATACCTCCCCCCTCGACAGTCTGCAAGTAAGAAACAATAACAGTACAATTCTTTCTGCATAAGTTAGCTTAGCTCCCAAAGAAATATATGGCTACAGCTGGTGTTCTACATCAAATCATAGCAGATATACCTTCCCCCTCGACATTCTGCAAGTGAAAAACAATAACAGTACAATTCTTTCTGATCTTGAATCTGTCAATAATACTAGAGACTGTCATTCAAGATTGGTGCTCAGCAGTTTTTCAGTTGCCACCATGATTTCTGCCTCGTAATCATGACATAATTTTCCCGTTGGTGCTTTAATTGTATCCCTAATATTGTTTCTGAACTATATATATATATATATATTCTTGCTCCTCCATTATTCACTGCATTCTCTGCTGACCAATCTGTATAGACTCTGATCCATATGTCATGTGAGTATTCTTCATCAAGTAGACTGAGAGTAACTGTCCTTCGTTGTACACTGTTCTGTTCATTCTTACTTAAAATACCTTTCAGTTTGGATATGAATAGTGAAACCACTATCCTCTCTCCAAGGGGTTTGTTCTGGTATAGACTTTAGGAGGGTTGTCAACTTCAGGCAAGTCTGAGATTTTTCTACGGAGTCATTTGGCCTGATGTATAAAGCTACTTTCTTTTCAGTCACACCCCCCCCCCCATTGCTAAATTTTGAAATCTTTCTTTCATTGGAGGACTTGGTATACAGTGAAACTTTTCTGAATGCATTAGCACATTTGTGTCTCTGCGTTCATTCAGTGTTTATATTCTCCCCATATTTTCCATCTCTACTATGGGTGTTGATTTTATTGCTCCTGTGATGATCCCAAGTGCTGGTTTTGCACCTTATCTAGCTTATGCCTTATCCAGCATGTAATGGTGGATTTTTGTGTGGATCATTTGATGCTGGACACCATGCAGTAGACCCATATTCCGGGCCAGTAGACCCATATTCCGGGCCAGTAGACCCATATTCCGGGCATGGGTCGTATACCCACTGGTAAACTTTACTAAGTATTTTCTCATTTGCTCCCCATGTGGTTTCACTTAGTTTTCTCAGGATGACCAACTTTCTTCTGGCCTTTATTGATGTGTTCCTTCCAAGTAAGCCTACTGTCGAATGCGACTCCAAGATATTGTTGGTTGTTTGCCTTCCTTCAAGAGCTCTCCATTTATCTTGATATCACCAGCTTTTTGTTTTGATGAGAGAGTAAAGATAGTACTGCAGCACTTATCTATATTGATGCTGACAAACCATCTGTTTGCACATGTGGTTAAGACATACAAAGCTCTCTGTGCCTGTGTGATAGACACTTCTTCCATACACCATATTACCAAGTCATCAGCATACGTTGCCACTCTTGCACCATATGGTAGTTCAGCCACCAGATCATTGATATAGACCAGGAACAACATGGGTGATAATACCACTCCCTGTGGTACCCCATGATGTAGTAGGACTTTCTTGCTTGTGAATCATCTAGTTGTACTCAAGCTCTCCTGTTATGTAAGTATGCTTTTACCCATTTATACATCCTACCATTCACTCTACAATTTCTTTAGACGTCCTCCTTTCCAAACCTTGTCAAAAGCTTTTCTCAGGTCTATCTAGGCTGCTAGGACCAGTTTCTTATCTTGAAATGAATCTCTTGAGAAAGGTAGGTTGTCTGATCTTCAGTAGAATAGCATTGCCTGAAGCCTGCTTGTTGTGATACAAGAAGGTTTTTGCTTTCAAGGTACCAGTGAAGCCTTTAATACTCTTCATAGTTTTGCATAGACAGCTTGTGAGACTGATTGGTCTGTAGTTGGAGACAATGGTACTGTCTTTTCCTGATTTAGGGATTGGTATCATGATTGCTTCCCTCAGGTCTGTGGAACTTTGCATGTAGTCCAAGATATATTCATGATCCGTAGCCTCTTTGTATTTGCTGCAATTCCCATATTTTTTATAATTTCATTGGACACTCCATCAGCACCAGGAGACTTCTTCATTTTCTGTTTAGTTACTGCATGCTCCAGTTCTCTTTGTGAACAGTGCCTCCACAACTTCAGATATGGTTCCATCTTGTTCAATGTTTTCTCGCAAATCTAGTTACTCAACTGGGAAGAACCTGTGCTTTTGTCAGGAAGGTTATGGGCTGTCAAGAGCTACCTGCTCACAGCTAAAGGAATTATTTCATCATCATCACCTTCTCAAAATCCTGTGGATCTCTCTTATAGCAGGACAATAGTTCTTCTAAATTTCCAACAGGATGTAGTCCAAAGAATGGAAATGCATTGTGTCACCGTTTTATTTGAGCCAATGGCCCGACACTTCAGCAGAATCATCATCATTTATTAATCTATGACTTTATTTCTGTTATATTTATGAATCTTTGTGCATTCTTTCAATCATTGTATATTTTTGTATATATATATTTGTGTACACCCTTTCTATGAATATTTGTAATTTCTATTTATGAATCTGTATATATTTGTTTGTGAGTCTGTATACACTTTGATTATGAATCTATGTTACATTCTCTTTATGAATCTGTGTACATTCTGTTTATGAATCTGTCTCATTTTGGTTATGAATCTGTGTACATTTTAGTTATGCATCTATGTACATTTTGTTTATGAA
This sequence comes from Meghimatium bilineatum, assembly GCA_034231615.1. Classification (NCBI taxonomy): domain Eukaryota; kingdom Metazoa; phylum Mollusca; class Gastropoda; order Stylommatophora; family Philomycidae; genus Meghimatium; species Meghimatium bilineatum. The sequence continues at coordinate 13,531,843 of CM067316.1, read as the reverse complement.
TATGTGTACATTTTAGTTATGAATCTGTGTACATTCTATTTATGAATCTGTGTATATTTTGTTTATGAATCTGTGTATATTTTGTTTATGAATCTGTGTACATTTTGTTTATGAATCTGTGTACATTTTGTTTATGAATCTGTGTACATTGTGTTTATGAATCTGTGTATGTTCTTCTCATGTTTCTACATCATCAATGAATATGTACATTCTATATGTGATATTTCCTTCTTCTCATGACAGCCACATCCAGACTAAGCTTGAACACAGATTATACACTCTCAGAGTTCAGTGTCAAGGTTAAGCCAGATGAATGGGAAGAAGAAGTGGATGATCTTGTTCAGTGGTCTTGTAATCTTGATACAAATGTCTTAGAATCTTGATACAAATGTCTTAGAATCTTGATACAAGTGTTTTAGAGTCTTGATACAAATGTCTTTGAAACTTGATACAAATGTCATAGAAGCTTGATACAAATATCTTAGAATCGTGACTAATGTCTTAGAATCTTGATACAAGTGTCTTAGTCTTGATACAAGTTTCTTATTCTTGATACAAATGTCTTAGAATCTTGATACAAGTGTCTTAGAATCTTGACACAAATGTACTGCGCCGAATACAGATATGTTGGACCACTGAACTGAATGAAACTGATGCAACTGAAGTAAATAACAAGTGAAGAGTCAGTGAACCAGAAGTGTCTGAGTTCACACTCAACCTTCTAGTGATGTACCTGGTAACAAACAGAATCATGGAAGAATGGCTAAGCAATTATACTCAGGCAGGATCCAAAGTTAAAGCAAAGAATAGTAACTTTGTGACTTGCTATGCATGTAGTAAAAAGCAACAAAGGAGGGTTGAGAGGTATTAGCTATCCCAACCTAGAATGTTGATCCAGAATGTTGTGCTAAAGTATGATATGTTGGTCAAAGGTACAGCGCAGCTATTGCTGCAAATTTGTTGTCTATCCCTCTATCCCCAGGTGGATGATGGTAAGAATATCCACACTTGCCGCTATGCATAGTAGTGGTAACTGGGAGTTTTAGCTGTCTATCCAAGGCCAGATGTGGCACCTTCACTGCGTTGAATCTGTATTTGTTCAGTGTTGTCTTGTTGTTATCTATCCATCTTGTTCTAGGTCTTCCTCTGGCCATGTATTTAGATCTTCTTATGTTCTATGTTCTTGTTGGTAGTTGTGTATGGTTCATTCTCATAAGGTGTGCAAACCATTGTATGATGTTGTATATAACATCAAAGCACAATCTGTTAACAATGACAAACACAATCCATTTTCTGAACTACATCTAGTTAAATGTAAATAAGGTAAATAGGTTTACTAGAAAACTGTCAATATAAAATAATAAAATATAGAAAATAACAATAAAACAAAGAACAAATACAATTGTCAAAATTTTCTTTGTTTTATTGGTTTTTTTATATATTTTAGTATTTTATATTGACAGTTTTCTAGTAACCTATTTACCTTATTTGCACTTTCTTTTTCCTTTTTGTCGGACATCCTCCGATATTTGGGTTATTTATATACATCTAGTTAACGGGTAGAAATTAGAAAACAAATACACAAGAAGACATTCTAACTGTATAACATTGTGATTGTTATGTAGGAGCATGTTTCATAAAAACACAGAATTAAAATGTCATTTATTGTAACAATAAAAATCAGTGCTAGAAATGTGTTTCCTGTATTTAATATCTTCATGGTAAATCTTATTGTATATAACTTCTGGCTAACACATTCTATTCATTTGTTTTTGTTCTGATTGGGAGTTGTAGCCTACAAAAATAACAGGAAGATGCACAAGAAATAGTCTGCATACTTCACAACATCCAGAATAAAAATAGAAAGGGTTAATGTGGTACTCGTTTAGTGACTGAAATGTCAACTCTGTGATAGTCTCAGCCTCCCAAAGCATACTGCATAATATAGAAAGGTGCATATTAAAAAAAGGAATGGTTCACATTACTGCATAACTTGGTTATCCAACAACATTTCTTCTTCTTCAGCTTTCATTTTCAAACTCCCGCTGGATCTCCTTTGCAGGACCATGGCCCTACTAGATTTCCAGCAAGATGCAGTCCAGAGAACGGAAATGCGTTGTGTCGCCGTTTTATTTGCGCCAATGGCCCGACACGCCCAACAATATAAACATGGATATACTGCCCTGGTAATGCAGAGGGCAACGTAAGAGCAGATTTATTTTTGGGCAATGTTGTGGTTGATGGTACAGTATTTACATAGATAGTGCAAACAACCATTGATTTCTACAGAGTGACGATAGTGACACATGCAAATACAATAATGACAGAAATCAGGTGGAGGGGTGGTGACCTAGGGAGGGGGGCGAGGGGAGAAAGTATGTCCACTCTAGAAAGATTTGAAGATCACATAATCAACATCAGACTGGGACTTTGTGTCTGCATAGCCTTGGTTGGTTGCTGCTAAGGAGAGTGCAGCACTTATGGAAATGTCCTGTGTGCCATAATGCTCGTTTTTAAACAAAAATGAAGTCTCTGCCTAGAAATCAAAATAGTAAGGATTTACTTGTTTGTTTGAGAACCCCAGGAATTGTGAGCGATTAGCTCTTACTTTCTATGTGAACTGGGGTGATTTTTCTGAGCTTTCATACCCAGGAGACTTCAGCTTTCAGCTCAGTGCAATGCTTATTGAAGGAGTCTTCAATTGTATAGATGACATGCTACAAAGCTTCCATAATGGAGCCTTAATATAATGGTGTGTCATCTACTAAGTTTTTATGTTTCATAGGTGGTTTGTCTAGTGGGATTTTTTAGTGAGACCTACAAATGCAACCGCATGCACAAGAATTTACTTAGAAAATTAGATAAATAATGCAGTGTAGTAGAGAGTTTTGTACATTTCTGACACCCTAGATTTGGTCCTGACACACTAGACTCACTCCTGACACACTAGATTCAGGTCTGACACACTAGATTCAGACATGATACTCTAGACTCATCATGGCACACTAGACTCACTTCTAACACATTAGATTAACTCCTGACACAATATATTCAGCCCTGACACACTGGACTCAGTCCTGACATGCAAGACAAGATGTGGGAAAAATATGGCCAGTGAGCCAAATCTTGCTCGTAATTCAGTTTTACTAGCCTGTCAGGCTTGATTTATAAATACTAAATGCACTGCCCCCCCCCCCCCAGCTCAGAAAACACTACATGTAGTTCCAAGCGACTAAAAATGACCCATTCCACACTAGAAAATCTCAATTTGGTTATCAATTCAAAAACGTTGGCCACCTCTGTACTAGATTCAGTCCTAACACACATCATGCAGTCATGTGACTCTTAATAGTTCCGCACACACAATGTATTCTTATATCACTTTCCAAAACAACATTCTGTATTTCAACTTTTAAAAAAACCAAAAAAATATTTATGTACTTTTTCTCAAAAATATTTATGTACTTTTTCTCAAAAATATTTATGTACTTTTTCTCAAAGATATTTATGTACTTTTTCTCAAAGATATTTATGTACTTTTTCTCAAAATCTTGTCCCATATACTGTAGAAAGAGCACCTCACTAATGATAATTACAAATGTAATGGTAAATACTAATTTAAGTAAGTTGACTCAGTGAGCTCGCCTAGAAAACCCAACATGGTTAAATTTGCTTGTGATTTCAAAATCAATTATCCACATTATACTGGTGATATAATTGGATGTACTAGTCTATCTATTGTTGGTTTTTTTTGGTTGCTTTTGCTGTTAAGTGTAGTATGATTGAATGACAATCAGTTGAATTTTGCTGTTAAGTGTAGTATGATTGAAGGACAATCTGCTGAATTTTGCTGTTAAGTGTAGTATGATTGAAGGACAATCTGCTGAATTTTGCTGTTAAGTGTAGTATGATTGAATGACAATCTGTTGAATTTTCTTCTTCTTCATCGTTCATTTTCAAACTCACACTGGATATCTTTTGTAGCAGGACCATGGTCCTACTAGATTTCCAGAAGGATGTAGTCAGAGAATGGAAATCTGTTGTGTCGCCGTTTTATTTGCATCAATAGCCCGACACATCCGTCTTCAGCTGAGCATGATTGAATGGCAATCAGTTTTTGGCCTATGGCTGGCTTGGTTGCTTGATATGCAGTAATATTGTGATGTCTCTGGACATTGGTAACTCCTTTAATCCACCTTATTGGTCTTCCTCTGCCTCTTGCCGTTTCTATTATCATGCTGTATGCTTCTGATGCTGGCCAATAGGGGTACATTCTCATTAAGTGGCCTAACCATTTTAGTCTCTGTTTTTCACAATATTTGAGCACAGATGTTGTTCCAAAAGTTCTTGTAATCTCTTCATTCCTCACATTATCTCTTCTTATTCTGTTTGCTGATTTTCTTGGACATCTTATTTCACACATAGTAAGTTGTTTTTTTTTCTCTTGTTCTTTAGTTAGTGTCCATGTCTGACATTGATAACATAATGTTGTTATAAATTGATGTATTAGTGACTCCTGTAAATTCAACAATAGTTGAATAACAATGTCCTGCTTCCATTTATTGTTTCATTTGAAAGGTAAATATATAAATATTTATAGGAATATAATATATGAATATATAATATACAACATAGATGCAACAGCATACCAGATATTGGGGCAGATGTCTCCTATTTTCAAAAACAAACATGTGAATATAAACAGCAAAACTGAATTATATATAACGATCATCATACCATCACTATACTACCAATGTCAAACATGGACACTAATAACAAAAGAGAATATGTTACAACAGAAATAACTCTACGTAGAATTCTTGAAGAAACAATAAGAGACATAATCAGAAATGAAAGCATCAGAAGATTAGCAAACACAACGCCAATTCTGGATTACATCAAAAGACAACAGATAGTGCCCCTCAAAAGACATTTCTGTACAGATATGATGGATACTAAACCAGGGACAGACCATGCAAAAGCTTACAGTAATAAAAGAGTCAACGAAAACAAACATATATGAAGCACACAAAAAAGCCGTCTCCTGGGAACTCTCCTACCCCAGACTCTGCAAGGCATAAAGGGTACAACGTGAAACAAAAAGCTATAGGAATATTTAATAAAATCTGAGTATTATCTGTACAAATTTTTACTAATCTTTACTTGTTGACAAGTATGCCTCAGTTAATAGAACCCTGGCAGGAAAGACATGCTTAAAGTCATTGAGTCAATCATACAGGCACTGAGAGATCACAATAGCATAAAACAGTCAACAATAACTAACATAGTAATATTAACGGACTGCTGGGCATTATAAAAAGCATTATAAAGAACAGAAATGAAAGTATAATACACAAAATTAGAATAGAATTGACAAATTTCAAAGAAAACTGAAATGGAAAGAGCTGATGTCCTGGCAAAAATTGGAGGAAATATGGAATAATTGAGCTACCTCTAGTGTACAGTGAGGTCAAAACACTAATCTGTAACAATTACAAATCACAGTGGAAGAAATATATGGATGTTGATCAGAAAATAGGCTCTATACTGCACAGGCAACAACAGACCATCATCTTTCAACTTAGAACTGGTCACTGCAGACTACAGGGCTACCTGTACTGGATCAGGGTGGCCCATACAAATTAATGTCCATATGGAATAGGGATACAGAACACATTCTCCAAGAATGCCAAGATTACAAAGAAATGTGAGGAAAGACATAGCCACACTGGATTGAACTGAGATAAAACCTTTGGTGCAGCTGCTCGGACTTGGAGAAGACTAGAAGCTTTGTTCTAATGATTGACCTGAATATCTAGCAAGGCCAAAAATTTCCTGAATAATATTAATATCACAATAGGCATTCTTATCTATCTAAATAGTCCAACATCCTTGGATGTCCGGGCCACAGAGTGAGTCATCTGAGATTCAAATAACACAGTTCTACTGTAGAACTTGCAGTACAATGTACTTCACACTCCCCGGCAAAAATAACACGATTTATTTATGGTTGTTATCAGAAAGTGAACACAAAAGAAGAAGTCCAAATATACCATACTCAACTACATGGCAGATCTAATATCTATCTAAACAATCCAAATATACTCTAATATCTAATATCATATAACAGATATAATATCTATATGTATATTATCAAAATATTTAGATTCTTCTGTTTTATTCATTCACAAAATGTCTAAATTCACAATATAATATAGAAAACAATGTCAATGTAGAATCTAATTTAGAAAAAAAAGAATAACTATTTCACACAGTACATTCAAACATATCGTCACACAGTACATTCAAAAATATCGTCACACAGTACATTCACACATATCGTCACACAGTACATTCAAACATAACTTCACACAATACATTCAAACATAACTTCACACAATACATTCAAACATAACTTCACACAATACATTCAAACATAATTTCACACAGTACATTCAAACATATCGTCACACAATACATTCAAACATATCGTCACACAGTACATTCAAACATATTGTCACACAGTACATTCAAACATATCGTCACACAGTACATTCAAACATATCATCACACAGTACATTCAAACATATTGTCACACAGTACATTCAAACATATCGTCACACAGTACATTCAAACATATCATCACACAGTACATTCAAACATAATTTCACACAGTACACTCAAACATATCGTCACACAGTACATTCAAACATAATTTCACACGGTACATTCAAACATATCGTCACACAGTACATTCAAACATATCGTCACACAGTACATTCAAACATATCATCACACAGTACATTCAAACATAATTTTACACAGTAAATTCAAACATATCGTCACACAATACATTCAAACATAATTTCACACAGTACATTCAAACATATTGTCACACAGTACATTCAAACATATTGTCACACAGTATATTCAAACATAGGTAAGCACTTTCCCATCTTTCCAGATAATAGTAGTATTGTTGTGCTATAAGAAATATCATCTATGGTCCATGGCGATGATGGATGTACCTCACAAGACCAATCTGAGACTCAAAGAGTCTTCCACAGTATGTACAAAGAATTACAGGTTTGCTTGTGCCATCGTGTCCTTTTAGATGTGCAGCCTTGAACTAACTGTTATCACTTTCTCATAATTTTGTGGTAGCATATCCTATTCAGGACGTAGCTGTCAACCCATCATTTCTTGGCTGTGGCGATTTTCTAGGCAATATAAATACATTCAGTAGTTTGCCATTTTTGTCTGAACAGTCCGGATGCACAACTGCCTGTGGCAGGGATTGAACACGGTACCTTGACCATCACAGATGCTCTCTGTACCACTTCACCACAGAGCCGGACATTTCTCATTATACCTTTCCTAATCTTTCCCCTCCATGCAGCATGATCAATGGCATCCTGTTCTCGTGATTCTGTATTAGTGCCTGTATCATACATATTCCATTTACATACACCTTTGTACCGAAGTATAAATCAACCCTGAGATCTTTTCCCACACATTCAAACACACATTGAAATACAAGTAATGTTCTGTACACACATTAAACATCTTTAGAGGAAGCATTGCTTATCAGATGTTTCATTTCATTTATTTATTCTTTCTATTTTTTCTGGTCATTTATTTTTACAAATCTTTCATGTCTGAGCATTTTTCCTGATTACATGTTACAAAAAGCAAATATTTCTCATTTAACAGAAATGGCCTGCCACTTCAAATACATTATGTACATGCTAGTGAGGTTGGGGGACATGGCCATCCACGTAGAAATTCCTGGTAGCTTTTGGAAGTGTTACTTCTATTCCGTCAAGTTCTTTACAGAGAATTATTTGACAACCTGAAATTGGAAAAAAATGTTATACAGTGGAATCCCTCTATAGTGCATCCTTTTATAACAAATTTCCAAACCACCCATGCAACAGAAAACCTAAGTGGATGACATACCGTTATATTGAGACTTTCTTATGGAAGCTTTGTAGCATGTCATCTATTCAATTATAGACCCCTCTGAGTAGAAGGTTCCTTCAATAGGCACTGAAAGCTGAAGTCTCCTGGGTATGAAAGCTCAGAAAAACCACCCCCACTGCACACAGGAAGTAAGAGCTAATTTCTCGCAATTCCTGAGGTTCTCAAACAAACAACAAATATCCCTATATAACAACACTTTTGATAATCCCTGATTATATTTATTCTTTATTGTTAGTAATGTATATAGTGAATTACTGTTATTACATACATATTTCATTTGGTCCGGGCCATGTCGTTGTAACAGGATTTGACTGTATTTATATATATAGTTACAGCTGAAGAGTTTCCACTATATGCTGTCTCCATAACATTCTGAGCAACATCGGGTAGCAAGACACAATTATCATCACCGAGGTCCTCCAAAGGGCCAAAATTCTAACAATAATGTCCACGCTTGACTCAAGTGGCTTGGTCACATCCAGAAGATGAGTAACACCCACATCCCCCCAAAACAATTGCTATATGGGGAACTCTCACATGGTGGAGGAAAAATAGACAGTCCAAAGCTATGATACAAAGATATCTGCAAAACATCTATGAATGCCTTTGTTATCACGCCCAGAACTGAGAAAACCCGGTGAAAGATAGCCAGGTATGGAAAACTAGCCTAAATAATAGTGCTAGGACTTTTGAGAATTCAATAATGAGTAAAGTGGAAGAACAAAGATGGAGACGTAATGAGCAACAACTCAGCTAAGTAACATTCTTGTGCATCTTCTGTAGCATCCTTCATCCTGTAGCATCCTTCATCCTGTAGCATCCTTCATCCTGTAGCATCCTTCATCCTGTAGCATCCTTCATCCTGTAGCATCCTTCATCCTGTAGCATCCTTCATCCTGTAGCATCCTTCATCCTGTAGCATCCTTCATCCTGTAGCATCCTTCATCCTGTAGCATCCTTCATCCTGTAGCATCCTTCATCCTGTAGCATCCTTCATCCTGTAGCATCCTTCATCCTGTAGCATCCTTCATCCTGTAGCATCCTTCATCCTGTAGCATCCTTCATCCTGTAGCATCCTTCATCCTGTAGCATCCTTCATCCTGTAGCATCCTTCATCCTGTAGCATCCTTCATCCTGTAGCATCCTACAACTTTCTGGACCATGGTGCTGCTACAAAAAGATCCAGTGGGAGCTCGAGAATGAAAGCTGAAGAAGAAGAATAGATCTTTCCATTCTGTACATTTTGATTTATGAAGCCTCACTCAAGTGTTTACTAGAAATAAGTTCTGATAGATTTCGTCAGGGCACAAAGCATTGTTGATAACATTAAAATGTTATTCCCAAAAACAGCTCATAAGAACATGGTTTAGTATGCATATCTTCTTCTTCTTCAGCGTTTATTCTCAAACTCCCACTGATTCTCTCTTGTTGCAAGATACAGGTCCCACTAGAGTTCCAGCAGGATGTAATCCAAAGAATGGAAATGCTTTGTGTCGCCGTTTTATTTGTGGCAATGGTCAGACACATCCATCTTTGATGGGTAGTATACATATTATGGGTAGTATGCAAGATATTTCCACACTCATCCATATCGCTGAGGATAGAATTCGCTGGAGGACTCTGTGTGCTGAGGCATTCAATGTGGTACCCCTACGATCCTGAAGGGTTACGGGTTTATTGATTGATTCATACATATAAAAAGAGTTAAAACATTCGCCAGGTAATTCACATGAATCTCAAATGTATTTTGGTACCAAGATGTAGCACTTGGAAGTATTTATTTAGGATCTTGGTTATGCGTAACACTGGGAATCACATGAGAGTAATGCATGTTCCTTTACATGACTGAATCAGACTGTCTCACATGTGGCAGATGATTATGTGATTGAATTGTGTCTCTGTGGATAATCACCAGAAAACCCAGAGCATATTCTAAAGAGCTGGTCGCACTTCAAGAAAAAACTATGATCATTAGAAATAGCTCTGAGGGACAAGATTTACATCCTGCCTAGAAGCCGGTAACAACAATACAGTTCATTGAAAAAAATCCACTTCAGAGTGTGACTCTGACAGGAGAATGAGGAAGAATTATTTTCTCTCACCAGTGGCAGGTGATTAAATATGTGACAGACTTGCACTCTACAATCACCTCTGTACACTCATTAAGCACCAAATGGGATTTGAACCAGGTCCATTCAGCTGGTATCTATTCACCTCGCAACTTGAGTCAACATATTTTCCATATTCTACCATACAGCATCCATAAAGATGCAATTTTAGTCAAGACCTTCAACGTGTATATTTTCAAGCCACTTGGATATGGGCTGGTCAATTGACACACAGACAACAACACATACACACACTGCACAGGTACGTGAATTCACTGAGAACCATACATCATTAAGGTGCAACAGCACAAGTTTAAAACTTGCCCTCATTACTTATGCTGGACAACTATTTTTATTATTATTAAATATCTAATAATGTCTTCCTCTTCTTGGGTGCATTCTCAAACTCCTGATAGATCTCTCTTTTAGCAGGACAATAGTCCTACTAGATTTCCAGCAGGATGTAGTCCAGAGACAGGAAGTGCGTTGTGTCACCGTTTCATTTGTGCCAATGAAACAATGAACACATCTGTTTTCGGCATATCTGATAATGTAAATATCAGGTTCTGAAGATATCTCCTGGGTCAGAGCATAAGCCAATGGACAGCTGGATCAGCATAGATATCTCAGTATTAGAGTGTGACATTTACCGCCAAATGTGTCGGGCCATTGGCGCAAATAAAACGGCGACACAACACATTTCCATTCTCTGGACTACATCCTGCTGGAAATCTAGTAGGACAATGGTCCTGCTACAAGAGAATTCAGCAGGAGTTTGAGAATGAACGCTGAAGAAGAAGAAGAGTGCGACATCAAGTAGCACAAGTGAAGTCATATCTAAAAGTAACAGAATATACTCACCACCCATTACACCAACGTTTGGATGAGACAAAGGGAAAAAGAATCAAGCGGGGCAGATCATGTATGGTAGAATCTGAAGTCACACTGCAAAGAGTATGTGAAATAGAAGATGCAGGAAACGGCAGTGAATGGGAGGAGGTAGACATTGGAGAGAAAATTACTGACTAGTGTAATAATTCAACTAGATAAATCATGTCGGAAATGGACTGGTATCATGGCAGAAGTTACAGTGCAAGAGCTCGTCCAGCTACACTCTAAACCACAAGACATAATTATATACACAGATGGCTCAGTCAAAAGAAACACAAATAAATGTGGTTGGGTTTTTGAAAACAGAAGTTGCTTAAAGTTGGTTGAAAGTCAATCTGCATACTCTACTATCACATCGAGCATGAGGATGGAGATAGACGGAGTTACAGCAGCACTGAGTTGGTTGGTAACTGATACATCAATACACTCGGTAATACTCACAGACTCTCAAAGCATGCTGCACAAGATAGAAAAAACATGTTGAGAAAGGAATGGGTTACATTATTGAACAACTAAATTGTACAGAGTGTTATATGGATATACTGACTGGGTCACGCTTGAGCCAAAGAAAACAAAAGAGCTCACTCATGCTGCGATTTATAGTAAAGAGCTGAAAAGAGAAAGCTGACAAAATGAAGATGTTGACAATGAGACTGAAAACGTACATGTACAAAGAATGACAGAAATGAAAGTGATTAGAGGGGGGGGGGAGAAAATGTACTCCTTTTCGAAAGACCCGAAGATCATCACCTAATCAACACCTGACTGGGACTTTGAGTCTACATAAACTTGAATGGAGCAGAGCACTTATGGGAATGTCCCGTGTGCTATGATGTTAGTTTCTAATCAAGAAATCTCAGCATGCAGACATAAAATGGTAGATTGAAAAACTAACAATTGATATTAAATGTAAGTCTCACCTAATCTAGAATTTTGTTTCAAAAATGGAGCCATATCTAACATATCTTCCTCCCTGCAAGATAGATAACATAAACATTAGTTACTAGATAACAAAATAAACATTAGCTACTAGATAACAAAATAAACATTAGCTACTAGATAACAAAATAAACATTAGCTAGTAGATAACATAACTAACTACATGTTCTTTAGCGTTCATTCTCAAACCCCCGAAGGTTAGCATGATGTAGTCTGGAGAATGGAATGTGCTTTATAGCTTGACTGTGATATGTGGGTCACTTCTGGGTCACTTTTATCCTTTATGAGATGGGACAGTTAACCTCACCCCTACAAACGTCCTTAGTCACCTCTTAAAACATATATGACATGTCACAGTGTCATTATTATTTGTTTCCCTTTCGGGCCCAGATAACACATTGGCGTAAATACATCAAGTTTTATATAAACATAGTCTGCAGAAGATCTAAATGTCTCATCTGTGGCCCATTAAACAATGCTTCTGAAACTCTTTGATACAGCAGACGGAGACTGGACCTTTGTGACAGACTTCTAGGTGACTGGGACCTTTGTGACAGACTTCTAGGTGACTGGGACCTTTGTGACATACTTCTAGGTGACTGGGACCTTTGTGACAGACTTCTAGGTGACAGACTTCTAGGTGACTGGGACCTTTGTGACAGACTTCTAGGTGACTGGGACCTTTGTGACAGACTTCTAGGTGACTGGGACCTTTGTGACAGACTTCTAGGTGACTGGAACCTTTGTGACAGACTTCTAGGTGACTGGAACCTTTATGACAGATTTTTAGGTGACTGGGACCTTTATGACAGATTTTTAGGTGACTGGGACCTTTATGACAGATTTTTAGGTGACTGGGACCTTTATGACAGATTTTTAGGTGACTGGGACCTTTATGACAGATTTTTAGGTGACTGGGACCTTTATGACAGACTTCAGGGTGACTGGGAATGCTAGATGTTCCATCATTGCAGATTAGTCAACAAATCTGATAGAAGAACGATGATGTTAGTTGGTTCAAAAATGTTCAACTGTGGTAATCCTGGATGTGGTAATCCTGGATGTGGTAATCTTGGGATACTGGCGCACTGGAATGTCTATCTTTGAGAACTAAACATTCATCCACAAACCCTCCTTACACATCCATGCCACACATGCAGTAATTCAATCACTACAACCTCTAGATAAGGAAACAAGTTGGTCACTTAATTTATGCTCCTTGTGATGAAGTGCACTTCTTTCATCGCAGACAAAAGTTATTCCAATTTAGTTATATGAGAGCTTTTTTGATCATAAAAAATAGAAGTTGTCTTCTTCTTCTTCAGCGTTCATTCTCAAACTCCTGCTAGATCTCTGTTATAGCAGGACCATGGTCCTACTAGATTTCCAGCAGGATGTGGTCCAGAGAATGGAAATGTGTCATGTCACCGTGTTATTTACGCCATTGGCCTGACACATCCGTCTTGGCTGTGATTCAATTTGAAATGCTATGAAAACATAGATAGGACAGACTAATAACTGTAATAACTAGCCTTTCATCCGGTTCCGGTAACTTATTGAAGTAATCATCTTTAACATAGACATGGCAGGTCGAGCAGGCCAAGGATGCTTCACAGGCACCTGGAAAAACAGAAGGAAAAATATTTCAAGCCAGCTAAAGAAATTGTATTAAAATAAAATTGACACAAACAAAATAACACTCACCTATAAAAATAACCTAACCATATTGACAAATTATATTGTTGTTATATTGATCAAACAAACTAAATCAGCAGTTTCATGATAACATCAGTGGTATTATTTTTCCAATTTCGTTACAACATGACTGGTAATTATAAGACTGGATTACTGGCAAAGGAGAAACAAAGATTACCTTAAAACTTATACAAACAGAATTTATACATATCACTTTTCTTGTATATGCTATATAGTGGAGTAAAATATTTAATGTCAAGATTGGTCTTTCTCTGGCACTCTTTTTTTGATGGGTAGGTTCTCTAGAGCCTTTACACATCCCAGACAACTATTTGACTCAATGTGGATGTTAGGTGCAGTGCCATTAGCTTATAGTCTTCTACATTGGAGGGGACTTTGTTGTACCCTTCTTACAATCTCTAGGCATGCTGCAGGTAATAAATGTTGATTCTCTTCCAGTTATGAGACTTAAAAAGGCTTTATCACAGCATAGATCATGTTGATCTTTGATTTATTGAGCAGATATTGATATTGATAGAAAAACATGTGAAACACAAGATTTGCTCAGTTTTGTATCCCATTATTGTCCATGTGATGTCAGGGAATGAAACTGAAGCAAACAATATCGGCACTGTGACCTGCCTGCCATACGGAGAATTAAGTTAGGGTTGGTTGTACCATCTCATAGAGGGACACAGTCATCAAGAAGCCATTCTCAAGTTGAATGTGTCAGGCAGAAAGGCGCAGGTATTGCAGCTAATCTGTAAACCATGACATAGAGCATACCGATCTCCAAAATACTTCCTGCTAATCTGTAGGAGTTTGAGAACAAATGCAGAAGTAATTCATTATGAAGAGGTCTATAACCAGAAGACGTTCTGTAACCAGAAGACGTTCTGTAACCAGAAGACGTTCTATAACCTGAAGACGTTCTGTAACCAGAAGATGTACCTGGGAGTGATGTGTGGAGTTGTTAAAGATGAGTAGATATTATAAGAAAACTTGACAGCACTGAACCAGAATATACAGTTACCATGTGCTGAAGGACATACTGAATAGGTGACTGAAGCAGCTATAGACAGGTACCATGTGCTGAAGGACATACTGAACAGGTGACTGAAGCAGCTATAGACAGGTACCATGTGCTGAAGGACATACTGAATAGGTGACTGAAGCAGCTATAGACAGGTACCATGTGCTGAAGGACATACTGAACAGGTGACTGAAGCAGCTATAGACAGGTACCATGTGCTGAAGGACATACTGAACAGGTGACTGAAGCACCTATAGACAGCTACCATGTGCTGAAGGACATACTGAATAGGTGACTGAAGCACCTATAGACAGGTACCATGTGCTGAAGGACATACTGAATAGGTGACTGAAGCAGCTATGAATGTGCCCAGAGAACCATGATGATGATCTGACTACTAACTAACTAACCAACAGGATAAGATGTTTGTCACCTGTGTGTTGTTAAGGTCTGAAAGGGGAGATAAAATAGCGATACTGCTACCTGCCATGCATGCCGTATGTGCGACTTAGGAAGCTTTGGGGTGGAGTTAACTATCCTATATCATAAAGGGTTAAAGTGGCCCAGACACCATGCTGAAGTCAGATGTATCAAGCCACAAGGTGTAGATATATCAGTTAAGCTGTAAATCGTGACACAGTGCATTCCGTCCTTTGTACTACATCTTGTTAATCTGCAGAAATTTTAGAATGAATGACAGAAGACGTCTGTCAAAATCTGCGTTCATTCTAGTACAACCACTAAGATTTGTATGTGATAGTCAAACTTCAGTAAACTGTGCTGCTAGTGTAGAGTAAAACTGAAATAAGTGCACCTTGCAGTCCATCACACACATTTTCTGCTAATTATTTTCTTTGGCTCTTCATTGTTGGGATAAGAAGTTAACCCCATACCCAAACCTCCTAAACATTGTTGCCTCCAAGCTGAGTGGCAGCACATTCTTTAGAGAGTGCTGTGCATAGAATTGAACACTGCACACATAATCTAGAACTGCTGACCTTAAAAAAAAAGGTTCTCAAGTATTGTCTTAAAAGTGGCTTGCAATTAAGTAATTACCCAAACCATCATCTGACACATGCAGATAGTACAAATTTTAGAGATTGACTTCTCATATCAAAATTGAAAAAAAATGGGAGGTATCATAGTAACCTAAATTTAAAAAATAGTTGCAGATTACAACATGTAGTTAAACATGCATCTACTGGGGTACCTGGGACATGCTAAATGCTGGCTTACACAGTAATGAGAAGATGGGTTTGCCAATAGAGTGTGAGTTGGCAATGGATAAGGGTGATCTAATGCAACTCTTTCAAGAGCACCTGCTTAATGTAGACACTAACATAGCTGACACACTTAATGTAGACACTAACATAGCTGACACACTTAATGTAGACACTAACATAGCTGACACACTTAATGTAGACACTAACATAGCTGACACACTTAATGTAGACACTAACATAGCTGACACACTTAATGTAGACAATAACATAGCTGACACACTTAATGTAGACAATAACATAGCTGACACACTTAATGTAGACAATAACATAGCTGACACACTTAATGTAGACAATAACATAGCTGACACACTTAATGTAGACAATAACATAGCTGACACACTTAATGTAGACAATAACATAGCTGACACACTTAATGTAGACAATAACATAGCTGACACACTTAATGTAGACAATAACATAGCTGACACACTTAATGTAGACAATAACATAGCTGACACACTTAATGTAGACAATAACATAGCTGACACACTTAATGTAGACAATAACATAGCTGACACACTTAATGTAGACAATAACATAGCTGACACACTTAATGTAGACAATAACATAGCTGACACACTTAATGTAGACAATAACATAGCTGACACACTTGATGTAGACAATAACATAGCTGACACACTTAATGTAGACAATAACATAGCTGACACACTTGATGTAGACAATAAAATAGCTGACACACTTAATGTAGACAATAACATAGCTGACACACTTAATGTAGACAATAACATAGCTGACACACTTAATGTAGACACTAACATAGCTGACACACTTAATGTAGACACTAACATAGCTGACACACTTAATGTAGATACTAACATAGCTGACACACTTAATGTAGACAATAACATAGCTGACACACTTAATGTAGACACTAACATAGCTGACACACTTAATGTAGACAATAACATAGCTGACACACTTAATGTAGACAATAACATAGCTGACACACTTAATGTAGACAATAACATAGCTGACACACTTAATGTAGACAATAACATAGCTGACACACTTAATGTAGACAATAACATAGCTGACACACTTAATGTAGACAATAACATAGCTGACACACTTAATGTAGACAATAACATAGCTGACACACTTAATGTAGACAATAACATAGCTGACACACTTAATGTAGACAATAACATAGCTGACACACTTAATGTAGACAATAACATAGCTGACACACTTAATGTAGACACTAACATAGCTGACACACTTAATGTAGACACTAACATAGCTGACACACTTAATGTAGACAATAACATAGCTGACACACTTAATGTAGACACTAACATAGCTGACACACTTAATGTAGACACTAACATAGTTGACACACTTAATGTAGACACTAACATAGCTGACACACTTAATGTAGACAATAACATAGCTGACACACTTAATGTAGACAATAACATAGCTGACACACTTAATGTAGACAATAACATAGCTGACACACTTAATGTAGACAATAACATAGCTGACACACTTAATGTAGACAATAACATAGCTGACACACTTAATGTAGACAATAACATAGCTGACACACTTAATGTAGACAATAACATAGCTGACACACTTAATGTAGACAATAACATAGCTGACACACTTAATGTAGACAATAACATAGCTGACACACTTAATGTAGACAATAACATAGCTGACACACTTAATGTAGACAATAACATAGCTGACACACTTAATGTAGACAATAACATAGCTGACACACTTAATGTAGACAATAACATAGCTGACACACTTGATGTAGACAATAACATAGCTGACACACTTAATGTAGACAATAACATAGCTGACACACTTAATGTAGACAATAACATAGCTGACACACTTAATGTAGACAATAACATAGCTGACACACTTAATGTAGACAATAACATAGCTGACACACTTAATGTAGACACGAACATAGCTGACACACTTAATGTAGATACTAACATAGCTGACACACTTAATGTAGATACTAACATAGCTGACACACTTAATGTAGACAATAACATAGCTGACACACTTAATGTAGACACTAACATAGCTGACACACTTAATGTAGACAATAACATAGCTGACACACTTAATGTAGACAATAACATAGCTGACACACTTAATGTAGACAATAACATAGCTGACACACTTAATGTAGACAATAACATAGCTGACACACTTAATGTAGACAATAACATAGCTGACACACTTAATGTAGACAATAACATAGCTGACGCACTTAATGTAGACAATAACATAGCTGACACACTTAATGTAGACAATAACATAGCTGACACACTTAATGTAGACAATAACATAGCTGACACACTTAATGTAGACAATAACATAGCTGACACACTTAATGTAGACAATAACATAGCTGACACACTTAATGTAGACACTAACATAGCTGACACACTTAATGTAGATACTAACATAGCTGACACACTTAATGTAGATACTAACATAGCTGACACACTTAATGTAGACAATAACATAGCTGACACACTTAATGTAGACAATAACATAGCTGACACACTTAATGTAGACAATAACATAGCTGACACACTTAATGTAGACAATAACATAGCTGACACACTTAATGTAGACACTAACATAGCTGACACACTAAATGTAGACACTAACATAACTGACACACTTAATGTAGACAATAACATAGCTGACACACTTAATGTAGACACTAACATAGCTGACACACTTAGATGGCTATTTGGAGAATTCATTGTGGTAGTAGTCCGCCGAAGACGGATGTGTCGGCCATTGGCACAAATAAAACGGCGACAAAACGCATTTCCATTCTCTGGACTGCATCCTGCTGGAGACCTAGTAGTACTGCTACAAGAGAGATCCAGCAGGAGTTTGAGAATGAATGCTGAAGAAGAAGAAGAAGTGTGGTAGTAGTAGAAATGGAAACTTGCAGGGCAGAATAAAGAGAATGATCAACCATGAATCCACAGAAACCATCAACCTGCATATCCTTCATTATCTACTAGAGAAGACTGAGTACCTATAGGTGTACCTGGAGTGCAATGATATGTCAACAATAAACATAAAGGTAGCTAAAGTGTGAACTAATGTACAACTCACCTTCTATTTCAATATTATACCTATGTGCCAGGTACATTACGTTGTCTCCAACTTTTCCTTTAACATGATGTTTTTCACCTTGCCTGTCTACGTATGTAATGTTTACCCTGATAGGATTGTAACTTCATTGTGTAATCAGTTAAGCAACAGCAAAATATACAAGCATTAAATTGTAAATTTGTTGTTTCTGTGTATAAACCTCTAGGAATTGTGAGCGATGAAGCTCTTGCTTTCAATTTGGAAAAAAAAACGAAGATTTTCTCCAGACCATTTTTTTCATATACATGACTTAACTCTCGTCGGTACGCAATATTTTTCATATACATAAAACTCTCGTCGGTACGCAATATTTTGAGAAGAAGTTTACTACTAACAGGGAGGGAGGCTTTAATAATCTGCACCGTGCCAAATACAAATTACATAACTTTCCATTGCACAAGGAATATTCCTATCATAACACAAGGGATATTCCCATCATAACACAAGGGATATTCCCATCATAACACAAGGGATATTTCCATCATAACACAAGGGATATTCCCATCATAACACTGAGGTTATTCCCATCACAACACAAGTGATATTCCCATCATAACACAAGGGATATTCCCATCATAACATAAGGGATATTTCCATCACAACACAAGTGATATTCCCATCATAACAAGGGATATTCCCATCATAACACCAGATATTCCTATTATAACACAAGAAACATTCCCATCATAACACCGGATATTACCATAATACCACAAGGAATATTCCTATCATAACACACAGGATATTCCAATCACAACACAAAGGATATTCCCATCATAATTCGCAGGATATTCCCATCATAACGCAAAGGATATTCCCATCATAACACAAAGTATATTCCCATTATAATGGAAAGCATCAATGCCTTGTTATCAGGTCTCACCTTCGTTGGGCTGGTCATATCATCTACATACCAGATGAGCTTTTTCTAAAGAGACTGTTCTATGGTGAACTGAGCATTCAAGTGTAGGCCAAAAAAATCATGTTCAAGACTACTTGAAGAAATCTCTCAAGAACTTCAGCATTGACTTAATCTCTCAGGAAACCATAGCTGGTGACCACTCAGCTGGGCATGGTCAGATCAGTGCAGGTATTAAAAACTTTGACCAGACAAGACATTGCAGACGATATGAAAGAGACAAAATGAAACTTAAGACTCGCCCATGTGTTTCCAAGGCCTGAGAAGGGAGCAAGGAATAGCAACACTGTTTACCTTCCATGCATGTCATAAGAGATGACTAAGGAGGTTATGGGGTGGAGTTGGCTGCCCCACTCCATATAGGATCAAAGTGACCCAAAATCATACTGAAGTCGGATGTGTCAGTCCAAAAGGCGCATATATCGCAGAAATGCTGTAAACCAGGACACAGTGCATTCCATTCTCTGGACTACATCCCGTTAATCTGTAGAGGTTTGAGAATAAACACAGAAGAGGAAAGTCAGACTGTTTTCCCTCATCTCAAGACCTTCTTCCTTCCCACTCACACTGAAATAAGATTTTCCATGCCCTAATTGGCCTACTCAACCATCTGCAGACTCATAAACACCAAAAAAAACCTGATTGGCCTTTTTCAATGTCATGATAATCTTAGCTTGAAACGGACGAACAGCATCAACATACAGCAATACAACCTACTCTCCAAACAACATCTTGCTGATCAAACGAAACTTGAGATTAAATGAAGAAGAGCACTTACACATCAGCATCTGACTTTGCATCTTGCCATTCATACTCTCCATGACATAAACAACCTGAAAATTAAAATATATTTGTATGTCTGGTTATAGAACAGTCAAGAAAAAGAAAGCTGCAAATTACTTAGCTTAAATTTCTTCAGTAGTGATGTTATCTCGCTCTGGTGATTTGATTTTTTTTCATATGTTATATTGCTTCCTCTACTTCTGCTTTTAATATTGATGGCCCCTCATATTGGTCATGCTTGTTTATTTTTGATCTGCTGCTGCCATTATACAATTCTTATATATACTCTGACCATGTTTATCATTTTCTCTTTGTCTATTTTATATCATCTTTTGTTTTCAATCAACTATTTGTTGACTGCTTTCTAATTCCTGTTTGTTCACATATTTTTGTGTGTATATAATGTATGTCTTCAATTCTCTTTGTTCATTAAATTCCTTACAATTACCAGGCTTCTTTCACTGTCTTACATATGTACTCTTTCATTTTGTTTGCTTTTTCTTCTTTTGTCCACCAGCTGTAAAATTTTCTCTGTCATCCATTTCTTCTTTGTTGTTCTCTTTATTTCTGGTACTATGTCTTTTAATGTTTGTTGAAGTGATTCTTTTAGCATTTGTTATTCTTCATATAGACTGCTTTTCTGCAGCATTGTACCTATTATGTACAGCAATGGTTTATCTGTCATTCATTTATTTATTTGTCTCAAGCATTGCCAGGTCCATTCTGAATTTATAGGCACTTTATTCTCATAGGTTGCCATTTCTTTCAGGAGGAAAATTCATGAATTTAACGCCACAATAAAATACATTCATTTTTGTTGGCCATTTTGGTGGGAGCTCTCATATATGAGCAAATATAAACAGTTCTGAAGATTGTTCAGTCTAGATTAGAAGACTCACAATTGCAACATTTAAATTAACACCAATGTGAAAGTTGTGGCAAAGTAGTAATAACTACGCTAAAGTAACCATTTTAAGATCATGTGGTTTACCCGCCCGTTTGTTGACGGGGGCTGAGAGGGTAGAAAAAAACAGCAACACTGTTTACCTTCCATGCATGTGATTAACAAGAGCTGATTAAGGAGGCTATGGGGTAGAGTAAACAGCAAAAAAGGCTTGATGGAAAGAATACTTCCAAGAACTACCAATCCAAACACCACAACGGTGTACATACCAACAGTTAATATAACGGACCTGGATAACAAGGAGCCTGAAATTCTATATCACGAAATAAAGGAAATCCTAAAACATAGCCTGAGAAATAAATCTCCAGGAGAAGATGCTATACCAAACGAGGCAATAAGAGCATGCTGAGAAACGAGGATCCTATGGTTGGCAAGATTATTCAGCGTAGAATGGGCAGTGAGAAAAGTTCCAGCAAATTGGCAAAAGTCATTAATTGTTCTAATGTGGAAGTACAAAAAGAATAAAAAAGATTGTGAATCATACAGAGACATCTCCCTACTGAGTCAGTCAGTTCCTCTTTTGCAAAGTTTGGCATATAGGGTGGATGTCATAGTTTTCCATGACTGTCGTCAGTTGCCAAGGATTGCAGGTCTTGTGCATTTATGCCTGTTGATTTTAATTCATTCATAAATGTTCTTCTGATCATTGTTTTTTGTCTTCCTTGTTTTTTTTCCCCATCTGGTGTCCACATGAAGACTTGTCGTGGAATTCAAGTGGAATGTATGTGGCCGATGTATGTCCAGCTGCGGTTTCTGATGATGTTCGTCACATATTCTTGTTCTGTCTCCTCTCTTAATATATCATTTGATTTGAAGTCTTTCCAATTAGAATTTGTGATCTTTCTGAGGCATCTATTCTCGAAGGCAACTAATTTCTTATTCATTATTGCGGTAGATTTCCAACTTTCACATCCATATGTCAATAATGGAATCACACTTGCGTTGAATAGTCGCAGTTTGATGTGTTTACTTGCAATCTTTTATCTCCAGATGACTGAAACTTTGTTAAAGGCAAAGGCGTTGGAGGGGAGAGCGATTCGAGTCTTAATTTCTGAGTTGGTATCACAGAGGCATTCAGAGTATCCATGTTGAAGACAACATTCTGGAAAAAATATGATGTTACCACTTGGGCGCAAATTTGATTTCGTCCACCGTTGTGACATTTGCAGTGTTAGATAAGTTGCATAAAATTATAGATTTTTGTATATGGGGGTTAAAAGGATTATAATTAGTTTATAGTTTTTTTAGGAGGGAGAAGGGTTAGAATCAGTGTTTAGATTTTTTTTAATTGTGAATTTAAAAAGGCATGACTGGATATGATTTTATAGCACAATGCCGGCACAATGGTGGACGCAATCAAATTTTTACCGTTACTTGTAATATTGCCAGGTCTAGCTTGGTATTTCTTGGAGCTCTTTAATTACTTAAATTGTATTCTTAATTTTGCTGTTACGGAACATGGTCACGTATGACTATGGTCATGGACTACTATCTGAGACTATCTTCAATCTGCTCAATTTAATTTAAATTTTAAATTTAAAAATATTATTAGGCCGTCCAAAATATTTGAACAATTAATATTATTATTAAACATAAAATTCTCAGAAATGGCTTACCTCTAAGTCTAAATGTTCTTTTGTGCGTGTCTAGGAGCCATGGTAACTTGTTTCTTTGTAACAGTTTTAAGTACTCATGTGTCTTACGCAACTCTGATATTTGTTTACAAAACAATCTTATGGAGGCCGCCATTTTAATTTCCTAGTTTCTTTTTCTGCACTTTCGAAACTAACATATTTTACAACTTTACAAGTACCTAGCATTCACTTTGCCAGGATGGCATTTATGTTCACACAAAATATATAAAGAACAACCAAAAAAAACTGTTTTTTAGTAATACTCGGAGGTTGTGGTTCACCGAATCACAACCTCTATCCCGCCGAAGACGGATGTGTCGGGCCATTGTTGCAAATAAACCTGCGACACAACGCATTTCCATTCTCTGGACTATATCCTGCTGGAAATCTAGAATGGAGCATGGTCATGTTATAACAGAGATCTAGCAGGAGTTTGAGAATGAACGCTGAAGAAGAAGAAGACAACTTCTATTTTTTATGATCAAAAAAGCTCTCATATAACTAAATTGGAATAACTTTTGTCTGCGATGAAAGAAGTGCACTTCATCACAAGGAGCATAAATTAAGTGACCAACTTGTTTCCTTATCCAGAGGTTGTAGTGATTGAATTACGAAAATCGCGACCTTCACTTTTTTATCGTTACAAGTTCTAATGTAACCAAATTGAACTTCCGACTATGATTGAAAGAGACGTGCCTCAAAATAAAAGATAGGAAATACCTGTAGATAAGGAGGGGTTTTGTGATGTTCAGACCCGCCCCACTTCTCTATCTCCTCCCCCCTTTTTTTAAAAAAAATAGCAAATCAGAACATGACTTTTATTATTACGAACTTAGCCAAAATGTGTGTAAAATCTCTCAATTAGCGATGTTCGATAAAAAGGTCATCAAATTTTTCATTAACAAAGCGGGATCTACACACGAAAACGGGCAAATGATTTTGTTTCCCTTTTTTTATAAGTAAATCCCTTCCTTACTTAAATCGTATCTACGGCTTTGGATATGCCTACATTTTACTTAACTTTATTAAACTGGTTTCCACCTTGCTACAATCAGAATCGATTACATCTTCACAGATTCTATGAAAGTCAACGTCAGTCTGGTAGCAGGTCTAATAATATCAAATATTTTCAATTTCTTCATATGGTGGTGCATTCTTCCAAAGAGGTTTAGGTCAATCTCGGATCATTTTTGCTTCCACAAAAAAATCGATATTCGATTATCTTTCTCTTTCACACTTTATATCTCTTTTAATATGTTCCTCTTCATTTTATAATACTTGTTCATTTGTTTCATTTATATATATACATACATATAGGCGTTTGTGTGTGTGTGTGATCATAAAATACTTGTATATCCACACATCAAATGTTGCTAATGTGTAACACGGCTGCTTGTTAAGTGTTCACATTTGTATATATAGTTCTTGATGACTCATTTCATTGTTTATTTATTTGAATGTCAATATTAGCATAATATACATACCGAAAACCCGTATCTCAACGTACTCACACTCTTCTGATCAAATCACATGACTCCCATCCGTTGCCTGGCCGAAAAAAGGGAGAAAGGAATAATGTCAGTTACCTGCAATGTACGTTGTAAGAAGTGACCTAAAAGTCATGCTGAAGTCAGATAGTCAGATCGAAAGGCGTAGATATCACAGCCAAACTGTAAACTATGATACGTATTTCGTTCTTCAGACTATATTCTGTTTATTTTCAGGAGTTTGAGAACGAATTCAGAATAATAGGAATACGAAATCACATGACAAAATATAAACATACATGGAGTCAGAGAATAGGCAGCAACATTTCACATGACCCCATTCTAAAGTTAAACAGATCACAGTAAACCACAATTTTAGGCTCCGCACAGGGCACCACACCAATATCAAGTAGCCACACAGGTTTAGAACAAATTATTATGTCAGTCAAACATCATAGCGAGGCACAAAACCTTTTCCTCAATGCAAAAAATATTTTTTAAATAATATATTTAAGCAGTGATGAAATTACATCTAAAATAATCATTGACAAAGAGCAACTAGAAAATGTAAACAACTTTGAATATCTAGGATCCATCATCAACACCACAGGAGATTGTTCGGCAGAGATAAGAAAGAGATTTGATATAGCACTACAAGAAACATCACAGATGAAAAATCTATGGCAAGGAGCAAACAAAAACAAAGTTGTAACTACTAGAAAGCTATATCTTTCCAGTGGCAACATACGGTTGTGAAACGTGGACAATGACATCGACAATGGAAAAGAAATTATCTGCATTCGAAATGAAATGCTATAGAAAGGCCCTAAGAATATCGTGGACAGAAAAAAAAAGCTGACACAAATGTCCGCAAAGATCTGAACACAGAAGGAGATTGTCTCCTCAAAACTTAAAAAAAACACGTAAACTTACATATTTCGGACACATAAAAAGAAACACGGGTTTGGAAAGATTAATCATGGAGGAGAAAGTTCCAGAAAAGGGAAAGATAGGCACACCAAGAATACATGACATCGAAGACCTTCTGAACATGACACTGGAAGAAGCTGGGCAACTCGCACAGTACCGTGATGCTTATTAGAGTGGCATTGAGAACAACGTTCTACAATGGACACGTCACATAGAGGGGGGGGGGGGGCTTGACACTGCAGACTACAATCACATCTCAACAAAAATGAAAGTTGTCCAAACTGACCAATGCTCATGTCAAAAGGTCCCCAGACTCCAGAACACATTTTGCAGACATGCTCACTATGACGCGAGAACTAAAATATAGCCCCAAGAGACAGATCTGATGGTAAAGGTGAGGTGATCAACTGTGAGGACCTCTTGCTGAAGATTGAATTCATGAAGGCGGCCCACCTACCTGTATATATTTATGAAAATAGGAAACTGATCGCAGAAAAAGAAGATAGCTAACGGAACTAGGGACCAAACCCGAAATAAAGGAATGACGAAAACGGATATGCTGGACCTCGGACGTCCAGGTCACAAAGTGGCCAACCGGGGTGCAAATAATCACAGTTCTACTGTGAAACTTGCAGCACAACGTACTTCACGCTCCCTGGCAGAAATCACACGATAATTTCGTTGTGGTTACTTGAGAGCGAACGCTGAAGAAGAAGAAAAAGCTAATGGAACGGCAAGCACTTATAGGAATGGACCTTGTGTAGCGATGCAGGTTCTTAATCAAGAATCATTGCTAGCGTAAAGTGCTCAAGTTTTTTGTTACCAGAACAAGAACATTGAATAAAAACTATGTTAATACGAATATATTTTAACAAATAACATAATTGTTGTCGCACTGTAAATACCAGAGCTAAGCTGTAAACCACGACACAACTTATTTGGGACATTCTGCTACCCAGTTGGACATTCAGAGAGAAATTGAAGAATAAAACGAACTATTAGTTCATTAATTATTGGTTATTGAACCACATAGTAAAAGAAGATGTAGAATAAAGATCATTATCAATACTTATGTTGCAAACTTTCTTATCAAACTCTTTATCCATGTAGCACGCTCTCTACCCACACTTGTGTGCCTTCTCGCACCTTGTCTAATCAAACTCATTGTTCGTAGGTCACTGGTTCGAAACCAGTTCGCAGGAATTATTTTTTTTTTATTCAATGATTATAAAATGTATTACATATCTATGGTCATTCCTCGTCCAAAGAAGTTATTCAATAATTACGAGTACCATTCAAATATTGGTCATAGAACGTAACACGAGTGAATACGTGCATCGTAAACAGCTTCATCATAGAACGTAACACGAGTGAATACGTGCAGTTGGTCTGAATATTTGCAAATGCGTCTGCAGATTATTAGGATGTAGTCCAAAGAACGGAAACTATTGTGTCATGGTTTACAGTTCAGCTGTGATATCTGCGCCTTTCGGTCTGAACCATCCGACTCTAGCATGTCAGCTTGATCACATTAGTACTATGATCGCAGTCCAACCCCCCGCTGCACCAGTTAGTGCCTACCTGTGTGATTATTTCCCTTGCCTATATTTATTAGTTTATGTTTATCTTTTATTAATTTAAATATAATTTTATTCAGAGTAACATCACACGATGGACAGGTTACAGTCTAGCAGAGTGCACCACCAAGACTAGAGACAGGAGATGTTGGAGATACGTTGCAGCCAACCTTCGTTGCGGAGACGGCACTTAATGATGATGATATTCAGAGTTAGGGTTATGATTAGTTGTGTGAAACATAACTAACACTAACACATAATCCTACCCCTAAAAATATTTCAATTAATGATTGATTATTTATCGATATAATATTTAGATCAATTAAACCACAAAATAAGTAGGTAGGCACTAATGGGAAACAAGAATAAAAATGGGGGTTGGACTTGGACTGCGATTACCTTGGGGTCTTTGTTACCTCTAATATTTTATGGTAGTGTGTCATGATATAACCTAATTGGACTTTGTGGTCTCCTGGTTGAAAGGGACACGCCTCTCCAAAAAGAGAGGCAAACTCATTAACTACCTACCGGTTGGACTGCAATCATATTACCGTCTCTAATTTTCTCTATATGAAGGGACAGCAACTCCACCCCTAATTCCTCTTTAATCGCCTCTAACGACATTTATGGTATGTAACAGTGCGGCCTTTCTTTTCTTCCCTTCCGGGACCCGTTAAATCACAGCCAATGTGTCTTGCTATCTGATGTTCCTAACTTTTCTTTGACAAGTTGTGTGAAAGTGATTGAGCTTCCTCACATGTCGTCTATACATCGATCCACTTTGCACCAAGACTGCACTGGAAATATCACTGTTCTTCAGTTTATCACAAACTTCAGCTTAGTATGAAGCTATGGTAATATATTTCTATGCCGCAAATTTGCATGAAGTCTGCTGAACGTGTTTCTTGCCTTGGGGGCCGTTCATAACTTACGTAAACAATTAGTGGCGGTAGGTTTCCACAAGGTATGACATTTGTTGACTAGGGAGAAGAGGTTTGACAAAAATTGACGTTACACATAACGGTATTTTTGTCATGTGACGTATTCCTTCCAGAACGTTGTCTTCCCAATGAACTCTCTGAACCTCTCTCTGTCTTGGGCGATGTGGCTTGCATTTTCTAGCGATGTATTCATATTATCTTTAATGTCGTCAGTTCATCGTCTTCTTGGTCTGCCCCTTCTCCTCTACCCAGGTACTCTTCCCTCCATTATTTGTCTTTCTAAACAGTTAAAAAACAGTTTCTAAATGGTATTTTATATACCAATTAAACTGTGCGAATGTGACAATTTTTTTCTAAATATCAGGAAGGAATATGGCGTTTATTCACATCAAAATGTGTGTGGGAATTTTTGTTTTTATATTTATTTATTTTTTAGGGGGAGGGCAGTGGCTTAGCGAGGGAGGGGGCAGAGGTACGGACCGCCCCGGGTGGCATCATCGGGAGGGCTGCAAATTTATTTTCTTCCGGTCTTTCACAATTATTGACATATTTTTTTAATGTCACAAGGGTTGCCGGGGCCCGAAGGGGAGCAAAGAATAGCAACACTGTTTACCTTCCACGCATGTCGTAAAAGGCGACTAAAGAGGTTATGGGATGGAGTTGGCAGTTGGCTGTCCGATCCCATATAGGGTAAGTGACCCAATCCATTCTGAAGTCGGATGTGTCCGGCCGAAAGGCGCAGACATCGCAGCAATGCTGCAAACCATGACACAAGGCATTCCATTCTCCATACTACATCCTGCTAATCTGCAGGAGTTTGAGAACGAACGCAGAAGAAGAAGAAGAACAAGGGCGGAAAATTATTATTCTTCCCCTGGCGTCATTGACCCACACTACGCCACTGGGGAGGTTTTTTTTTGGGGGGGGGGGAGTATTGTTTTACTTTTGATGTAATTAATTTGAAGGTATTTCTGAATTCTTGACAAGATGTTGAATTCCCCCCCCCCCCCCCAAAATATTCAAAAATAGTCAAAAATATTCATAATAGTGCTGTCGTAATTTAGCCTATAGATAGGACTATCTAAACAGCAAATGTGACTCAAGAAATATTGGTAATATTAACCTAATGAGTATAGAAAGACTGCTTAATCATCCCGCGATAGCTCAGTTGGTAGAGCGGAGGACTGTAGTTGTCAATTAGCGATCCTTAGGTCACTGGTTCGAATCCGGTTCGCGGGAACTTTTTTTTTTCCATGAAAAAGTCACGAGAGGAACATCCTACATATCTTGGAATCACGTTTGATCGACAGATCACCCTCAACAAACACGTAGAAAATTTCACCAGAAAAATAATAATTTAACGTTTACAACTACTGAAAAGGCTCACTGGAAAATCTTGGTGATCAGACAAGAATACCCTCAGAGGACTATATCTTGGTTACATACGTTCTGCATTCATACTTACTTTTTTTCCATGTTTGTATATATCTGTGACTTAAAACTCGTCTTTCAAGTTTTTAAATTCTCATGAGCATTGTAAACAACTTCATCACACTAATGAATCATGAAACACACACTAATGAATCATGAAACACACACTAATGAATCATGAAACACACACTAACTATATATAAGAATAATCGGAGTGTCATTAAAAGATATAATTAAAAACGATAACATCATACAGAAAACCAAAACAGTACCAGTATTGGGAGCACATCAAAGTACAACAGATCAAGTGGTTTTCACACGCATCCAGACTACCAACAAACAGAATGCCACAGATGGCCATGACATCTAGATATAACGGCTATAAAGCCAGAGGCAGACCATGTAAAAGATGGATCACATAAATCAAAGAAGCAACAGGAACAGGCTTACAAACAGGACACAGTAAGGCCATCCCCAGATAACTCTTCTACCCCTGACACCGCAAGGTAAACAAGGGATACAGCGCATAGATTAGATTAGATAAGATTAGATAAGATAGATTAGATTAGATTAGATTAGATTAGATTAGATTAGATTAGATTAGATTAGATTAGATTAGATTAGATTAGATTAGATTAGATTAGATTAGATTAGATTGACGGACGGACGGACGGACGGACGGACGGATAGATAGATAGATAGATAGATAGATAGATAGATAGATAGATAGATAGATAGATAGATAGATAGATAGATAGATAGATAGATAGATAGATAGATAGATAGATATATAGATAGATAGATAGATAGATAGATAGATAGATAGATAGATAGATAGATAGATAGATAGATAGATAGATAGATAGATAGATAGATAGATAGATAGATAGATAGATAGATAGATAGATAGAATCTTGACAATTGTCAATACATGTTGCCTAATTGGAAAACAATCTGTGAAATAAGTCTTCCCTAGATTGGGGGAAAAGTTAAAAGAGTCATTTTAGAAGGCTGTTTGAAGTCTACGTAGAAAGGACACACAGACAACACTCCATATACTACAAGAGAGCAGAAATCTCCGCAACCATACATAGCCTGCACACACACAACGATCGATATAAAACGCTGGGGAAATGGGGACTGGAAAAGCTGAAATTAACCACTTCTTTCCTAGATGAGATGTCACTGCCTGCATGGCTGCAACCACTTGGACTATCCTGCACTCGACTTCGTCGATATATCTATCATACTGACCATCACTGTGTCAACACAGGTATGCGTGATTGACGATTCTACCAACACTAGGAGGCAACTAGGTCCACTAGGTATTAGTCATACACACCACCCACAGCTAATCAGGTGATGGAGGGGATTGCCTACCAGTGGGACACAGTGTGGATACATGGATGAAAGCTACAGACCGGGCATACTTGGATAGCTGGCTGTTCAGGTGGTGTAAGTCATATGTATTTAGAACACTCTAGTCCAGTAAGGCAATCTATTTATGGGAACAACACCCATACAGAAAACAGTCTACCTACGTTACTGCTGCAGTAGACCATGTGGGGTGAAATCTAGTCAGATCTTCAGCAACCCTTGTGGGGTGGAGTAATCGGGTGCTCACGCGTACCCTCCTAAACAGAGGATCACAGAAAGCAAGGTAGAGAGAATGCTATTTTTCAGTTTTTCAACGGGCATACATTGTCGATGATAGGAAATGAATACTTAGCAGTTGGTCTGTATATGTCAAGAGATATTTATTAATCCGTGACCATTGTCAACATAAGACATGTGGGCTAAATTGAGAATCATCTTTCTAAAGTGACAAATTTGCTTTTTCCCGTGATTTTCATCAGTGATCGATACAAAGTATCTATCTATCCATCCACCGATCCATCTTTCCGTCCGTCCATCTGTCTGTCTGTCGATGTTAAAATATATTCGCTCTTTTTGTGTGTAAATTTCACTTTATGACGAAAAATTTGATGACCTGGTCTGATTTGATAGGGGGGGGGGGGCTCTTACCAACGGGTTTCTTTGGCCACATCATTGGAATCGAACCAACGTAACCAAGCCCTTCGTGCATACAACAGCAGAAGATCAAACCACAAGGCACGAGTAAGACAAATAACTAGAGATGGATGGAATCATGGCAACCTAAAAGAGACACAGGCTGAGCATGGCCAAAGATAAAGAACTTCACCCCCCCCCTTTCCACAGGCCATAAGGGAGATAAGGGAGGGGGTTTGGGGATTTTCAAACCGCTCTCTTAGCAAATCTGAATAGGATTTTCCCGCCAAAGACGGATGTGTCGGGCCATTGGCACAAATAAAACGGCGACACAACGCATTTCCATTCTCTGGATTACATCCTGCTGGAAATCTAATAGGACCATTGTCCCGCTACAAGAGAGATCCAGTGGGAGTTTGAGAATGAACGATGAAGAAGAAGAAGAAGAATATGATTTTTAGCACTAGGAACCTAACCAAAAGGTCCGTTAAAAATCCTGATGTTTATTTCCTTTAATAATTCTTTCTTCATATTAAGTGTTGTTAGAACCTCTTTGTTTATTTCATTTTCTTTGCATGATTTTCTCCCTATTCTTCTCTATATCCACACATCAAAGGCATCAATTCTGTCTTCTAATTGTTTATTTGGTTTCAAAGTTTCTGAACCACACATTAATATAGAATAGGTGTAGCATTGTATAGTCCTCATTTTTAATTTGTTTGTAATTTGTTTAGAATTTAATATTTTCCTTATATCATTGAATGTCATTCTAAATGTAACATCAAGGTCAACGGCACAGTTCTCAAACAAGTAGACAAATTTAAATATGTGGGCACAATTATTACTTCAGATGGTAGATGCGACACTGAGATAAAAAAGTCGAACAGCACAGTCAAAAGCAGCATTCCAGAAGATGACGAACATCTTGTGTAATAATTCATTATCAATAGAAGTAAGAAAGAACATACTAAAATGTTACATAGAGCCCATACTGTTATATGGTAGTGAAGCATGGACAATTGACAATATTGCAAGAAGCCACAGAGATGTGGTTTTATAGAAGAATGTTGAAAATAAGAGTAATGCTATAATTCTACAACAGGTCAACTCAAATAGAGAACTTATTAACTGTATTAGAAAACGACAATCACAGTTTCTGGGTCATGTTATGAGAAGAGGTGGGCTGGGAGAACATCGTAACAACTGGAAAGATCGAGGGTAAGAGAGACAGAGGAAGACAACGTGAGAAAATGTTGGATGGCTTGAAAGCCTGGCATGATGCAGAATCATCACAAACTATACTTAAATGTATAGCAAACAGAGGACTGCGGAGAGATATGATCTCATACGCCGGAAGGCATGATACCAATTAATGAAATGAATGTCACTGAAGGTACTTTCAGCCATTCCTATTCTACTTTTAACTTCTGTTTTACATCTGTCGTCATTTGTGATTATGTGTCCAAGATATTGATCGTGTTCTATTTGTTGTAGTTTCTCTCAATGTTTGTTTATGTTTAACGTCTGTTCTTCTGTGACTTTGCTGATTATCATGGGTTTCTGTTGTTTTTTATATTTATATCTAGTGCATATTCTTTACTTGATTTATCGATTTGATCTTTTAGTCTATAGTTCATATTCACTTTTTTTTCTAAAAGAACAGTGTCATTTGCATATCTCAGATTGTTTATTATTTTCCTATTGATCTTGAATCCTGGTATTATTTCTATATGTATAAAGATATTCTGTTATGATATTAAATAGGCTGGGTGACAAAATATATCATTGTCTTACCCTCCTCGCCTTACATAAATAAATAAAATTGTAAAAATCCGAACAAAAGTAAAGACAACAATTTTGTAAGGGAAAAATATCCCCTTACCACTGTCGTACCTACGGGCCTGATTCTTACTTTCACTATCCTCAAACCAAAACAAAAAAGTGATGTTCCATTCTGAAATCTCGTTGGCTTAACCATATCAGCTAGAACTCTCCGGTTTAAAAACTGAGAATCGATTTGGCTTTGAATCATTTTGGCCTCTTTTCCAGTTTTCTCGCGAGACCTGGCAAAGCAGACGCATAATAAGAAGTGTAGAGCCGTGAGAACGATAGTGCAGATCTTTCAGTTTACGACTCGAAGAAGATGGATGTCTTCTGGATTTGTTTTCCACTGCACGTATGCAGACGATTAGATGGACTTTAAATCTTCCCCTGATTATTTTGCAAACGGATTATTCGTCGGATACTTATTACCTGAAAGAATTTATTGTTGAGTGACTTATTTTCATACGGTACCGAATTGTCTCAACATGGCGACAAACCCAAGTCAAAGACGGATCAGTCTTAAATTTAGCGTTCATGTTTGTCATCAGTGTATAATTATTATTTTGGCTGTGTTTTTTAATCATGTATGTTCCGTTATTTCGGACACGCCACAGTGGTTGGACCCTTCGTCTAACCACGGGAAAAGAATACATTTGAGAAATATTGATTTAGAACCATCGGCACGAGAGAAAAGCGAATATTCTGCATCTGAATTAGACGATGAAGGATATTTAACGGATATTCGTCAGGAATCAGTAAATCCAGCAGATATGGGTGGTGTAGTTATTCAGCAAGCATCCCAGGATCTATCTGCCCGGTTGAGGTGGCTGAGCAATGACGAGATCGGCATAACTAATATGCAGGTAACTCATTTTTATATCATAACATTCCATTTCAGTCCTTGTGTTTTTGCAAGGAGAGTCAGAATGAAGACACTCGAACAATTGACCGCCGACCTTCTATAATTTTTATTTTTATCTCTGCTATACCGTTTTCATGTTAGTTTTGCAACAAGTATATAATAGATATCCTAGCCATAGCAAATTGCAGTTGAGTCACATCAAGTACCGATGTGATGGACATTCTGAAAAAAGTTCTGACATTTTTATTGAATTAATTAGGAACCTGGGCTAATTTTTCATAATAATAATAGTATGGTACGCCAATAGTATAATAATGATATGGTTATTATTGAGATAAGACTTTTCGAAAATTATAAAATACTTGCTTAGTGAATTCGTATCAAGAAGTAGATCTGTGCTGGTTAATTTCTGCTACAAGCCACAAGGTATGGGGAGAATCTGACTTGCCAAGCCATTTTTAACTGACCCCTACATGTGTAGGCCTATTTAAAATCACCATATGAACTGGCTCCTGAGTTCAGAAAGTATAAAATCACAAACTTTCTGAACGGCCAGAATTTTGAAAGACTAATAAACCTTGCTAGCCCCATCACACGTGAGATATCATATAGTGCGGAAATCTGTCCAGGAGACCTCAAAAATGCTTGAAATAGTTTCCCACTTTGGATCTTGCTTAAAATTAGGCCTGCAGATTTGGAAAGACAAAATTCACTTGTTGATTATATTTAGTCTTCTGATTTCTTTTGTTTGTTTTAAATGTTCTTCTGAAGTTTCATCTCTTTTATAAACCTGTGTCCTGATAACACTAGGCCTATACCATCAATTGTTTATAAGTTTACCTGATAAATTTATCATTAAAACAATTAACATTCTAAAATAGTCAAAAAGTTAAGTATTATTTAACAAATTTTTATATCAATTTTGATTAAAATTTCATCTAGATGTAATACCGGTAATTACTCAATAATATAGGCGTAATATATATGTATATATTAAATTGTTATTATGCCTCTAATGTATTCTTATTAAAATGTACTTAGATTGTATGTATATATATATATATTAAACCGCTGAAGATGGATATGTCGGGCCATTGGCGCAAATAGAACGGCGACACAACACATTTCCATTCTCTAGACTATATCCTGCTGGATATCTAGTAGGAGCATTGTCCTGCTACAAGAGAGATCCTGTGGGAGTTTGAGAATGAACGCTGAAGAAGAAAAATATATATATATACTGGTATATGGTGATATTCCTCTTTTGCATACGAAGGTGAGAATGGTATTTAAAAAAAAAAAAAGGTTAAGTTAGGTTTGATTGTGGGTTCTCTGATGGCTGATAGCCGAAAATGGATTTGCTGGGGCAAAAAGCGCAAAATAACACATCTCTGCTGTGAAACAAGTAGCGCAAAATACTTGTGCTCCTCAGCAGAATTCACACAAAATTCTTGATGGTTATCATAGAATGAACACAAGAAATTTACAAGCGATTAGCTCTTACTACCTATCTGCAATGGGGAGATTTCTGAGCTTTCTTTCACCAACGCTTAAAACATAAAAAATCAATTTCAAATATAAAAACTAAATTTCAATTACAAGTTTTTGGCTGATGAGTCCAATCCAGGCTCAGAGAGACCTGTTGCAGCATGAGCAAGAATGTAATAGATCTTGGGATGAGGGAAAGCAGTCTTGTCTCTTTTGAGTCTCCTGCAGTGCTGTACTCTGTTTTTAATATATTTTGATGCTATTCAGATTATCGCTTATCCACTAAACAATTCCTCATCAGTCACTATATTGGGTGCCACCTGGAGTAAGAAGAAGAGGGAGACCTAGAGAAACTCTACGAAGAACCATTAATAGAGAAGGCATGTCAATGAACCTAAACAAAATGCAACAATTGAAAGACCTGGCAACACAAAGACAGTAATGGAAAGCTATGGTTTCTACCTATGCGCCGCCTATGACCCTGAAGGGACATAATATAACTAAACAACATGGACATCTGTTTAAAGGGGTTTAAATCTTTCAATGATTGCTAATCTTATGCAAATCAAGATCACAGTGACATCTAGAATCGAACCACACGCACACACACACAAAAAAACAAACAAAAAAACTCTTCTGAGAATACATCTTTTCTGCCTATTGCATAATTCCACATAATCAAAGTCTTCTGGGTTTGACAGTGTTCTGAAGGAGTCATCTCACTAGCTTAGAAAAAGTAGGAGATAGTGAATAGTTTAAAATTTAGTGAAGATCCTATTTTAAAAAAAACAACTAAAAATAAAGATCCAAGGGGGAAAAAAGACAAACAATTTTGATTACCGGTAAATGAAGTTACCTATGTTGTTATTACAAGTAATATTCTCTTCTATTTTTGTTCATCTGAAATGTACTTCAAATTTTATCTCCTATAAATTTGATTCTATTTTGTAACTCATACAGAGGTCGGTAGAGCTTTACTTTCATTGTTTATGCCTCAGCATATCACATTCAGAATAGCTTGTGTGTTGCCAGTACCTAAGAGAGGAGCAAAGAATAGTAACATTGTTCATCTTCCATGCATGTTGTACAAAGCTATTAAGGAGGTTTTGGGGTGTAGTTGAATGTCACATTCCATAAGTTACCCAGATGCCATGCTGAAGTCGGATGTATCAAGTGAAAAGGTGCAGATATTGTACCTAAGCTGTAAACGATAATGCATTCCATTCTCTGGAATACATCATGCTAATCTTGATGAGTTTGAAAACAAACGCAAAAGAAGAAAATATTCAGGGCAGTCGTGAAGTATCTGCTCTGCAGTCTGAGACTCCTGTCCACATGTACACAACCACATTACTGTGATGCCACTCTTGTACTTTGTATATATATAGCTAGTTATTACTATCCTAAATTTGGTGTACAGGTAGTGTGTCCCCTTATTGTAACCCTTTCAGAGGCTGAGCATAATGTGGTCTCTTTTGGAAAGATTGTAATATCATTATATATGGGATGGTCATCAGTCCACATTTCACTGTGGTACTGATACCCCTTCCGTTAACAATTCTGTTGAATCCCTTGTGAATATAATATGCATATTTGTAATTTCTGTGGTTTAATTTAATTAATATTTTCATCAACATATTTTTACACTGAAAGTGGTTGGACATGTCAGTGTTAACAGAATGGTACCGGTAATACTGTGGTTCACATAGATTAGCTATAAAGCGCTTTGTGCAACAGCTGCTTGTTTTCTCTTATTTAACATTGACAGCTATTTTCCATTTCAAAAGCATCAAAGAGCTGGTTAAATCGACAATTGCTTAGAAGAATTTAATAATACTCCAGTTGCCTCTTTTATTGTCACTGAATGGGTTATAAATATGCTGCCCTTGATCATCGAGCATGATTATCAGCACTGTAATGTGTGGTTCTGTTTAATGTTATCTATGCTTGAACCTGTTTGAAAGTCTACCAATGTTCTTTGTTGTTTATTGACACAGCAGTTTTATTTCTATGGCCAGGCTATGGTTGGCTAGGTGTATATATTTTTTTCCAATTAAATTCTTTCAACAAATCAATATGTATGTGTGTGCATGTGCGCATTGTATGCTTTATATTAGCGATTTGCCTAAGGCTTCAGATTGTCTAGCTCAACAAAGCTCATCACACTTCCTGGGTAATGTGCTGCATCAAGTAACTTTTGCAGAATTAGCTTGTGGAATCATAATCCAACTTGATTACTGATCGGATCCCCGGGGTTGCGAGCTTCCACTCATTCTTCCACGTGCCAGGTAGGGGTAGGATCAATAGTCCTATATATGGTCTATCCTTGTTTTGCTATTGATACTTTTTACATTGTCCGTCACACTTTAGTGTGATCGTTGATTTGTGCAATATATGGTCCTTGGACCAAACCTGGACTGACATATTCTTTTCTGAACCTCCAAATTTATCTAATAGTACTATATACATGGACACCCCCCACCACCCGAGCTTGAAAAACACAACTTGGAGCTACAAAAGATTTTTAAACTAGATTTTTGGCTGCATAAAGTAAATTAAGTTTCCTTTTTTGACACATTCATATTGGGAACAAGATGTAATATCTACACTTTTCATTGATGGAAAAAGGTTTCCACTTATGATTTAAGTAGTGTATTTATTTAGGCCTCTTCCTAAATATAAAGAAAACAAGTAATGGTGATTTCAAAGAAACAAAATATAACACCTTGCAAGATAAAGTGAATGATATAGTTTTAAAACAAGACCACCAATTCAAATATTTAGGTACTACTAATATACTTAAATATACTAAATATTTGTAATATTTAGATTACATCAGATGGAAGAAGTTTAACAGAAATAAACGGAATAGGGCAGGCAAAAACAAAATTCAGAAAAATTAAAAAAATATTGTGTAATATTACCGTGTCATTAGATGTGAGAAAGAGCTGTGCTATATAACACATATACTAACATGGATGCTGGTCTTGGACAATAAACTGGAAAGTGGGAAATTAGAGATGTGGTTCTATAGAAGAATGCTGAGAATACCATGGACTGCCAGAAAAACTAATGTGGAGGTGTTGAAAGAGTCAAATGCGAAACGGACTTTAATCAATAATATAAGAAAGAGACAATCTTCATTTTTTTTGGCCACTTCATGAGACAAGGAGGTTTGGAGAACATAGTCATAACAGGCAAGATTGAAGGCAACAGAGACAGAGGGGGACAACTTTAGAAAATATTAGACAGTTTGAAAATATGGTATGGCAGAGAAACAACAACGATCTTGATACATAATACTGGAGACAGAGCTGTGGAGAGCCGTAAGTTGGTGGACCAGGGGGGGGGGGGGTGGACGTTATATTAAAATTTAAATGAGTGATTGCACATTCTGTGATTACTAGAAAAATAAACTTTATGATGAAGTTGTGCGCATGTATCTCTTGACAGCCTATATCATTTCTGTTCTGACAAAAGCAGTCCTCTTCAGTTAAGAAGCAACTGAGTTGATTCCCAACCCATCGATTTTACAAATGGAGTCTCACTAAAGTGTAGGATTACGCCTCCTTCTGCGTTCGCTTCAAACTCCTGTAGATGATAAAGATGTAGTCCAGAGAGCGGAATGCAGTATATCATAGTTTACAGCTTTGCTGCGATATCTGTGCATGACACATACCAACTTCGGCATGACTTCTGTGTCACTTTGTCCCTATATGGGAATGGGGCAGAAAATTGTCTCGTAGTCCCCTTAGTCGTCTCTTACAACATGCATGGAAGGACAACAGTTGTTATTCTTTGCTCTTCTTTCTGGCCTCTTCACTACACAGGCAAGGCGTGGTTTGTTTTTAGTTATTACACCGACGACATGCAAATTATTCTGGATGCGGAAGAAAGCTCGGGAGGAACCCAAACATCACCCCTCCCCACTTGCACATAGGAAGTAAGTGTAAGTAGCTCGTAATACCCGGGGGATATCAACCAACCAATTCGGCAATCTTTCATGGTGACTTACCATTTGTACCAGTGCTACAGTGATTAATTCACGAGTAATACAATAGAGTATAGAGAGTATCATTACTCCAGCAATTCAAACAGTAATTTATACGTTATATGAATGTATAATCCATGACGACAATCCGGATATTAGATCTCGTAGAACCAAATATAGAAGCACGGCGTCACACTGCCCAATGTGTATTGACGAAAACATTCACATACCGTCCGTTTGGCTGTCCCATCCCATATAGGGTCAAAGTGATCCAAAGCCATGCTGAAATCGGGTGTGTCAGGCCAAAAGACGCAGACATTGCAGCAGTGCTGTAAACCATGACAGAAAATATCAAACCACAAGCTTTTTTTTAGCAACGCTGTAAAAGGCGATACTAAATAATGATTGGGGGGGGGGGTCATTACGTCACAGCTTTGTTACTTCAAGAAAACAGTTCCATGTCGTCGAGCTTAACACTTCCCAAGGTACCCTTTCCAAACCTGTTCCAAAAGCTAGAAGTATTAAATAGCAACTCTGTTGTGTGTCTTGGGTGTCTTTTTTTTAATTTTAAAAAGAGGGTTCTTTGTCAGAGAGAAGAAATGATTTACAGGCGGTCTCACATGGTGTCTAGATGTCGGCGGTGCTGCGCAGTTTACTATTTCATTTGAACCTTTTTTTTCATAGATCAGTTGACTAGTTCCCAAAATGCATTTGCTA
Organism: Meghimatium bilineatum; assembly: GCA_034231615.1. Classification (NCBI taxonomy): domain Eukaryota; kingdom Metazoa; phylum Mollusca; class Gastropoda; order Stylommatophora; family Philomycidae; genus Meghimatium; species Meghimatium bilineatum. Next base: position 13,491,185 of record CM067316.1, on the reverse strand, counting down.
CAGGTTTCTCTTATTACACTCACACTGAATGGAAACCACGCTAGCATGTCCACGTCAGAAAAGTAGGCAATGAACAGGACTGCAGTTACGTCTTTGGTAAATTGGGGGGGGGGGGGGGGGGGTTGTTACAAACAAAAAAGGCTATCTTATTTTTGTGTGACTTTTTTTGACTTGTTCCCTAAAACTAAATGTTGTAGTCTGATTTCCGGGGCAGGAGTAATCCCCTCCCCCTTATCTACAGGCGTATCTTATCTACATAATTTTTCAATTTGCAGTAGAACTAAATATTTTAGAATCACCTAGGTGGACAAGTCAGAACATTGATACTTATCTTTCTGGGAAAGATCACTTCCTACATAGCTATGCCGTTGGTGAGTGAAAAATACGGATCTATTCCCCCACATATGCCTTAATAGCGTGGACAATGTAAACTTTACTATACTTTTTAATTATTGGTACGAATAATCGCCTGTGTATTGTAACAAGTTTATCTGCAATATGACGGGTTCAGTGTTCTACCGATAGACCGTGTCTTTCATCAATTATTGTCCTGCTGGCTCACCGGAGGTCATGTTTTAATCTTCTAAAGTGATACAATCGACATTTCTTGTGATTTTCATTGTTCACTATGCTTTCATCTACAGCGAATGAAAATCACGTGAAAAGTAAAATGCGTCATGTTAGAAGGGTGATTCCGCCCGTGTGTTGCCGGGGCCCGAAAGAGGAGCAAAGAATAACAACACTGTTTACCTTCCATGCATGTCGTAAGAGGCGACTATGGAAGTTATGGGATGGAGTTGGCTGTCCCATCCCATATAGCAGGGCTCTTCAATTATATTTACTCGGGGGCCAAAATGTAGAAAATGGGGATCATCGCGGGCCAGAGGTTCGTTTTTTATAACTTGATTTCACTGTTTTAGCAATGATCCGCGGGCCGCCAATTGAATAACCCTGCCATTTTGGGTCAGTGACCCAAAGCCATGCTGAAGTAGGATGTGCCATGCCGAAAGGCGCAGATATCGCAGCAATGCTGTAAACCATGGCACAACGCATTCCGTTATCTGTACTACATCTGCTAATCTGCAGGAGTTTGAGAACGAGCGCAGAAGAAGAAGGATGTTTCCCACTTTAGCCAGTAGCTTACATTGCCGATAGTGATGGACTAGACACTCAGTTGGTCTCCATCGGCATTTAAGAAAATTGTTTACACTTTGATGTGTAACCACGGTGTATTTGTTTACGGTTGAAAGTGCATGCATGGACATATACATTACGTTAGTGAACATTTATAAAAATATAAACATAAATGTCACACACACATCACGAATATAAAACCGTTCTGCGCAAGATATTAGTAACATAATGACATATATCGGTGATTCGCCGCCGTGGCAACATGTCTACCGGGCCACGAGAGCTTCTCCTTGAATTTAACTTATTTATGGATATATATAATTTGTTGGACCGGACCGCAGTCTCATAAATGTTGAGAAACACTTCCATATACCCTACATAGATAAATCAGCCGTGTGGCAACTGGGGTCTGGACTTCTAATTCAGAGTACAAAGAATAGGACCACTTTTGTCTTTTCACGCATGTCGTAGGAGACGACTAAGGCAAGTTGGGGAATAGTCGAAACGTCTAATCTGCTGTCAGTATTTCGTGTTTACTATTGGTAACACTTTGATAAGACTGATTATGCTGAAGTCGGTTGTGTCATTCCAATAGCCAAGCTGTAAACCATGACAATGCATTCCGTTCTCCAGACTACATCCTACTAATCTGCGGGAGTTTGAGAACGAACTCAGAAGAGGAAAAGCGGATAGATTGGTTGTCTTCACATTCCACCGAACCTGGTCTATTTGTGGTAAAACCTACGAAGAATGATTGACGACATATTCGAAATATGCCTACTGTTATAGATACTAGTTAACAATCTAGTAATTCTTTCAATGACACATTCTTCCAATGTAAGTTGACCCTGGTTCATGTGCAAACGCGTAGATAGGGCTGGGGTAGGGTGTTCAGCAAATCGGAACATGACCTTTTTAATGCTAAGAATTGAGCCAAAAGACTGATAAAACTCCACATTTAACGATAATTTAACAGGTCACGACATTTCTCATTTAAGAAGGGCATTACATACAGTAACGGGCGTGATACCTTTTCTCATAAAAACATCCTCTTTACAGAAATGGTATCTACGGCCCTGCCCAGGGGTTGATTGTATTCTTCAGTTCTTGTATAGCTTCGATCACGTCTGACGTTCACAATAATGGTATAATTGTATAGCTTATATCACGTCTGACGTTCACAATAACGGTATAATTGTATAGCTTCTATCACGTCTGACGTTCACAATAACGGTATAATTGTATAGCTTATATCATGTCTGACGTTCACAATAACGGTATAATTGTATAGCTTATATCACGTCTGACGTTCACGCTAACGGTATAATTGTATAGCTTATATCACGTCTGACGTTCACGCTAACGGTATAATTGTATAGCTTATATCATGTCTGACGTTCACAATAACGGTATAATTGTATAGCTTATATCACGTCTGACGTTCACGCTAACGGTATAATTGTAACACATGTATATGACGCTCCTTTTAAAACTATTGTTCAATCTTTCCATCATGTGCCGTCTCGTCATTTTCTAAAATTTTCAGTAATGTTGCCTGTCCTACGTGAAACGACACGACATACACTGCTGTGTACCACGGCTTTATAGAGTATTTCCAGTCCGCAATTTGTGATCTCAGATAAAATAAACATAAATGCTTTTCATACTCAGAAAGGGACATTGGACATCAAGGATGGTCATAATTCGTTCCGCCAATCGATTTTTGTTGGCCCCCGGGCTAAAAATAACACCACTTGAACTCCTGGGGACTAAACAAAAAGGTTTTTTAACGCCCATAGTATACGAGAAAAGAGCAATCCGGCCTGCCGACCCTAAAGGTTACCCACCATGTTGTAGACTCAACTCACGATTCTCTCATACTCAGAAAGCCTCTCATGAATTTCATGCCATCACTAGTATTTGATCTCTCTACCTCTCATCTCATCCCCCGTGTTCTCTCTTCCCTCTGGGATTCCACAGCCATGTTGTACTCACCTGAGGGAAACAATTTCTTTGAAACGTCGGCAGTCATAAAAACTTCTCATGCATACAGAATTATATGACATAGCCAGAGCGCTGTACGCCTGTGTGTGTGTGTATGTGTGTATCGTAGTAAAAACAGTTTTAAAAATAATTTTGAAGGATATCTCTCCAGAAACGCCAGTGATTTATGTAAAAAAATATGTGGTCATTCTCATTTGTTTAAAAAAAATCAGCAAGCAAGAAATAACGAAGACAATGAAAATAAACCTTAAATTTACTGCATTATTATTTGATGGTTTGTTCTCTCCTCTCCCAACAAATACTGAAAGTCTGTGCACATGGTGTTTTTTTAAAAAAAAGGAATAAAAGTCGTTATTTAAGGTAAAAAAATTATGTTGTATTTCTTGTGTTATGAGTGGTACAGAGCAATTGGGCATCCGGATCGTTCAGAAAGAACTGGCAAACTACTGCACGTATTGCCTAGGAAATTACTACAGCCAAAAATGCTGAGTTGATAGCCACGTCCTGAATATGATATGCTACCAATTTAAATTTAATTGAACCGATTCCCTGCGATCACTAGAGATATGCCGTTGTTTATTCCACTTCACAGCAACTACAAGCGACGAAGCTATTGTTTTCTGTGCACAATGGATGGTTTCTCCAGATATTTTATATCAAAAAGGCTTCGACTCATGCTTTTGCTTTGCTTGCTTTTAGAATGCAATGCTTTTAGAAATCTACTTAGAGGGGCGTCTATCTATATGAGGTATACCTTACAGAACGTTATCCTCACAGAGGGGTGTAGTGTTATATATATCAATCACCCGAAAGTCTACAAGCATTTAATGGTGTCAATTTTGGCCATTCCGCATAAGTCTACCCACAGATTTCGAAACCTGTTTGAGAGTAGTAATATCACTTAGCAGAGATTGGTGTCCCACAACTGTGGAGAAAGAAGTGCAGGCTTTGGTCAGTGTGAATACCAAAGAGGGGGATGTGATTATATGATTAGACATGTTCACAGTGCTTGGATCTTCACAGCTCAGTGCGCAGGTAAAACGATCAGGGAGGAGAGTGGTGCCTTTGCGGTCGATACGAGTAGTATGACCATGGAGACTATGACGGTGACCAGGGCATTTGAGTGGGTAATCACACAAGGTAACACAGGTCTTCATCTTGAGTGACTATGAGTATGATTAGGAAGGTACAAGTGGGTCTCGTTTGCGAACAGTGGATTGAGGCCTTGAGAAAAGAAGGTTACATTTATTTTCGTGCCGGGATATGTGGGTGTTCGAGGCAATGAAAGAGTAGATCCACCGGCGTCATGCGCGGTGGGGCAATGGATCGCACTGACGTTTTGAACTCCTTAAGAGATATAGCACGCGAGAGTGAGACTAGTGTGGATGATGATTCCTTTTCAGTGGCTAGTGATTAAAGATCAGGGATTGAAATGCGGTGTTGCTAGAAGTGAACATTTTGGAGGGCGAAGAATAATGATGGTCAACCAGCATAAGACTACTGTCAGCAGAAGTATAATGGCGGATACACTCAAGGAGATGTGTTGCTTCGCAACACGTTGTGAGACGAATAGATGCCATCTGAACGGACCTGGTTCAAATCCCCTGTGCTGTCATATTTTTTTCTGTAATAAGTCCTCGGTTCTTCTATATTATATTAATCATTCATACTTAATATCGAATTCTTCAAATCTCAGCCCTAATGTTTCATCATTAACGGTGTCCGCGTCCAGGAGTCGCCCATGAAACAGTTTCAGCACATTCCCCCTTATTCACTGTCAATGCCCCATCTATTTGTGCATGGGACGCAAATTTTTCTTCTTTCATTATCGCATACACCAACGCTGGGCAATACACTCGCCCCTGGAGGTTGTCATCTACTCATCGATATTGAAATGTTTGGATCTTATTTCAGCATGGAAAGGTAGTCTGACAAAAGAACTGTTTTGGTAAAAGAGCTATTTGAGGGCAATCGTAGCAGGGGAACCTATGTAATACTTAACTTTTCATTCATCCTCGCACACATAATATAAGTTACCGTTCTGAGGGAGTCATGAGACTATAACGTAAAAAATTGCAGAACGATATCGTCAACATATTTTTGGAATTTGGAGGGGGTATAGGGAAAATGTTCACTGATATCACGCAGCGGACAGATGGCGTATAATGCGACTCCAAATGTCATCAAATCATGATGTACTAGTCTCAGAATCACTTCTTGTCGCCTAAGGATTACTCAAAATCTGACTAGTTTGGTCTTTTGTATTGTACCGAGCCTTTCTCGTTTGAAACGGGACCTCTTTTTTTTTTTAATTTGATAAAATAATTCCCTCTCCAATCTCCCTGCTGCAGGAAAGGAACAAAAACGTTTGACCTAATTATATCACTTTGCGCATTATGAAAGCCATGCGGATTTCTGTCTGGACGTTGGTTAAATTAGATGTTCTTTTTTTCATTACTGTTATGATCCCATGATTTTGATGTCAGTTCTAATTTATAACTAGTTGACAAATTTATTTCATTTTTTTAGCCAGAGATTTAAGTCTTGTCTGATTGCATGTCAAGCTCTTTTATCTTCTTGTTCTTCTGCGTTCATTCTCAAACAATGTTAGTTAGCAGGATGTAGTCCGGATATCGAAATGCGCTGTGTCATTGTTTACAGCTTGGGTGAAATATTTGCGGATTAAGCATGGTACACCCAACTTCAACATGGCTTATGAGAGATTGCTTTAACATACAAAATGGAAACCCCAACTCCTACTAAAACATCAGTCGCCTCTTACAACATGCATGGCAGGTTGCATTGTTGCTGTACTTAGTATCCCTTTTAGGGCACCAAGAACCACGGCGTACGCTATTTTTACTTTTTTTTAAAATGTGATCTCATGTGCACTTGTAGATCTGTTTACAATATTGACATTTATAAATTCCAACTCCTCTGGTATCATTTATGTTGGTAGATTTACTACCTGCCACCCTAACGGGTGTAAGCTAACATTTACTGGGAGCTCCTTTACAGTATTGATGACCATTATATGGAAGAGAATAAACTGAAATAGTGATTGAATGGCGTTAGTTTGACCATATGTTTGTCTTTCACATGGAGACTGTTATGCCTTCAAACGTATCTTCTTCTGCGTACATTCTTAAACTCATGCAAGTTAGGAGGATGTAGTCCAGAGAACAGAAGGCAATGTTATGATTTACAGCTTGACTGCAATATCTGCACCTTTCAGCATGACTTCCGGGTCACTCGATCATCAGTTGGGTGCGACGGCCAACTCAACTAGTTGCTTCTTACGACATGCAGGCAGGTAACAGTATCGCAATCCTTTGCTCAATTTTCAAACTCCATCAATACTCAGACGTAAGACTGCTCTAAGATGAACAAATGGAGTGTGAGATCAATACCAGTTTGGAGAAAAGTGTATTAGGATCTTGGGTTTTAGTTTAGATATGTTGATTGTTGTCTTCTCACGCCGGATAATCGTCCATATATGCTATCTCCACTTAAATAAATTATCTGAAGGTTGTGTTGTTGGTCGAGTATTATTGTTGTAATTTCTGTGATATGTTTACGCAATCCTCACTCCCAATTCGTGCATCCTTGACTCATTCTCATGACGAAAATCAACATATCGTAGAGCATTGAGTATGTCTGTTAGTCCATAGGTTGACATCTGTTATGTTAGCAGAACGAGCCAATTTGTCGGATCGTTCGTCCCCCATTACCAGCGTGCACGAAAAAAAAGGAAATTGCTTCTCCGTAATGAGGCCAAATTCTTAGCCATCTGCGTAGCAGTAACTGAGAGATGCCAACTAGTGTGTGAACATAGTACAGGAAAGACAATAATGGCTGGAGAGCCCCCTAAATGACACAAAAGGATAAACGAGATTCATTGATAATAATTCTTAAGGTATTAAAACATGTATGTTGTTTTCCCTATTGCAAACCCTAACAGAACCCCTTTCTCCGCAGTCATCGGTCAGATGAACCCCATTATACAAAGACATTGGACAGGGCCGATCTTAGAATGACTCACGTGTTAGCTGTTACTCCTTCAGTTTAGTGTCTGTGTTAACCGCTTTTTATTTCCCCCAGGACCCGCACTTCACGCATTTCTAGAAAACTGTCACAATAGTTCACCATTTTATCCCCGTGTTAGCTAGGCCATTTGGGGAAAAAATAATTTGTGAGAATCGATGTCGCTGTCTGCATACGGGGCGTCCCCATAGGCGCTCAGTTTCTTTAAGCACCATTACACGGTAGCTACACTCATTGGCAATTCCGCGACATCCACACCTTCTCTCCCAAACGATAATTCAGCAAGTTGGGAACCGATTTTCAATTATAAATAACACTCTCCAACGTTGAAGAGTTTATTTTGCTTTGCTGTCTGGCCCAGAGAGTAATTTTACAGGGGCGGTATTTGTGCTGGGGATGCGGGTGAGAAAACATTTTCCAGATTATGGTCACAATATTGGCTCCACAAATATATATGTGGTGCCGCTAGAATACTGTCACAATCATAGCAGACAGTTGTTTAAAAAAATACAACCCCCCCCCATGTATTTAGTAAGTATACCGTAGAAGTACAACTTTAACATTCAGTAATCACTGGACAGAGAAGGGACATAGAAAGACAGACATTTCTGGATGGGTTGTTACTGTGGCGTAAAAATATGTCACCAACTGAAAACTTCTGCGTTCGTTCTCAAACTCCTGCAGATTAGCAGGTATGTAGCCAGGAGAACGGAATGGGTTTTGTATTGCTTTATAGCATTGCTCCGATATCTGCGTCTTTCGGCCTGACACATCTGATTTCAGCATGGAGTTGGGTCACTTTGTGACCGTATACGGGATGGTGCAGCCAACTCCACCACATAACCTCCTTAGTCGCCTCTAACGACATAGGTAGCAGGTAAATAGTGTTGCTATTCTTTGCTCCCCTCTCGGGTCTCGGCAACACTCGGAGAGGGTGGGGGCTGAACTTATTAATTACACAAGAGGCAGAGTTGTGGAGAACATGAGCGCCTATTCCACATCGCATGCCATTTAATTTATTGATTAATGGTAGATGTCTTACGAATTATATTTTTGACGAGGGCCTCTCCATTTAGCAAGATACCTCTCTCGCTGTCATATATGTTCCAATGTAAGGAAGTTGCATTGAGATTGATAACCTTTTTCACCCACAATGCATACCTCTGAGGCTGTGATGTGAACCCACAACCTGAATTTCTTTGGTTAAAAAGCTCTAATATACACAGATAAATAAAGCGTATATCACCATAAAGCGGAACTTGATTTAAAAAGAAATATTGAGTATTTATTTCTTCATTCCTGTCAGCAGGTATAGTATCGAGAATGGAATGCATTGCTTTGTGGTTTAGTTTTGCTGCAATTTCATCTCCCTCTCCGCAAACATCAAACTTGCGAGCGTCGTTGTGGGGTCACTGATATTTTAAGGGAAGGGAACCAATCATGCACTCAATATTCCTTAGTTACCTTTTACAACATGCATGGAGTGTTACCATTTTTTATTCTTCATTTGGGGATCTGGCAAAACATGGACAAACAGATTGAAGATTTATAAGTTAGTTCCGCCGAAGACTGATTTGTCGGGCCATTTGAGCAAATAAAAATGGCGACAACTCATTTCCATTATCTGGGCTAAACTTGCTGGAAATCTAGTAGAACCACCGTCCTGCTACTGGGTCAAAGGGCATGAGCCCATGGACCGCTGGATCAGCAACCAACCAACCGTCCTGCTACAAGAGAGAACCAGCGGGAGTTTGAGAATGAACACTGAAGATATAATAGTCACATGAAAGTTCTTCGTTCACACTCAGACGTACACATTGAAGACTGGCAAATGTATCAGTTAACCCCAGACTTTGAGAAGTGCCGTAGTTTTTCATGGAAGAAGACGGACATGACCATGTGCCTCTCTTTTCTTCCTTGGGGGGGGGGGGGAGGAGGTCAGCAACAAGTGTGCTGCTGATGACATGACAGTTATCACTGTTTGATAGTGTCTACTACTTGTCGACCTGACATTAATCTTTGACAATGGCCCCTCGCTTCAAATTAGTGTTTGCTTCATTTTGGAGGACATTTATGAAGAAATATAAAGTGACTCCTGAGAGCAAGAAGATGCCATCTATTGCCTATTCCTAACTGAAACTGAACAATAAACTAGTGTGCAAGAAGTTGCATTTTTGAAAATGAATATGCAACAGTTTTAAATTAATAAGTATAAACTGAAAAGCAGCGTTCTGGAACAAAAAAGATGTTTAATATAAAATTACTGCACACCCAAGTCAGATTTTCCCAGGTCATTGGCACAAGAAATTCAATAACACAGCTCATCTTCTGGACTACACCATGACTGGGCTCCAGTTAAGACTTGTGTACAGAAAGTAAACATGATTTGAAAGACTGATTTTTTTAATTATGTCCGTGCATGTCATTGGTAGTTCAGTGTTGACCAACAAAAACGTAATGAATAAAAGCGTGCTTACTTTCTGTACAGAGATCTTTGCTGCCATCTGTCTCCACTACCATTAGTTGAAAGATTCTTAGACATCCCAGTTTACTTACCACATGCAAATGTGGATAATGGTTGGTGGATGAAAAACCTGTTTACTTACAGATATGTTGCAACCAAACTAAACCCTTCCGCCGAAGACGGATGTGTCGGGCCATTGTCTCAAATAAAACGGCGACACAACGCATTTCCATTCTCTTGACTACATCCTGCTGGAAATCTAGTAGGACAATGGTCCAGCTACAAGAGAATTCAGCAGAAATTTGAGAATGAACGCTGAAGAAGAAGAAGAAACTAAACCCTTATGTAACGCATTAAGTTCTATTCACTGCATAATACTCATAACAATTTCAACAGAAGCAGAAGAATGTTGGGCATGTTTTAAAACACACCTTGAACATTTCTTTGTTGGAGATATACTATCACATATAAAAAAATCCTATTTTTCACTTGATGGGTTTTGTGGAATCTGCAGATTGTCATCTTTGCAGAATATGTTTAGTCTCTAATTTAGTGTGTTTTTCTAATGTTCTAGTATAGTATTTCCAACTTTTTAATGTTCAACTACCAAAACTGCAACCATGCTACTTCCTTATGTTTGCATAGATATCTATTCTAACACATACAATTTACAACTTAAAACCCAATTTGATGTTTCTCTTCAGGCTATTTATGATTCACTGCCATATGAAGAAAGATCACGGAAGGAAAATGAACGTCTTGAAGGGGTAAGCTGGTTCAGTCATTTAAGAAAAGTAATAATACTTTGTACTCTCATTTATTCTGTTTTACTATGACCCACAAGATTGGGAGGAAATAATAGCAAAGTTGCTGCCATACATTCGTTGGAAATGATTAAGGAAGGGTCACGCATGTGTGTTGCTAGTGCCTAAAATGGGAGCAAAGAATAGCAGCACATTTACCTACCATATATGGTGTAGGAAGCAACCAAAGAGGTTTTTAGGTGGTGTTGGCTGCCCCAACCAATATAGGGCCAGCGTGGCCCACTAGCCATGCTGAAGTTGGATGTGTCAGATCAAAGTGCAGATATAGCAGCCAAGTTGTAAACCATGATAGAATGATTCCGTTCTCAGACAACATCCTGTTAATCTGCATTTTGAGAACAAATGAAGAAGCTGAGAGACAATCACTACCATCAGAAACTGATGGATTGATAGTTGTATCGTGGCTATCAACACGCCTTCTGACAGAATCGATGAGTCCTTCATTACATTTCTTGATTATTCCATCGTTTTCCAATGGCCAATATTTATATACTTGGAATCGAATGCCAAAAATAGCCAAGGCTACTCCAAGTATATAAATATTAACCAATGGAAAATGTGACAATAATAAAAAAAACGTACTGAATGCAGGGTTGTATCCTGTATAGAATATGCTACAAGCTTTTGTCAGTTGTGTTACAAATTTCAGTTAAATTATTGGCTTCCCTAGACAACTATTTGGTAGGCTATGTTTTCAGTAAATTATGTGACCAAGTGATTACAGAACTGACATATAATCCTCAAAATTATTGTATGATTGTGCCACATTCATATGAGATATAAAAAGGGCTGGTCTTGTTTGAGCATAAATTATAGAAGGAAACTAACAATGTATTTCTGGGAAAGATGGAATGAGTCAGGAAAACAGACATGAGTTTTGGGGTGGGTGGAATGGGTAAGAAATTGAAAGAACTGTTTAGAAATAGTTAAAGAAGGATAAGATGAAGGTATACTGTGCTCTGCAGGTGAATAGATAGACATTAAAGCTTTATTAGTCATAGAGGTGCAACCTCTTTTATCAAGATTTAGTGCAGGGTTGGGCAGAATAAGGGCCACTCATCAAATTTTGGACAATCAGGCCATTTTTCCTGGTCTGCCAGGCTGATGTACTATATGCACTGACTTTCGAACTAAAAAGAAACATGGAGCTCTAAGGGACTAAATAAAATGATTGGTAGCATATCCTATTCAGGACGTAGCCATCAACCCTGCAAATTTTTGACTAGTTATTTTCTAGGCAATATAAATATTCAGTAGTTTGCCATTGCTTTCTGAATGGTCTGGATGTACAATTGCCTGCTGTGGGATTCAAACTCGATACTATAGCTGTCACAAAAACGCACTGTACCACGCCGCCACAGAGCCGGACATCTGGTCTCGTACAACACAAAAATGCTCAATCTGGTCCATCGACCTATAAAAGGTTGCTTACCTCAGTTCTAGTGTCGCCGCAGTAATGTTTTTAGAATTGATGAGATTACAAGCCCCATATCCTTTCTGACAAGTACAGATTCTATTCAGTTGAGTACCGTAATCACTGAATTTATTTAACGTTTGTTGTCTCAAAGGCATAGCTGAGTTAGAAAGGTTTATGTATGCATGTCTCTGAAGGGAGACATTTCAGTAACAGTATCCCAATATTAATGTGTAATGCCTGGAACGTATACTTCTGCGTCAACTAGTTCATCATTCTTCTGATAGATCTATTGACCCATCTGCAGTGATAGTACATCTAGCATTGTCTGCCATAAAAAAGGACAAAAGTGCATTGATACTGGCTTTAATCTCTCTATCATTCATGGAACAAGTTGACAGAAGACAAAAGCAAAAATAGTAATACAAAACATGCAGTTACAGTAATGATTATTTCACACGTGAAACATATCCCAGAAACTTTTGTTTTAGTTGCCTTCTACAACATACCTGGAAGGATGATAGTGACTCTATTCGTTGCACCTTGAACTGGTAAGTCCAGGCCCCAGTTGCAATGCAGGTGGGTTGCAACATTAATAGGCTTTGGTATATGTATATGCATCTTTGTTGAGGTTATTCGCTTGACATCATCATAGTAATTGTCACTTTCCTTTCTACCTGACAGATCGTTGAAAGACTTCGCTTGCGTTTCCGTAAGTACTTGCAAGTGCTGCGGACGAACAAGATCACAGTGGAAACCTTCTATAAGTTTCATGTGAAGCAGCCAGTCACCTTGGGTTACAGCTGCTGCAGTATGCCTTGCAAGGAGTTTCAGTAAGTGCTTATTTTGTCAGTTTGAAGATCATGTTCTACATGATGTAACATAACTTTTTAATAACACAAATAACATTATTGTCACAAGAAAATCATGTTTGTATCATCACTTTAACACAATCTAACTTCTGTGTTGAAGAGTTTAGCAAGAAAATTGACACTGGGGATATTTCTAGTTGAGGAAAATTTGATCAAAATATTGCTCATGTCTTGCCAGGATCTGAAATAAGAATAAAGAATAGCAGAATTGCGAGCTTCAATGCATGTCAAGAGAGGTGGCTAGAAATGGTTTTTGATGAGTGAATTTGGCTGTTCCATCACATACTTCAGATTACCCTAAAGCCATTGAAATCAGATATGTCAGACTGAAAGACACATATCACTGGGCTCAAAACTATGGCACAATGCATTCTTTTCTGTGAACTTCATCTTGGTAACCAGCAATAGTTTCAGAACAACAGCATAATAACTAACGCACAAAGTATGACTGCAGGCAACAAAATAAAAATCAAATCAAATAAGGTTAATCAGCACCAGTGTTGCAGGGACCTGAAATTGGAGCAAATATTAGCTGTGCTGTTTCCTGTCATGCACATGCCATAAGAGATGACTGAGAAAAGATAAGTACTATATTAAGTATGTTGCGTCTGTGGGTCTCGTAAAGTTTTCCTATACCGTATGTCAGGGCTATTCAATTATATTTACTCGGGGGCCAAAATGTAGAAAATGGGGATCATCACGGGCCAGAGATCAGAATATAGCTATATACAGTTAGTTTTTTTAATAACTATTTCATTGTTTTAGCAATGATCCGTGGGCACTTACTAGGCCTCAGCGGGCCGGATCTGGCCTACGAGCCGCCATTTGAATAGCCCTGCCGTATGTCTTAGCTGTGAAAACATGGAATGAAATAACAAGCCACATGCCCAGCATTCTTTCTCGCCTCCTATGACATACATGATGATGATGAAATAATTCCTTTATCTACAAGCAGGTAGCTCTGGCCAGCCGATAGCCTTTCTGACAAAAGTACTGGTCCTCTTCAGTTCACACCTAGTATTCTCTGTCAACTTTCCTTAGTATCCTCCTACGATATGCATGGAAAGAGGACAGTTGCCCTATTCATTGCATCCAGAACTCGAAGTTCAGGCCCCAGTTGCCACACTGATGTATGCCATACATAACAAGTGTCACTACTATTATTCTTTGCTCCCCTTTTGATAATGCAGACACTAGGTTAGGCATGAAATAAATCCCCAGGGTTACCACAACTGAAATGAAGTTACTTTATGTAAAAGGGGAAGGCAGAGGTTACCCAGGGCACCACAATCCATAGCTGCTTACAGGGCCTACTTGTAAGCCATGTAAGCAGACAAGCGAGATGTGGGTAGATAGATGGCTGAGTGGATGATGTTGAAGATGAAGTCATTCCTTTAGCTGTGATCAGGTAGTTCTGGACAACCCATAACCTTTCTGACAAAACCACAAGTCCTCCTCAGCTAGGTAACTGAAGTAACACCCGATCTCGTGTATGGTTTGGTGTTCTAAGCATGGTTGGGGTGGGAGGGGTTATAGATGCAGGTTTAGTCCCCTAAGGGAGGCATTCGGGTATCACAGCCAGGAGTTGTAGCTTATACTTTTCAGCCAACTAGCTCCATCATTCTTGTCAGCTTTTTTGACCAATATGGCATTTCCCACCACCTAGGAGTCTGTCGCAGAAGTACAAAGATGCAATGTCCGCTGACCAACATCTCTTTGTCAACCGTGGGGATTATCTATTAAAAGATAGAAGAAATTGAGACTAGACCAACGTTTAACTCTTGAATAGGTAACATGAAACATTTATAACTGGATACATACATGAAACATTTATAACTGGATACATACATGAAACATTTATAACTGGATACATACATGAAACGTATAACTGGATACATACATGAAACATTTATAACTGGATACATACATGAAACGTATAACTGGATACATACATGAAACATTTATAACTGGATACATACATGAAACGTATAACTGGATACATACATGAAACATTTATAACTGGATACATACATGAAACATTTATAACTGGATACATACATGAAACATTTATAACTGGATACATACATGAAACATTTATAACTGGATACATACATGAAACATTTATAACTGGATACATACATGAAACATTTATAACTGGATACATACATGAAACATTTATAACTGGATACATACATGAAACATTTATAACTGGATACATACATGAAACATTTATAACTGGATACATACATGAAACATTTATAACTGGATACATACATGAAACATTTATAACTGGATACATACATGAAACATTTATAACTGGATATATACATGAAACATTTATAACTGGATACATACATGAAACATTTATAACTGGATACATACATGAAACATTTATAACTGGATACATACATGAAACATTTATAACTGGATACATACATGAAACATTTATAACTGGATATAAACATGAAACATTTATAACTGGATACATACATGAAACATTTATAACTGGATACATACATGAAACATTTATAACTGGATACATACATGAAACATTTATAACTGGATATATACATGAAACATTTATAACTGGATACATACATGAAACATTTATAACTGGATATATACATGAAACATTTATAACTGGATACATACATGAAACATTTATAACTGGATACATACATGAAACATTTATAACTGGATACATACATGAATCATTTATAACTGGATATATACATGAAACGTATAACTGGATACATACCTCAGTGAATTGAGAGGAGAGCACAACACTTTACTTTTCATGCATGTAAGAGGCAACTAACCAGGGTGGAGTTGGCTGTAACATTTCATAGTCAAAGTGACCAAGAAGTCACATACTTGCTCCATAACACCTGCAAACAATGTAACATGAAATTAAACACATCAAAAACAGAGACTATGAAGGTAAGCAGAATACCAGGCCAGTTAAATGTATCTGTCAATAGAACAGAATTAAGGAATTAATAAAAGCAGGTTTCAGAGTTTGAATATTTAGAAAAGTCTTTATAGATGATGGCAAACTTGATAGAGAGATCGAGACAAGATGTCAGACAGCCAATTCTGTGACTTACCAGCTGTCGCCAATACTCAGACGCCCATTAATCTGCGTGGCTACAAACCAATTGTTAAAGAGTATTTTACACTAACTCAGTATTACTAATGTCAAACAGGGCTCTTGACAAAGACACTAGCGAGAAAGATTACAGTATGTGAAATGAGATGTTTGAGGAAAGCTATAAATGTCATGAGAAGAGACTAACGGAGAAATCAAGATATCAGGAAAGAAATAAACATCATAAGTCAAGACTACATTGAAAAACTGCAAACCAGGTGGTTTGGTCACGTTATGAGAAAGGAAGCGATCCAAAGACAGGCAACGCCAACTTCCCCCTCGGCGCTTAACAGCACAGGTGGAAAGGACAATAGATTGATAAACCCCGAAGTCGGATGTGTCAGGTTGAAAGGCGCATGATCTCAGCAAAGATGTACACCATGACACAAAGCATTCCTTCTTCAGACTACATCGTGCTAATCTGCAGAAGTTTGAGAACGAACGCAGAAAAGGACATACACATGCGTGCGCATATACATACATATACACGACTGTATGGAAACATAAAATAACTTCCATAACGCCATCTGTACTCTAGGAAGCCAATGTATATATTTGAGAAATAGATAAATATGCACAAGAAAGACATACCTAGCAAATTTAGCGTTCAAGAGCAAAGGGCTTCATTATGAGCATAGATAGAACAGCTTAGAAACAACATGTAAGAACTGAGAACTTGTGTTTGAAACCGTCTCCGATAGATAAGAACGAAATCGGATACTGATTGTGTTTGCATGCAGTCAAGAACATGGAGGGTTTGCTAAACTGAAGGAACGCGTCTATGTAAATTTAATTGTGAATGTCAATGCGGTTTCTTGTGTGCGAATATATGAATTGTTTCATATAATTGTGGCCACATGTTGGGAAGAGTCAGTCAGTGCACATTTTTACTGTGACGAATTAGCGTAAATTGCTTTGATGATTCAATCCAAATGTGACCCTATATGTGCGATTGTTAGCCTACATAATTTAACCTATCTTCCATGACGAATTCTCTAGTCTTGGTTGGTTTTTATTTAAATATTCATTGAAGAAATTGTTGTTTTTTGTCTAGCTAGGATAAGAAAATTTGCTGCTGAATTTGTGCTTTTTAAAGCTTTCTTTAGTTTGATGTATCTAAGCTACACAATGTTTTGGGGGATGGGGTGGGGGAATTTTTGTTTACTAAAATAAATAGTGCCATACCCTTCTTACTCGTTTTTTGAGTCTGATGTGTGCATATTTAATGTAGAGTTAAAATGTGTGTGAATATTTAATGTAGAGTTAATGAGCGTCGACAGTACTATAAGACCCATCTACAGAAAATGTAAACATAATTTGCAAGGAACATTTTGATTATTTCGTAGGAAGTCTTGGCTATTTTTAGCATGCTACTCCAAGTATATAAACACTGACCAACGAAAAATCACGACAATAATTTAAAAACAACATAACGAATTAAGTCAGGACAGGTTTTCTACTGTCGAGAATCACGATTACACTCGTATTTTCTTGGAACTCAACGAAGTACCTGTGATGGTTTGTTAAGCATCACCACACATAGAGATTACTATTTTAAAAGATATGGAATTCATACAAAATGCTGGAGTACTCCAACCCGCTTGTGTCACCAGTATACGAAATAAGAGATTGCAATCAATGCTGTGACCTGACACGTATGTCGTAGGATGTGGCTAAGGAAGTATTGTGATAGGCTTGTCTCACCCAACAGAAGTGTTTGATCTAATTCTAAATTGTAAAATTGCTGTGTAGACACAGCTAAACAACTGCGAACAAGAGACAGAAGAGGAAAAACACTGTATTTTTGAATGTTTAATTCTAAGTGTACTTTTGTATATTTGATATATTTCAAAATTATATTTGTGGATGTTTTATTTGATTCTATGTCATATTTGTGAATTTTCTCGCATATGTTTAATGTTAAATGTAGAACATATTGCAAATGTTCACTTATATGAAACCAACCATCAGAGTTCACAGTGTAGTCAAGAATGCTAAGCGGGAATCCTGTTTTTGTTCCAGATCCCATAATCTGTATGGATGTCGGATAGCGCGGCACACGAGCTGTGATCTTATACCCCCTAGCATACCGAGGGGAGCTTTCAATCCAGGCAGGAATCTCACAGAAGGTGAGTAGGGCAACGGTGGATTTGTTTAGAGAAGCCGAGAGCGGGTGTCTTCAAAGTTCTTCTAACAACTACTTGTTTGTTTGAAAGTATATGAAAGGAGACTGGAAAGGGGAGGGCGGTGTTGAGAGAGAAATGAGAGAAATCAATCGTTGCATGTAATGTGTTGGAAAGCGTTGTTTTTGTTTCTCTCTGTCCATTCAACGTATGTATTGCCATTTATTATTCATGTCATTTGTTACTTTTTAGTCTTCTGATCATTGAGCAGTGACATCCTTTTTATTTGTCCTGTGGATCCTACTAGGTTTGATAACCGTGGAAGTAAACAATACGCCATGTTTGGAAAAAGTCCTATAATATAGGTTATATAATAAAATGTAAACGGGGTTTTCTGTAGTGCATAGACATCTGTCAATTAGTGTGATAAACGGTGCGCTGATATCATTAGTTTCTAAGGTGTGCATGGTTGTTGAAGTGGGATAGTAACATCACAAGATGGGCAGGTTACAGTCAAGCAGACTGCACCACCAAAACAAAAGGCAGAGGGTGTTGGAGGTATTTTGTCGCCAACCTTCGTTGCGGAGACGGCACTTGATGATAAGGATGGTTGTTGGACTATTTAAGGGTTGGGTTGTTTTTTTTTTGAGTGTGTTTTTGGTTTAGGGTTAGAAATAAGGGGTTAGGATTAGAGATACAATTAAAAGGATTAGGATTAGGCTGTATTAGTTGTAGAATGAACTGTTAGAGTTCGGGTTAGACTTATTTAGGTGACCAATATTGGGCAATTCTACGCTACTATTAGAATTAGGGGTTATAGTTAGGATTAAAATTAAAAGTGATATCGTCGTCCTGTTTCATCTAATTGTCGAAGTTCCGATTGACATTACTTTTTAAAAGTTTGTAGAGTTCTTTCAACCAGCAAAAAGAAATATTACGTCATTGTTCCGTTATTTTGTCTTGTAGCCATGTACCAGAATTAATAGAAATGTCCTGACAACAATTGTAGATCCTGCATCTATTCTATTTTGTTAGTGGCAGAATCATTGAATGGCTATATCAACACTTCCGAGTGGCATGCAAAATACCATGTTCTGGGAAGAAACAGATCACAGATTCTTTGTTGTCAAGACAGAGAATCAAATATTGAAAATTGGTTATCACAGACATATTTCTTTCATAATGATGTTATTTTTAAAAGCACAGGAAACAAAATTACGTCATATTGTTGGCACATGAAATTATACTGTATTTAGAGTGTTTTACTGTTTGCAATCCTGCTAGAGTGTTGGTACTTGCAATCATGTTATATTTAGAGTGTGCACATGCTGACATCAGATGTGTCAGGCAGAAAAGCGCAGTAAACCATGACAACGCATTCCGTTCTCCAGACTACATCCTGCTAATCTGCAGGAGTTTGAGAACGAACGCAGAAGAAGAAGAGAGTGCACACATGCAATCATGATATATTTAGAATAGATGGGATCTGTGTGGGTCAAAGAACTATAGTAGCTTTTTTTGGTGTATTTTCATGAACACGTTTTCTTGATAAAACTTTTTAATCAAAACGTCATGTTGTTGTTTTCAGTGACTTTCAGTAGTTCGCAAAACGTAATTTAACCAATTTGTTTTCAATTTTCTCCTAATTTCTTTCAAATGGTTATTGGTTAAAATATAGCTGTTATGCTCCTAACAAACACAAAGAAATAAATACTAGACATCTGTACAAAGAAATCGATAAACATAAACACTAGACACCTTTACAAAGTGACGTTTAAATATAAACACTACACATCTATAAAAAGTTTAAAATAAATATAAACTCTGTCACATATACAGAATGATAAACACTAGACACCCATATAGTTATCCATAAACATAAGCACCTATACAAAGTTATGAATAAACATAAACACTAGAGACACATTCAAAATGATCAATATACAAAAACAGTACATATGTTTACACAGTCATCAATAAACATATTATAGAATAGTGGTTCTCGGCGCAGAGTTGAAAGGGGTGGGAGGGGGAGGATGGTTCGAAAAGATGACGAAATTGGGAGACTGTAGAAAGGTATTAATGTCAATGATAAACGAGAATTATAGCAATAAACCTTAAAATGTTTTGGTAACTTGTAAGGAAACTCAATGACCCTTAATATTATAGCCATCAGAAGGTCAGGGAAGAAAATATGCTGCAAAAGACAACACAAAAGAAAGCCGCATAAAATGGTGAAGGTCTTTGTTGGCAGAAACAGAATACCACACACATAGTCTGCAAGCTGAGATAAGTAAAAAAAAAAATTAATTAAAAAGGGTGGGGGGCAGCGTGAGTGGTGCAAGGAAACAGAAACTCATTAGAAAAAATGTTGTGACACAGATAGCAAGAGATTGTTGTAATTGGGTTGCAACCAAGACAGAGGGAATGATACAAGAACTCATCCAACAGTACTCAAGTGTTGGAAAATATGCTTCGAGCATGAGAATGGAAATAGAAACAGCAACGAGAGATGACATGCACACCAGAGTGCACAGGCCGGCGCTCCATAGCTGGTCAAGCATGAGGGTCAGAGAAACACAGCTGGCCAAGACCCTCAGTACACTTCCACGCTTGCTGTAAAACATGACACAACGTAGATCACCCTCATACGTCCTTCTCAGGACGGTCAGCGGAATGCTTTCAGAGGGCCTGCCGCAAGGCCTACGACGAAGAAGAAGCAGCAACAGCGGCTCTGACTCGCGGCGATTCTTTCAGACATCTTGAATATGCTGCGCAAGATAGAAACGCGTATGATAAGAAAGTAGTATGAAAACTTCTCATTAATGGTCACTGCATGACATGATCTGCTGACTAGGTCGGAGGTAACAACAGAGCTGATTCATTGACAGGCGAGCTATAGAGCATTGAAAACTATGGTTGTAGACATCGTCGAGTTAATTAGGGCAGTCACGGACACACTATAAAACGAGGAAGAGGACGTTGGAAGAGACAATGTAGATATACAGAGAATTATAGAAATGGAAGTGATCAGGGGGAAAGGGAAGGACATGCGTCCTCTGAAAAAAGACGAAAAGAATGCAGAATCAGCAACTGACTGGACACTGAGTATATATACTAGTAAATGGCAAGCAGATGACTGGTGTAGTGATGCTGAATATTAGTGAAGAATCAAGAAAATGTGTTGCAAAAGGAGATGGCGGACCAAAAAAAGTTGAGAACCGCTGCACCTAATATCTGCAGAAGTTAAAAAAAAATTATGCGGTAATATAAATAATGTGGAGACACTTCTATTGCTAAGTCGCCAAGTGTGTAATTTCGTTGTGTTTTCATGGCAAGGGCCCATAATAGATCATGCGTGCCTGAGTTCGAGTCGCGATTGTCTGTTTTGATGTTTTTGTGTGTCAGTTTTGTGTTTATCTGACAGTGCTTAGCATTTGATTCCCGCATTCGTTCTCAAACTCCTGTTGGTTAGCAGGATATAGTTCATATTACATGTAATGAATTGTTTATGGTTTACAACATGGCTGGATATGTGTGCCTTTCTGTCTGACACATCTTACGCATGACGTTTTGAATCATTATGACCGATGGGATAGCTAAGTCCACCACCAAACGTCATTGGGCACTTTGCTGCGACATTCATGGTATATATCAGAGTTGTCATTCTTTACTTTACTTTCCGACCCACTGAAATATGGGTTATTTTTACAAATAGATTGTTAGGGGTGGATTAGAAGTATGAGTTGAGGGAAGGGCTCAATGAGGGCCCATGAAATGAATCAAAATTATTAAATATCACATGTATTATTTGTAATGTTCCGGGCAGCCAAGATATCACAGAAACTAGTGGATCCCCCCCCCCCCCCCCCGTGTCCCGTCGGTTCTTTTCAGTTGCGGCATTGAAAGTAAATTTAAGTTTTGACTATGCAATAGTTTATCTTCCTCCCAAACCTTTCGGTCACAAATTATTTCCACTTGGCTGTCGCACAATAGGGTCAGTTCTTTCACGTACATTCTGGCGCGGTTTCCTCGAAAGGGAAATAATTACCTTAATATGCGAGAAAGCTCTCAACACTGCAGTAAGCGATCCTTTGATGTTCGAGATATGCGTCACGTAGAAAAGCATTAATATCGGTAATAAAAGCTTCAGTGGTTTTTGCTGAAATTACGTTAGGCGTTTTGGGCTTTGTGACGAAGGTACATTTTAAAACGTCCGTTATTTGTGTGCATACGTGTGTGTATGTGTCAGTGTCCAAAGGGCTTTCCTGTAATAAAATCGAACTCTTCTTGTGTGTGATGTGTCTTTTACAGAAGAATGTCTTTATGTAAGCCTATATGTTCTTTGCAATGATATCGTGCAGCTAATAATACATTGTGTCTTTTTAAAAAAAATATGTCCAAAATATGTTCGCTTGCGTTGTTGGATTGTTCTGAGAAAGCAATCTTCTATTTTGAGGTTTTTGTGGACACTTGTGTTTGATCGTCTCGCTGTCCATAATATTTTTAGGACCTTTCTATAACATTTTATTTAAAATGTAATTTTTCCCCATTGTCCGTGGCATTGTTCAAGTCTCACTACCATATGTCACCATTGGGAAAATAGCTTCTTTTGTAACTTTGCGTGTCAAGTTTGCTCCTTGTCAAAGATCTTTCATCTGCGATATTTTTGTAAGGGAGTTACTAATTTCTTATCTGCTGAGCTACGCCCCCCCCCCTCCTAGTGTTAATTCAGAGATTCAAAATTGTTGACTTTTTGCAGTTCATTTTGATAGTTATTGTAGGCTGAGTCCATTTCCGTTGACCTATATTATGCGTATTTGTATTGAGGAAAACATTTTAGTACAAGAGTGGAAAAAATACGCCTGTGTGATCAATCTGGCCCCCCAAACCATTTTCACTGCCCATCAGGCTGATTTGAAATCATCATATGCACTGGCCCGAGCTCTAATTAGATTTTATATCCGAAGTATAAAATCACAAACGATCTCAGCCGCGAGTACTTAACTGCATATTCTGGATTTTCATGTGACTTAAATGTTTATTGGCACTGTCACACGTAAAAAGTGATGAATCCTTCACTTCGGTCCAAAAAAGTTTGCCCTATCACCGCTTTTGTTCTATACAGTTATTTTGGGCCTGTCCATGCTGGGGTTGGTCGTCCAATTTCAGTTTCAACGATTGTTGTATACGCTTGGTTGCGGATTAACAAATTATCTATTAACTTCATTAGATTGAGCATCCTTAAACACCACCCCTTCCCATCGTGCCCTTCGACAGTACTTATAAGATCCCTGCACATAATTAATTAGTGATTGTTGTCGATTGTTTGGTTGGTCATTGTTTATATACTTGGAGTCGCCTTGTCTGTTTTTGGCATAGGACTCCCAAGTGTATAAATAGTGACCAACCAAAATCACAAGAATAGGAAAACGTAACGAATGAAGTCCTAATTAATACCATACAGAGGTCTTCCTTGCTGTCTAGGGTCTCGCTCCTCATGTATCTTATCATATATTCATAATTACAATGACTTAAAGGGACTGGGGGGGGGGAGCGAGAAAAAATAAAAAAACCAAATTGTGTTGGTAAAAAGAGGTAATTCTACGTGTTTCTATGTCAGCTGGGAGAAGTTGGGCACTTTCTCCGAGAGTGGTGATCACTAGGCCGGTCATCTAGTTTCGGAGGAGGCATTAACGGCCAGACCAGGCCTTATTACACTGTAAATGTGTCACATTTTCGTGGAAGGGGGGGGGGGAGCACCAGAGATTGGTGCCGAAACGCTTTCTCGGCTACGGAAACCTGGGCCATCAAAATATTTTATGTCTCAGCTAGCGATTTTCTCTTTGTGCAGATCTTGTTTTCATCCAGTTTTACGCTCTTCAATACAGACTGATTGGTCTAAACAGCTCTTGCATCTCCCGTTGGGGGAATTATTTTCTTATGCATATTTTAATACAAGCCATCGACAAGCTAGACGAAATTCAAGCAAAACAATCCCACAAGCAATGTTTTTATATTTTCACTTTAATACACTGAAATTATTTCTTCAGTTGTAGATCGTCTATTTGATGTTGGTTTTCACAAGAATCACAGTTTCTTTCTGTTCTGTTTAATGTCTCTGGTTTTACCAGTTGTCATCAGTCAGGTATGAAATCGCTTTCAAAATGTGGAGATCCATTTACGTTTTTCCAAAAGTGTTTGATTTTTATCGCCATCACGGCACATAAACCTCAAAGCGTTGTGTTATCGTCAGACGTTACCGAGAAAGCTTTTTTTTCTAGACTTAAGAACCGAACTTGAAAGGCCGTGGAGCTTTTGCCAAATGGTAATGATACATCCATTTTGGAAATTCTGCTTGGTTTTATTTTTATTTTTAATTATTATTTAACATAATACGATAAAAAACGTCTCACAACTTGTCTACCTTTGCCAGGCGGAGCAAACTTCATTACCACATAAACTTTCGGAGAGGAGTTTTTTCCCTCTCATACAAAGACAAATATCTGGTTGTTATTTCTGTGTGAACTACAGAGGGTGATTTGACGTTTCGGCGGATTATAATATTCGTAGCAAATTTTATAGTGTGGTAGATTAAAACTGAAGAAACATGAAGTTAAGCATTAAGAGAGAACAAGAGTGTTAGAAAAAGATTGGGGAACGTGTTACGAATGTGGTAGATACAGAGACGAGTGAAGAATTGTGGGGTTCACCCCCGCCTCCGAAAAATTCAATATGGTTATTCATTTGCGAAAAAGGGATAAAAAGGCGTAGAAGATTGTGACTTCAGTGTAATCAGGTTTCCCCATAAGTACTCCGCCCTTCTCAGTTAAACAGAACATTGCCTTTTAAGAGCGCCACTCATCTCCGTAGCTTCATGCTATAATCCACATGCGTCTCTGAAAAAATGCACATGTAAACATACAATCAATAATAATAAACTAAAAATTAATATATATCAAATAATTAATTTGATATGTATCCATTATTAGAAAACCTTCATCACCCATGCGATGAAACTATTTTCCTATATGCTGATGGCGGTTGGGAGTCCATTAATTTTAAGAATAGCATCAGTTTATCTTCCATGCATGTCCTAAGAGGCGACTAAAGAGATTATGCGATGGCTGTCCCGTTCCATATTAGGTCAAAGTGACTGAAAATTCATGCTGAAAGCGGATGTGCTAGACCGAAAGGCGCAAATGTCGCAACAGAGCTATAAATACGGCAACGCATTAAATTCTCCTGACCACGTCTTTTGTACGAGTTTGAGAATAAACAACGAAGAAGAAATACACAGAAAACAAATGTTAGTGGTATGCGATGAATAAGCCCCTACTCAGCATAGCTCCATGTTGTCTATAGACATGCAGCCACATGATAAACTACAAAATAGTCACATGATAAACTACAAAATAGTCACATGATAAACTACAACCATTTGTTTCTAATTGTGCTGACTTACTTTCACTACACAACTCATAACGACAGCATTACTCACACACGGTCAGTATCGGAATGATTCACGTTAGCCATTAACTTTTCTTCTACGTCCGTTTTCAAAACTCCTGCATATATTATTAGCAGGATGTAGCCGGAGATTGGAATGAGTTGTGTCATGGTTTACAGCTTGTCTGCGATATATACAGTTTCCGGGTCAGTTTGATCCTTTATGGAATTGGACAGATAACTTGGTATTCCCTGCTTCCCTTTCCGATCAGGCAACACAGAGGCGATCTCGTATTTGCAGTGATTAATTTGAAGTCATATGGAAGTAGTGTGTTGACTGGTATTTTTGTTTGGAGTAGGTTCTGCTGTTAATGGCAGACATTTCTGTATATTGACAAGGCCATATATGTCATCCTAAGGGGCGTTTGGTGGTGGAGTTGACTGTCCTACCATAGATCAAAGTGACTGAAAAGCCTTGCTGAAGCTGAATGTGTTTGACTGAATGGTGCATATATTGCAGTCAAGTTGTAAATCAGGACATGGTGCCTTTTTTCGCCGGTGTGTTTCCGGGTCCAAAATGGGAGTAAAAATAGCGATATTGTTGACCGTCCATGCATGTAGTAAGAGACAACTAATGAAGTTTTGGGGCGGAATTGGCTATCCCATTTATGGTCAAAGTGACCTAGAAATCATAAAGTCGGATGTGTCAGACAGAAAGGCGCAGATACCATATCTAAGCTGTAAACCATCCATTCTCTGGACTTCATCCAGCTAATCTACAGAGTTTGTGAGGAGGAACGCACCGGAGAGTGAGCGTTATGTGTGCGTGGACTACATCCTGATAACCAGCAGGATTATGAGAATGAAATACATACAACGTAGATTATGTTATTAATGACTGACAGACTTGGTAAAAAAAGATATACTATTGTTGGTTTTCAAATTACTGCAGATTAGCAGGGCCATAGTCTGGAAACGGGATTGTACAGCTTGGTTGCGGTATCTGAACATTATGGGTTATCATATATGACTCGTTTGCTGAAAGCTACTCAGCGCAACCACACTCCAAAAGTAACTTGTTTCAGTTGTAGGCTTTTGTCAGCCGGACTTTTGTGAACGCAAATATTGTCTAGAAAATCACTAGAACTAAATTATGCTATGTTGATCTTCTCCTGAAAATGATATGATATGAAACGACATGACATCACAGAGAAGACCTATCATTTAGGGGATGATGCCAGGGCAATAAACAAAGATACAGATCACGAAAAAGGTGAATGGTATATCAAAGACTACCTAAACATGACACTTACATAGATAGAAAGATTAGCTGGGGATCGGCAGGAATTTCGAAATGCTGTGATGACTGCTACATCATCATGTCCGCGATATGCTTGCTATCTGGTACGAATATGACCGACATTGATTTAATGGATGCACTAGCCAGCCTAATGCTCAAATCAACCCTAGTTGTCTTTTGTGACATGCATGTCAGATGGTACCATCTTTGCCTCCTTTTCTTGTACCGTCAATACACAGACTAAAAAAAAATACACGGATTATATCAACTGCAGCTTTTGGGTTACGTTTTGGATTGCCTATAAGTAGCTAACGCTATATAGCCGAATTGAAACCCTTCAATAGCCGCTTTATACCACATGAAAAAAGATGAATCTTCTTGGATCACATAAAAAAAATAGGCAATCCTCTCCTTGCAGAAAAAAAGCAATCTTGTCTATTGAGTATATTATCGCCAAGCTGAATGAGGAAACAAAGGGGAAGCAGTGCGTTCGTTGCCTTGTGTAAGGGAAACAACCGCGACTCGTGGGTAGCCAAACTGGCATACTTGCCCGCTTTCACCAAACTCCTTCCTTCTTTTTTAACGGTATGTGCAAACAGCTCGTTCCTTGATGTTTGTTTGTGGGTGATCTCTGGTGATTTGGTCGGGCAAACAAGCTGTTATCTCCTAACGCAAAATTCGCATGGACAGTCTCCAGACATGGATTAAGTCTAAATTTCAACAATTGTAGCAGTTAAAAAAATGGATGTGTTCCTTGTTCACAAAGAGAGCTTACACTAGCAACTACATTTTTTTGCGTCAGTGTTTAAATAGTTCTCTTTTTTTAGACTATGTGCTCCTTGTCTATTATAGTCATATGAACTCTATCATAGGAATCATCATCCTTTATCAAGCGACGCTGTCTGTGCCTTTTAGTGATTGTTTCTTCCCCCCCCCCGTTGTTTCTGGACACCAAGTAAACAATGAAAAAGTCAAATGCGTCACTTTTGAAGGATGAAGCCGACAAGTCTACATGACTAGATATTTGCATATAGATTCAAGGCATACTGTTAATTGTACTCGAGTTTCCCCATATGTTGATCCCTCACAACGAAGCTCCACACCACCTGCTGATAGTACCACTTACAGCACGTAACTCCATGGCTTCAAACGATAATCCCCATGGAGCTCCTAGAAATAATTTTTGTAAACACGTCGTCACAAGCCGAATTCGAACCCCCAATCTCTTAAATACAAGGCCAACAGCTTAACCAGTTACGCTACGGAAGACTCCGCTATTTGTTAACGTTATGACTATCAGTCATTATCAAGCCGCACGTTTCACCATCAATTGTCAAACAGCGCGTTGCTTCGGTCCGTGCATGTACTGAATGAGAATTCTGACAATAAACACAAAAGTCGACTACATCTCCAAGGTTCATTCTCCTCCAAGGGATAAACCAGAAAGTGAAAGAGGATTGAATTCCGGTCTGGCTTCCCTAGACCCCTTTTGATACAACTACAGGACAAATAGTTTGTTGATAAGAGCCAGAGGGCAGTACTCAGTTGCCGTCTTTCATCCAGTGGTAAAAAAAACCCTGTTAGGTGTCTTCCTATAAACACCCTACTGACGACTCCCTTCCATAATAAACAATTTTGCCTGTTATTTCTCTGGAGCTATTTTTGAATGTCAAAGAATTTCTTTACGTAAAATGTTAGCATATATGCGCCGTACGTGTCTATTTTCTGTAGGGCGTATATAGTGTTCGATACCGTAATATATATATATATAAAAGTGTTCTTATAGTATATCCGTGTAGTGTCATCGTGGGAAAGTTTCCTTTTACAACGCAATAGAGGTTTTGGGTCCGCATTTTTCATTAACCAACGTCATTCCCAGAGATGGTTTGATCAGCATCACACTGGCCGACTTTATTTCCAGAAATTTCTGATACCCATTACCTAAGTTTGGGTTGATATGAACCGTTGGTGATTAATTAAAAACAAAGAATTCCAGTATAACTGGAAATTTAACCTTCGACTACCCTACTAGAAAATATACAGCGGAACATATCTTACAGGACTGTTTTACACTAAATCAGTTATGGGAGGAACACTACTCCACAGAGACAGATATCTACTGAAAGCACCGGGAGTTCTCAAATACAGCAACATACATTAATAAGAAAACCGGACTTCCTGTGTAGACATGTCAAACTGCGAACGAGAAGACTTAGAAAGTCAATGCACTACCACAGTGCCATCGCGTTCTCTGCGGAGGCTTGTTATTGGTTTTTGCTTTCTTTGCACACAGTATCATAGTCTGGCCTCACCAGTTCGCAACACAGAGTACCACCGCTTAGATTTATCCTGGATTTTCATCAAAGCTTTAGGTCATTTTGTTGCAACTCTGTCTTTGTATCGGCATGGCAGGGTGTAACTCGCAGTTTTAGATACTTATAATGAGATAGTTAACTGATTTTCCATCCTTCTCTATCTTCTCATTCAAAACTTGGAGTTTTTCGTCCAATAATTAGAATTTTCGTCCATTCCGTTTAAACAATATGTTTCCTTTTCTTCTTCTTCTTCTTTCGTTCACTTGAAACATGTCTATATCTGTAATTCTGTCTCCTTAATAAAACTCACTGTCTTTTGTAGTTCATACCGTGTCCCATAGAGCTTTGATTCCAGTGTTGTTTCCTCTGGCCAATATGTCTGCCTCAGCGTTTCATGCTCAGAACACTCTTGAAGTATATGTGTGGTCACTCGTTTCCTTTTCGAAAGTAGAGATCTTTGATTTTCCACAACATGATTTGATTTTTAATATTCTGAAAATTGCATTAACACTACACTACAAAACCTAGATAGAGTATAGAACCAAGCACTTAGAATCATTACA
This sequence comes from Meghimatium bilineatum, assembly GCA_034231615.1. Taxonomy (NCBI): domain Eukaryota; kingdom Metazoa; phylum Mollusca; class Gastropoda; order Stylommatophora; family Philomycidae; genus Meghimatium; species Meghimatium bilineatum. The sequence goes on along the minus strand of CM067316.1, from coordinate 13,461,531 downwards.
GGCGCAATGAGATCCACACCAATCATAGAAATGCAGAATATCGAAGGGATGCAGTCATTGAAAGAGCGTAGAGATACTAAAATTATAATTCATGGAGAAAAGTTTCTTTCCCACCATAGTCACCCAATGAAGGAAAGATTCCAGAATCTGTCACAAGGACGGCTTAAAAGAAGCAGCTTCATACACCAGGCCAAGCGTCTACGTAGACAGGTATCGGATCTGCCAGAGGTAACAATACCACTGACATCTCAACAAGAACACACCCCATGGGAAAAACGGACATGCCTACCAGTGACAATCGAAACAACAATAGCAGGTGTGCATGGGGATGAACATCAGAATAATCTGCAGAAAATAGTAGCAGCTCTCAATTTCCTTGATAATGTTTACCCAAGTGATCTATGGACCAGAGTATATACAGATGGATCAACACAGAATGCAGTAAAAAATGGAGGAAGTGGTGTATATGTAGAATACCCAGATGGCACCACTGATACCACTTGTATACCAACAGGGAATTACTGCAACAACTATGACTCTGAAGTCAAAGCTATTTATACAGCTGCAGAGAAACTGTTAACATTGGACAGGACCTCACACCCTATTGTAATACTTACAGATGCAAGGTCAGTACTAGAGGCATTACAATCCAATAAACTTCCAGAGTTAAAAGAGGTATTGTCCATAGTACAAAATAGGTGTAGAGTTATACTGCAATGGATTCCATCACACTGTGGAATAGTAGGAAATGAGAGAGCTGATCAACTCGCCAAGGAAGGTGCTAACATGCAGCAACCGGATGTACCAATCAGCTATCACCAAAAGAAATCCCATGATAAAGGCACAACGAAAGCCTAACTTACCTCCACGGGACGACTACCACCTACTTAACAGACAAGAACAGGTCATCATATTTCGACTGAGAACTGGGCACAATAGACTAAACAGCCATATGTATACACAATTTAAAATTGGCACAACAGCAAAGTGTAATTGTGGACAAGTCAACCATACTTCAGAACATATCCTTCAAGAATGTGCAAATTATGACACATTAAGATGCACATACTGGCCTTCTGATACACCAATGAATGTTAAACTTTATGGTACAAAACAAGAAATGGAAAACACTGTCCAATTTATACAAGAAACAACACTGCAGATATAGACATTATTAGCGAACGAAAGAAGAAGAAGAAAATTGCATTGAATGCCCCCCACCTCTGAGTTTGTAGGTCGAAAGAAAAGCAAAAAACATAAACACTGGCCTGCCATGCATATCATGACAGGTGACTGATGGGGTTTGGGTTGGTTGGGTCCCATCACATAGGGCTCAGGAACTCAAATGTCTATGCTGAAGTTGGATGTGTCAGGACATATGTCAGAGGCAGTCAGACAAAACCATGGCGCACTGCATGCCGTCTGTGGGACATGTTGCCAATCAACAGGAGCTTGAGAATTCATACTAAACACTTTTTCTATTTTATGTCTTAGGCAGCACTTATACGTTCGGTAACATTCAACTTTCACTTGCATGTCTGGTCATTGGAATGTTCGGGGCAATGAAAGAGTAGATAGGCTGACGAGGTCGGACACTATTTAACGGTAGAACAAAACGGTGGTTAAACACTGAACTGCTAACCAGAAATGACACAGACAAAATCAGCAAGGGTGATGATTCCTTTTCTATGTCCAGAATATAAAAGCTGCGCTCGAAATGTTATGTCGTCAGAAATAAACGTCATTATGGACTTGAAAGAAAGGTGTTCAACAAAAATATAACTAGAACTGCCATCATCATCATCAAGTGCCGCCTCCGCAACGAAGGTTGGCTGCAACGTATCTCCTGTCTCTTGTCTTGGTGATGCACTCTGCTAGACTGTAACCTGTCCATCGTGTAATGTTACTCTCCCACTTGTATCTCTGCCTACCTCTTGCTCGCTTCCCTTTGACTTTACCCTCAAGTAAGGTCTTCAATAGGGTGTCATGTCTTTTAATGTGTCCAAAGTATTTTATTTGCCTGATCTTTATTTCTCTTAGTAGTTCTTTCTTCATATTAAGTATCTTTAGCACCTCTTTATTTGTTTTCTTCTCTTTCCATGATGTTCTCCCTATTCTTCTATATACCCACATCTCAAAGGCATCAATTTTTAATTGATAAGAACTGCCAATAGCCTTGTAATTGATATACTCAGGAGATCTCGTGAGCTTATCTTGTGTGTTCCACCGAAGACAGATGTGTCGGGCCATTGGCGCAAATAAAACGGAGATACAACTCATTTCCATTCTCTGGACTACATCCTCCTGGAAATCTAGTAGGACCATGGTCCTGCTACAAGAGAATTCAGCAGGAGTTTGCGAATGAACGCTGAAGAAGAAGAATCTTGTGTGCAATGATGATTTACTACTAAATAGATAGTTCTACTGGAACTGTTTGACTCTCACTGGACATCGCTCGCTCATTGTTCCAGAAAAATGCAAGTTTCTCACCTCTAAGTCACCGAAACTGACACTAGCTAACACACACCAGACAATAGCCACTGATGATTAAATCTATAATCATTTTATTTATGTCGATTCACAATATATATATTATATGAAGTGAGTTTATTTCCAGAATGTTGTTTTCTTAGTGGTACCCGGAACCCCTCTCTGTTCCGGACAAGCAGGCCTTATTGGCCAGATACATGCACATACATTCTTCGATTTCGCTGGCCCTGTGATAGTATCTAGTTGCGGAACCCTTCACAGATAGCGAGATATTGACGGCGTGAAATGCCATACATTGCATTATCGACTGCCGAGCAGGGCGGTCGCATTTTCACTCCTGAGGAAGTAGTCCCCAGGTAGTCATCGGAAGTCAGTCTCTATCAGGCTTGTCTCGGACAGTCAGTACTTGTCTCCCAGGAGAGGAAGTCCTAGTTAGTCTCGCAACAGTCAGAGTTTTCGGTCTCCCAGGAGAGGCGAAGAGTCAGGGCCAGATAGTTAGTCGGTGTATACTCTCTAAGACTTATCTTATAACCCGAGTGAAGCAATTACTGGATGTGTTAGCGTAATTTGTAATCTGAGATGATTATATTATTGCCCAGTTGCAGATAATTTAAGATCAGTCTGCAGAGTTGCGGACGGACTCGAATAAGACTAGATTGGGACTTGTGCCTTGTGTTTATTTGCCTATCTTATGAGTCTGATGCTATTAATTGATGTATATCAACTTGTGTAAATAAACTTCATATTCTTGTGAAGGAGTTCTTTAGTTAACTGATTGATGTCGAGCAGTATTACACAGACTTAGACCTGGTCACAGCACCAGTATTCCAGTAAGTCCTAAAAGGCATTTTCTTCCATCTCAAATTATTGTGACGCTGCAGATCTTCTTTCTGTCACACTAGTCTGTCCACGACAGACAGTCAACTATATGTTTTCGGTAACAAGTTGTTTCTGTCACACATAAATGCAGATCATGTTACTGTTACAGCCCATCGTCTTCTTAGTCTTCGTCTCTTGCTTGACACTCTTCCCTCTGGAATAGCCTTTCGTAACCATCATGTCGCTTTAAGTGTCCAAAATACTGTAGCTTCCTTCTTATGATGGTATTTAGAAGCCATCCTGTATTTAGTTTCAGTAATTTCAAAACTTCAATGTTCTTCTTTTTCTCTTTCCATCATATTCGTAGGATCTTTCTGTAGCTCTTCATTTCAAATGCATTTATTCTTGTGGATATGATACTGTCTTGTTATAAGTCCAAGTCATGCATTATAGGATTGAAAATGTATCTTTAGCGTTATTGAGATTGAAACCAAGTATCGAATTAGAGTTTAGTTCTTTCGTAGATGGACTATGAGCCCATGTCAAGGTCTGTATGAAATGTTTATTCAAGAATAGTATATTCGTGTATATTGTCTATGCACCTGGAACACATATTACAAGATACCCTTCAGGATTATAACACGCAAGTGTCGATTGGAGGTCATCTATCTGCAATTTACGCATCGTTGATGATATTCATGTTATAGCCAGTGCTTTTTCTCCCCGGGCATATGCAGATATGCGTCGTATTAAAAAAAGCTGTTAAAAAATTGGTTCTAAGCAAAAATAATTTCCTGTCCATGACAACACATAATTTTAAGGTATATAACATAATAACCAAGTTGTGTTTACTGCGAACATGTGTGTTTCCCCTGGCGACATATGGATGTGACGCATTGCCACTAAATAGAGCAGTGGCCAAGAGAATAACATTTGAATTAGAGTGCTATAGATGAGTTTTGAGAATAGCATGAACAGCAATGAATACAAACCAGTAGGTGTTAAGAACAATTAACGTCCAGGAAGACTGACTTCTGAAAACAATATTAAAGAAAAAGCTAGTTTTCTTCGGTCACATTAAGATACAGGACTCAAAACACCATTGGACAAAAGCCATTCAAGAATGTCTGCGTATGCCACTAAAAGAGCCAGCACAACTTGCTCAAGACCGCGGAACATTCAAGAGATCCATAGGGAAGACTACGTTCTGAAAAGAATGGCATACGATGATAGTAAAAAAAAACTCGAAAGATTGTCTCAATTGTTTGTCCATTTTTCTAAACAGCCAAGGACACAGACTCGAGCTGTCTGACTAGCAAAATAATCGGAGTATGGATTTATTGCTAACATTTCCAACTTTTGCACGGTAGTAAAACTGATAACAAAGCTATTCCTCCATTTTTAAATATCTGATTTGACCTTGACAAAAACTGGGCTATTGAACCATTCGTCTTTCGTCGTGTATTCAGTCCTGTTGGCTAATCAGGTTTCAGCTTTCTATAGTGACGCATTTGACTTTTCCCTGATTTTTATTGGTCACTTTGTTTCGACAGCCAATACAAATCACGAAAAAAGGTCAACGCATCACTTTTGAAGGATAAGTCCCAATTTATCCAACACCCCTTGTAAATACCGTGGTGACAAATAAATACGCCTTCTCCAGTATTGTCTTTTGTCTTCCCCCCAGGTGGTTTGTTATCCACTCTTGCCGTTAAGCGTAGTGGTGATTTGAGTTCGCGCTTGCGATCTAAAGCTAGATGTGTGGCCTCGGCTGTACTATGACCGTGTTTGTTTAGGATGTCCCTGACGTTTTCTATCCATCTTTTCCGTGGTCTTCTTCTGGCTTTGTACTCTGATCTCATTTGGTTATATGCTTGTACTGGCAACTTGTGATGCATTCTCATAATGTGGCCAAATCACTTAGATCTGCTGGTTTTCTATGTAATCTGTACTAGGTATTAATACCTATTCTTTCCCCGATGTCTTCATTTCGTAATCTATCGAGCCTGGTGACCCCGGCGGCTTCCCTCAAGCATTTCATCTCACACGTCACTATCTTTCTGTAGTGTGAAGAAGAGAGACCAGGTTTGGCACTGGTAACACAGTGTTGGTAGGAATGTACTTTAAATCATTTGTCTTTTAACTTCCAATTAGTATTAATGAATAACATCTCCCAGTATTAATGGATTATACATCTAGCGCGACGATCCCCAGCTGATTGCTGAAGCATGACGGTGGTCACGGCTGGCCGTAAAAGGAGTGTTACACATTTTCAAACAAAATCCGTATCTAGTTGGCGTAGGCATTTACCAAAGTAGTTTTCCAGAAAATTATGTGCTAAATAAGACATGGAGAATCTTATGTAGAATCTAGTTTCCAGATAATACGCGTCAGAACTATATGTCCACACAAAAATGAGTTAAAGGAAATAGAATGCTTTCTAGAAAAAATATCAAACATTGTACCGGGACGTTTCATATATCAACATTTTTGTTACTGTTTTCGAAGTAATGAATTGTGTTTGTTGTGTTATATTCGAGTGGGGGGGGGGGGATTGTTAGCACCAAAAATATAGGCACTATTTGGCAAACTGAGCGTGTACCCATCTTTTTACTCGAATAAAAGCAGATTATAGCTGACTAAACGCCGAAGTGGGATGTGTCTGGCCATTGACACAAATAAAACAGTGACACAACGCATTTCCGTTCCCTGGACTACATCCCGTTGGAAATCTTGTACAGCCATTGTCCTTCTATAAGAGAGATCAGGTGGGAGTTTAGGAACGAAAAATATTTTTGTGTGTGTGTGCTGGTCCAGACGAAAAAAACTACTCGATTTAATAGTGAAGTTGAAAACAGTTTCCAGCAAGTACGGAATGGAAATCAGCACCCGAAATAACAAGATCTTGGTTAACAGCAGAGACACATACCAATATCATATCTATCTATTGTCATTTCAACTTGTTTCGTTAAACGTCGTGAGGAGGGAGTTGAATTTTTTTGTCTTTGGTCGTTTGGGTAGCATTTGCCATTGTCAGCCGTGTCTCTTTAATATTTCTTGGATTGTTTCCACTCATCTAGTTCTTTGGTCGTCATAGTTCGATCTTTTGCTGGTGTATACGCGGAGGGCTGGTTTCTTTGATTCATCTGCGTTCAGGACTGTTTTGGTATTTACTAGATCTTCAAGCCAGTGGTCAGGGAGAAACTCCCAATTTTCTCCAGCTGTACGTGGCTGCGAGATACCCTGACAGACATTTCGACTGAAAAGGCTTCATAAGGACAAACAAAAGAACACAGACAACACATTTTACATAGAGCCAAACATATGTAGATGATAGATGGAGCGAGAGGAGAAGGCGAGTGAGCAAATGTGGGTTATCAGTCAAGTAGAGGAGACATACGTGGCGAGGAGGGGAAAGCAAAAGGAAAAGAGTGGAAAAAAAACATGATGGAGTGAAAAGGATAGAATGATATAAAATGAGAATCAAGTTAAATTAAATAAAAATAGAAATAAAAATGTTCTTAGCTTAGATCACTAAAGCGGAGTCGTGTATTGTCAAAAATGGGAGACTTTAAGGGCTGAAGACAACAACCTGAAAGGAAAGCGGAAAAAGATAGCCACCACCGGATCGTTAACAAAGAACATAGGTCAAGGTACGAAACAGATATGCGACAAGCGATGCAAGCAATGAACATTGCGTAATGCAGGAGCGTCGAAGCTTTGATAAAGTGACAGTGGGTGGGGGTATGATAGAAATGAGTAACGCCGTAAGGTGCAGGTATCGCAATAACATGGCAGCAACCATGGCTTGAACAAAATGACATAAAGTGACAGAAGAGGGAAGGAGTGAGAACAAAGAGAAGATAAGAAAAGAGGCGAGAATGAAGAAGAAAGGTACAGTCAGGATCTGAAGTGGCAAACCGGTGTCGGTCCCGAAATATAACAGATACGTCACAAAAAGGAGATATGCGGAGGTGGGTGGGGGTTACGGCGTTGCAGGGAGAGAACAACTAAAGCGGGGGGGGGCGTCGTCGCGAAAAAGATCGTCATAGGACTATGTAGATAGCAAAGAGTCTGGTATAGAAAGACGTAGGAAAACAGGTGTGAATGGAGGGAAAATCAAGGAAAAATCTGGAGCCATGGCGAAGGGAGACATACCGTGAACTACAACTAAGGCATGTGAAATGTATGGTATGGCGAAAGGGTTGTATTGGGTCGCCATAGGCAGTTAGTGTCATTGGACCTACATGTCGTTGTCAGTGAAGAGGTCGGTGTGGCAGAAGTCCCAATGAGGTATAATGAAAGATGTATTTCTATTTTTAAAATTTAATTTAACTTTATTTCTTATTCCTTATCATTCAATTTTTTTCCACTCCATCCGTTCGTTCACTTTGTCCTTTTGCTTTCTTCCTTATCTAACCACGTCTGTCTCCTCTACTTGACATGCGAACTTACATTTGCTCCACCCGTCCCCTCTTCCTATCACCTCCTTGTCATAAATCTGGCTCTAATGTAAAAGTTATTGCCCGTGTTCTTTTCTTTGTTCCGATGAAGGCTTTTTAGTCGAAACGTTGTCTGTCACTGTGTCTCGTTGCTTGGTTGTTTTATTTTGGTAACACGTATACCTATTTCTGTTAATTTTGATTTTTGCCCTGTGTTATCCCAGCCACCCATTTCCAGCAACCAGCCCCCTTGTGCATACAACAGAAGATCAGGTTACAAGGTACGAGCAAGATATCTTGATGAATGCCATAAACGTGAACAATTGAATACATTCAAATGCTGCATACGCAATAATCTAATACTGACAAAGACGTTCTAGAAAGAATATGTCACGTGATGATGATGATTGCAGACGCAGCTATGGAAAAAAAATTCCACTCTGAAATAAAGACACGGCTGGACATTGGCTGCTATGTCAAGGCTTAAATTTATATGGAAAAAAAAATAAGAAAATAGCAGACCCACCAGTGTTAGAATGAAGATCAAACATTTTAATTTCACTAGTGCTTTCTATTATATTGTATGGCTGTGGGATGTGTACACTACAGACATTGAGAGACGCAGACATTCGAATACAAATGTTATATACGAATTTTGCACATTCCTATAAAAGCATAGACAAATATGTGCGCAAGATAGAAAGTATGGAGTTTAACAAGTTCTCAAGAATTACTATTTTCAGTTGTAAAACATGCATGGTTTAGACAAGTATGCATACGTGATTCCCTGTTTAAAAAAAAAAAAACGACAATCATGCAATGCTCAGTTGAGGATGGAAGAAGCAGATTGGGAAGGAAAATCATGGGCAGACATCAAATATAGGACCAGTCGTTTCATACACACTCATCCACACCGCTCATCGTACAGCTAGTCTACTAGTGTTATGGCTACAGATGTGCACCGTTCAATGGAAATAGTAGAAATCACTAAATTTATTATCATCGTCGAATTTGGATGTGTCAGGTCATTGGAACAAACAAAAGGCGACACAACGCATCTCCGGTCTTACGGCGAATACATGATGCTGGATTTTCTAGTACGACTATTATCTTGATACTAGAGAGATGTGCCCGGTAGTGGGAGTGTGTGCAGCATAAAAACCGCACCACTGAATAAAGAAATTAGCTGAGGGCATTATCTATCTATATGCTGTGGCCATTGTTCGCCTTGCGGCGTTAGGGGTGGAAGAGTTATCTGGAGATTGCCTTCTTGTGTGCTTTTTGTAAACTTGTTCCTGTGGCTTCTTTGATTTCTGTGATCCATCTTTTACATGGTCTGCCTATGGCTTTATAGCCGTTATGTCTATGTGTCGTGATCGTTTGGGGCATGATATCTTTGGTAGTCTGAAAGCGTGTGAAAACCACTCGATCTGTTATCTTTTGATGTGTTCCAATGCTGGTATTGTTTTGGTTTCTTAATGACACAGTTTTGGTTATCTGTCTGATGTTATCGTTTCTAATTCTATCTCTTAATGACACTCCGAGTATTCTTCGTAGACATGTCATTTCTGCTAGCACCATTTTTCTTTTGTCTTGAGTTGTCATTATCCAGGTTTGGCACTGGTAGCACAGTGATGGAATAATAATAGTCTTGTATAATGCAACTTTAGTGTCCATGTTTACATTTTTGTTCTTGAAAATGCCTTTCATCTATCCTAGGATCTGGTATGTTTTAACACATTTCTGTCAAATTGTTGCACGTGCGATTTTTCTGAAAGTCGTGTAAATATTGCAAAATTCATGAATTCTAATTCGATTAATTCTAAATCTTTAATTCGATTAAAGAAATAATTAGTGTACATCAAATAAACATATATAAGATTCTACAAAACCGTAAGTGTAATTAACGAAAATAGGTAAAGTACATTGTTGCTAATATCATTGTCATAATCATCATCATGTGCCTAATATTTAAGAACCTGTCAAATTGCTAATCACCGTACATCAGCTTAACAGAACAATGGATAATTAAGGTTCATTTACATATAATCAGGCAGAGAAAGAGAGATGGAGCGAACGAGAAAGAAAGATATGCACATACACAAGCACACACACTTATACATTGCTTGCTGGCGGCATACTTTTGTGATAAAGATGTCAATGTGATGGTCAGCGGCTTTAGAAAGTTTGGGTGAAATATCCTTATTCACTGGGAAATTTGGCGGCTTAGTCTGGAACAATAGTTAGTTTAGTCTCTGAAAGGTCCTGTGATACTACGTGAACCAGTTGGTTGGACCATGAAGGTTGAAATCTGTCAATAAGAGGAGACATTGAAGTATGTGATCCTTATTATCTTGGTTTCTTTCTATTGATGATGGGCTGAATTTATATCACCATTTATCGTGCTGGCCACTGAGTCGGTCATTGATAGTCACAGTATGTATCATTGATAGTAGTGTGCGTCAGTTCCACTGCCAACTCTTTACCAACCATGTTATAATGTAAAGCCGCGGCAGTAAAGACTTCTGTTCAGAAAGTTAACATGACCTGAAAGTCCGATTTGTGATTGTTTCTGTACATTTCGTTGATCGGCCTCGCCTTTTTGGGCACGCGACTCCAGGTATATAATTTGTGACCAGTGAAAATAACAATAATCAAAAACGAAACGAATGAGCTCGTGTTTACCTTATGTTCAGAGGTATGCACTGGAACCTGGTCTTGTGTCGAACTATCCAGTGTTCCCCCTTTTAAATTCAAGTAGGAAGTATGAGGATAAATGAAAATAATTCTTACAACTGACGGGAATTGAACCAGGTCCGTTCTACAGCACCCTTTGCGACATAAGTAAACAGGTTGTCGGTACTTGACCAACTGCATACTTTCCCTACAAATTTAACGCTCTGTCTCTTTTTTTGTTTGTCTGATTTTTGCCTGTCGACACATTGCACTCCACACATCGTCTCATAATGTGGCAAATAACACGTGCATTTTTTTCTGATAAGTAGCTTTCTTTTTTTTAAAAATATATCTCTTAGTGCCTCCTCATTGGTCTTTCTAGCTGTCCATGGGGGTTTCTCGTCATTCTTCTGGTGAACTTCTCTGTGAATAACCGTGACCATAAAAATAATAGAGGTCGTGGTAAAAACATAACACGCAAAATCGAGGATCTAATATGTACTGGAACAATACAACGTTAACGTGTCTCAAATGCCCACCGAAGGCTAATTGTTGTTGAAACACACGATTGATAACTATTTTGAACACCAATAAGTATATATGTTTATGTTCCTAAAAGTCAAATACTACTTTCAAGCCACGGAAGCACTTACTTACTCTTATTGTAATCTCTGTTTTGGAATTTCCAACATTGTTATCACTTGTTTTAAAGCTGAGGGGACGGCACTTCAGAACACCCCCACTCTTAACACCTACTGTAAACACCTGACAAGTCTATGAATATGATTTCACATACTTAGTGCGGTTGTTGAATAACGACCCCTACAAAGTACGTTGATAAATGTGCCCTGTTCAGTGAGTCTTTAATCATACACAGGCGAATGTCACCGGGTTTATCAGCCTGCAATATGCAAGTGATATAGTATCTTATCTAATTGGTCTTGCTGCACTTGGTGAATACGATCTACGTGACGTGCGTGTCTCTAGACAATCTTTGCTGCCTTACTACCGCATACTTTCCTCCGATGTCTCTAACAGTTATTAGTCTCCCTTAACCGTACATGTATTAGCGATAGGTTGCGTTGTTGTAGTAGCTGTAAAAGCAGTGGGTATTAATGGAAAACTTACGAAAAGTAATCAGTTTTACAATTTACAAAATATACAGACTAAATCGCAAGAAAATGCGTAATTAACTTTGTAAAACAGATTGAATCAACATATAGGAAATTATTTTTTCAAGAAATTAATTTTTTTTTTACAAACTCCAAGTAAAAAAATATTGTATATATATATATATATACTGATATACTATTTTGTATATATATAACAGAAACACCAAAGTAAGAATGGCACAATTTTTCTAAGTATTAAAATATTTTTTTTTCCCTTTGGGAGTTACAAGTGGTGTTTCATGTGTGAAACAACCAGTCTTTACAGGGGATTGATCTCTGTACCTCGTGTGTGGCTCTCATCCAAGCTCTAACCTCTTGATCATGAACCACATATGCTTTAGTTAGTAAATATCTGCAGTCATGTTAGATGAATGGATCCATTACATACAAATTCGTCATATCTGGGGGTTGAGTTGTTCGAACATTATCAGTTACTGATATGAAAATATTTATTTTGGACTTTCGAGAAGGGAAATCCTGGTTGAAGATAATTATGCATTTATTCTTATCCCTTGCAATGTGACCAAGCTGGGATGGATTGAGGTAGTAGACCTGTGTGAAGTCTGAACTTATTTTATGGAGTAAAAGATAAACGTATCTGTCAACATTCTCAAATATACCTCAAAATAAATATCTGAGTACTATCTTCTGTCCTCTTTCCTGCAAACCTTATTTGTTCCTGCCAACAATCGTATCTAATTCTCCACTCAACCTCTACTACTCAAACATATTATCTCACATTAAACTCGACATCCTCTCACTTAAGCGTCCGTTCTGTATTTCTATACCACCAAAATATTCAAACGCCCGGCGATAAGGCTACCAGATATTTCCTGGGCTAATTCAAAAGTACTGCCCAAGCGAGATTGCCCGCAGACTTAAGATCATTTTCCCAGTTCGTTTTCATCGTTCGCCCTTGTACTCGCTGCCCCTCTATCTCTCGCCGCTGAATTGCATTACCAGCCAGGAGGATTTTAATGTTTCTCAATTTGATGTTTCCACGTCGTCACTCAGAAGTATTAGCTTGCCTTCCTGGCAAGAAACGGCTAGCTCTAACCTCATCACGTGGATTTCTTTATACCCACTTCTGTTCTTTTCCACGTCAGAAATATCATATTTGTATGTCATTAATGTAGATTCGTATATATTTTACTGTCAGTTTGTATATGCAACAAGCAATGTGATTAAATTGCAGATTTGAGACTTGGGTTTACCAGAAACACAATGTATTTGTTGTGACGCTAGTGTTAGTAGCGACAACGATGTAAAGACCATACTATCCATCTACAAGCTTGGAAGAAAGGAACAATCATTTTTAGATTGACAACATGCCAAGAGACTCAAACAACACCTGTACGGATGTTCGGAGTTGATGACACCGATATGTGCCCATGCGGAAATTGTAAAGAAAGCACTCATATTTTGCAGAACTACCTACTGTTTGACACAAGAAGAAAAAAAATGACCACCTGAATCAGCTCTATCGGATAAGTTTTACGGACCTTTTTTCTGAAACCTTCTCTCAATGATTAATTTTTCTGAACCTATTTTGTATTTTCATGCGTAATTCAGCTTACTGTTACCTTTGATCTATGTAGCTCAAAGAGACAAAGGTTATGCGGAAGTAGGATGTGTCAGACCAAAAAGCCACAGAGTATATATATTCTAACCAAGGGTGTTTGTTTATTTACTCTAGAATCTTCTTCTTCTGCGTTCATTCTCAAACTCCTGCAGATTAGCAGGATGTAGTCCAGAGAAAGGAATGCGTTGTGTCATGTTTTACAGCATTGCTGCGATATCCGCGCCTTTCGACATGACACATCCGACTTCAGCATGGCTTTGGGTCACTGACCCTATATAGGATGGGACAGCCAACTCCATCCCATAACCTCCTTAGTCGCCTTTTAGGACATGCGTGGAAGGTAAACAGTGTTGCTATTCTTTGCTCCCATTCGGGCCCCGGGAACACACGGGTGTCTCTAGAATAATATGCATCATTTTACATCCAAGGTTACAGTATGTGATAACAGCACGCATTCAAGGCCCAAAAATGAAAGCAGACACTAAAAATGACTGCATTAGTTGAGAGTAACTATTAACTATAGGTATTTAATCTCTCCCCCCCCCCCGAACTTCAGAAAATAACTTTTACTAAATCAGCACGCATTCAAGGCCCAAAAATGAAAGCAGACACTAAAAATGACTGCATTAGTTGAGAGTAACTATTAACTATAGGTATTTAATCTCTCCCCCCCCCCCCCGAACTTCAGAAAATAACTTTTACTAAATATTTAGCCAAAAGGTTGGTTACCTTTTGGTACATCTCCGACAAATAAAAACGTCAACTTTAAAAGAAATGTAAACCACCTCATCTCTTCACTAGTGAACGCGTGTCAACGGCCCTGTGTATCATATCTTTCCTTGTGCAATTTCAATTTGATGTAGGAGAGTGTAGAAGATGACAATTGTCAGACTGAACTTCATATACAAATAGCTCATACATTTATGGGAGACCTATTGACAGACTATTGGATATGTCAGTATCAGATCATCAGAAGGTTGCTTGTTATAATCGTGTCGATTTCATTTATATTTGGGGATCTTTGTGTCGCAGTGGTTAGCTTTGCGCTCAAGAGGTCGTGAGTTTGAACCCCACTCGCCTCTTGGTTTATAAACTTGATATTTCGGAGATCTACGGGGATATCACTCTGAAAATGTCGTTCTCGGGGCTAGATTACCCCCCCCCCCCCAATTACTGTCATTAGTAGGACACAGACCAGACCCCAGGTCGAACTACCAGTCCCCCTAATGTTCTTAGGCCACACAGTACGCCCCTATATAACCAAAAGGAATAACATCCAAGGTTGAGAAGTGCGTGCCTTGGACCACCAAAGACACATTCACCAGCTAACAAACAAACACATCTATGGGTATTGTGTATTGAAGATGATTGGTTACATGCTTTGAGTGGTACTCTCGGCAGGAGGTGTGCCGTTTCGCTGAGAAAGAGAGACTGGGTACATGTGGGGTAACCCGATGACAATGAAGTTAATCATCTACGCCTGTTCAACAATTGGACAGATGCATATGGGAATATAGTTCTTATGTTTGTTCACCATGTTCACGGAGATATGATTGCTGGATCCATAAAATGTACAATGGCGACAGAAAGGCAAGGCGAGGCACGCTTTTTCAGCCGCTGATGTTAGTTGAACTTGGTTTTGTCGCAGCTTATGATGTTAAAATATAAAGGAAGTTGCGTTTCAGATAATCATGTCACAACTGCCTCTTCACAGAATAATACTAGTAATAACAAATACATAATTAATAATAAAATAATGCATGCTCGAGTTAAAATGGATTGATAATGTTATATTCACTGGAAGGTAGCCCAGGTTTCATTTCCAGATTTATTTGTCTGACACCTGAGATCATTTACAAAGGATAGCTTGCAAGCTGACCTCCCTGTCGCTTACTAAACAGTAACACAGCTTATCAAACGCCTGTGCTGAGTTGAGTAGCTGGCTCTGTAGTTAGTTCACTCTGGCATTGAAAGTAGTCCCAGCTTCTCTTGGTTCGCACTGCGCTAGTGTTTTATAACTGGCACTGCTATCGGGCAAATGGAAACAACATTGGAAGCCGTCTCTTTGAACGTTGGCGTTTGCAGCTTCCTTTTGAATGGAGATTAAAATGAGACTATGAGGCTGTTATTCGTGCACGTGTTGCGCAGATTCGCCTTTTCATTTCCCCAAGACTTGAAATTCATAGGTAAACACAGAATGATTTGGTGTAGGCTCAGCTTGGACCAATCTTAATGCCGTTGAATACGATCAAACAACCTGCCCTTACGATGTTGGAACAAAAAAGTGAGGCGAAAAAAGTGTAGGAAAGAAGATACAATATCCTGTTTCTTTCATGTTTCTGTGTTTATCTAATGCTATGATCCACTTCAGAAGTCTTTGCTGTGATCGAAACATTATGGAAAGGAGGATAACATGTTTAAGGCACATTTAGAACTTACAGAAAACACTGTTTATAACGGGGCTCACTCACGTGCAATGTATTTCTAGTGGGATTATATATATATATATATTGCCTACCATAATAGCGGAAATGTCTTCTGCCTATCCCGCCACAACATCGAACATGAGAATGAAGATAAAGGCAGTTACAACGGTTTTCGCAACCAACACCTTAGTGATTATATCAGACTAAAAGAGTATGATGAGCGAGATAAAAAGTGCAAGATTAGAAAGGAATGGGTTACTCTTCTCAACAATGACCAAAGCATTACATTGAACTTATTTTCATGTCGGAATATTTACCTGGCTGGTATAGTTACAGTGGATGACAAAGTGATGAGAAGAGACCGGGATGAATTAGAGCAGTCTACAAAATGTTGAAGAGGATGTGGAAAAAGACAATGTTTATTATCAGAGAATGTTAGAAATGGGAGTGACCAGGGGAGATAGGAGAAAGTATGTCGTAACTGGACAGACAGGAATGATCCCACAATCCAGGGGTTCCGAAACATTTTAAAACCATGGCACGCTTAACGTTCAGATTATTTCCGGCGGCTCCCTTAATATGAATCAAAACTAGAGAACCTGATCATTTTAAGTCTGAATGTTAAATTTAAATAAATTCTGTGCTTAGATCTCAAAATAAATTAAACTTTTACATTTTTATAAGACTTTAATTTTGTTTTAATACTTTGTGAATAGTTGTTTTTAGATTTATTGTTGAATTTGTTTTTCGTTTTGGCGAGACTGCCGCTGCGCCCCTGGAGACTTTGCGGCGCCCGGGGGCTCCTCGGTGCACACTTAGGGAACCGCTGCCACAATCAACAACTGACTGGGAGGCTAAGCGTATATACCATCAAATGGTGGACATGAAATGACAAGCAGAACATTTATGGGAACGCTCCAGTTGTGCAGCAGTGCTGATTCCTAATCAATAATCGAGAACCATTCAAGATCTTCAAAACTTTATATGGAAATTTAAATGTGAAATATGCATTGCTTGCTGCGGTTTAAAACATGATCTGTTTTCTTGTATCATACTGAATGTAATGTGCCACAAATACCCTCTTCTGTTGTTATACTATTATCCTATCCCACATTACAATTTTATCCTCCTCCCTCCCGTAAAATAAACCCCAACCAATCTCTCCGGTATAATCACTACATGCTCGCTGTACCCATGTTATATATTGCAACAAGGACACACCAGATCACATTATCACCACATGGTTCTAATTACTGCTATTCTCAGCGCTTATCACAATATGGCTAGTCATATTAGAATGTGCTTCATTTCTTTCAAGAAAGCTATTGTTAATGTGTCGCATGGATTCCTGCATCAATAGTTTTGTGTATGACACAAGATGATATTGTTTATATCGGTGGTATAAGTAGATTTGTAGATTCTACTTTCACATTCAACTTTATGGAAGTATCCACGCCAATTACGTTTGCAACGGTTTGTTTTACCCCACTACCCACATCTCTCTTCTTAAAGAATTATACACCTCTGAGAGTTAAAATCAATGCTATCCTGGCGTACAGATGTTTTGTAAACTCTAGCATCTCTTTAACCAATGGATGATGATGATGATGAGTTAGTATCTGTCGAGGATGTGAGACAGACCATCACAAAAATATCAGACGGATGCACCTGATCCCGACGGAATAAGCTATTTGAACATTCTTCTTCAACAAACTCAGGGAGTGTTTCTCTTGTATTTCTGTCTTTCAAATTAAGATATTAATCTTGTTTGCATTGCAGTGTATCTTAATTTTGTTTGCCCTAATGAGAATCGTTGTTTCATACCACAGAGGTTGGCAAAATATTGCACGCGAGAGAAATCCGACCCGCCAAAAAAATTTTCATGACCCCGCAGGCTGATTTAATATTAATATGTGCACTGACCCCCTCCCCCCAAGATAATAAAACAATGCTTTGAACTTGAAAAAACTAAGCAAGTTATTGCTGGTCCCCATCCCACATTAAATACTCAATCGGGATTGCATATCTAAAAAAGGTTGCCTACCATTGCTTAACAGAAGGATAACTTAACTTCTTACATGTGATGTCCAAATGCTCTTCCAACCACACTTTCATTTATTCTGTTTCAGTGTGGCGAAGCAATGTCCAGTACTACCCCAGCCTCAAATGGCAGTATTTTATCTCAGTGGAGGGTCTTCATAACGAGTATCCAGCCAACAGTTTTAGTCACGTCTGTGACGGTGTCAGTACTAATGCAGGAGTGAAGGATTGCCACAACATTCACGACACACGGCATAGGTAAGTCAAAAATTCACGTATGTGTGCATGGGTTGGTCAGCAGAGTTAGCCTCATCGAAATGAGTCAGTAGTATAATTGATATTCTTGCAGATAGCCACTATTATTTATAATTGGTACTCTTGCAGATAGTACAGCAAATGATCTTCTTGAAGATAAACATTACTATAATTGTATTCTTGCAAATAGTAACTTGCAATTGGTATTATTGCAGATAGTACAATAGTTGATGCTCGTGCTGATAAGTCATTACTATAATTGGTATTCTTACAGATAGTCACTATTGATATTGGCATTCTTGCAGATAGTCCATTTGGTATTCATGCAGATGTCATTACTTCAATTGAGATTTTTAGTGACTACTACAATTAGTATTCTTGCAAATAGTCACTACCGGAATCCATCTCTTTGCTTTGATAACTCCACTTAGCATCCAGTTTTCAACATTATTCATGTATAACAGTTCCTTAAAATCTCAGGAGGGTCGGCCACCACAACCAACATTTACCACGTGTCTGATAATTGCTAGTTTATTTCTTTTTTTTGGGGGGGGGGGGTCTATCCCATAAATCACTATCACTAAATGAAGAATATAACGCTGGTATCCGTGCACAATGATATGATACCTCGCTATATACCACATGTATAGCAAAGAAATACTAGCAGACACTGTGCATATCGCTTGCACATTCTCAAAGTATTGTGACGTGATCATTTCTTCACAGAATGTTCACACATTTTTACAACATGAAGGGATAGTAGGATCTACGCAAAACGGTATCGAGACCGTCACATTATAGAGTACATTTTAAAAGCACGCACACATTTAGCATACAAATATGCACTTGCTACATGTTTTCGCTGAAAATATTATTCATTTATCCATGTCATACATTCTACATTCTGAAGCAACCTTGTAGTGTCGACAAGCCAGGTTGGGTTTTTCTCTCGTGGCATGGCGTAAATTTTTTTTTAAATTTAGTTTCTTGTAGCTGGAGCTTTTTGAGCTAAGAGGTTAGTGCGTATAGTACTTTCAAATAAGCTCGGAAGACCGGAAAAAACGGCCTGTATGGGTAGGATTTTGTTTCCGGACCTTATTT
The DNA here is from genome assembly GCA_034231615.1 of Meghimatium bilineatum. Lineage (NCBI taxonomy): Eukaryota > Metazoa > Mollusca > Gastropoda > Stylommatophora > Philomycidae > Meghimatium > Meghimatium bilineatum. The sequence continues at coordinate 13,442,528 of CM067316.1, read as the reverse complement.
ATGCGTATCCCTGCTCTAAATATAAAGTTGAATAGGGGAGGTGTGGTTAACCGAGACACTCGACAGTATAAGACCTCCTTATAGAAAGAATTACTTGATGATGTGATGTTCGTCCGTCGTAATCGACGATGACCAAAAACTCAAACATAATAATAATATCAATAAGTAATAAAAAATAATAAAGTTAGCAGTGCGTTTTTAAGTGACTAACAAGTCAAATTCGCGCACAAAATGTTCTACAGAATTGACAACTGTAGAGGGTGTCTGTGGGGCGTTGAGATGTTTTTTATTTTCTGCGTGCCCGCTTCTGTCTTGCAGTATCTTGTCTGGTCTCTTCCGCCGCTAGTGCAGAATTAATTAGTACGTAGAGGTAATGCAGTCTTATTGGATGACGTCTAACACCACTGTAGGGTGCTAACGGGGAAAAAATCCAAATGACAGTGCACAGAACTTTGTCGACGTTTCAACCAAAATGCATTTATCACGATAACGTGGACATTTGCTGTGGCAGTGAATGGGTGGAGGTAGACATTGAGAAAAAAAAAATATCAGACTAAAGTAATATTACAACTAGATAAAGCGTGTCGGAAATGGCAATCAGTGGACGACGAACATAAAAGAAACATATTCAATGCAGCCACGAATTATACTCGCGCAGACTGGAACAACAGCGGAATAGTTCATGAAGCTGGACTTATTTTCCAATCAAAATGTACAGATGGCAGACTATCATACTAAATTAAATGAACATATTTTCAGACATTCGACGGAGAACAGTCTTCTTTCAATTCTAGAAGGACCATCATGTTTAGTAATGGCAGTGCTTTCTATCACAATGCAGTATCACAGGAAGACAAAATACCAAATGCATCAAATACAAAAGACCAAATTAAGACATGGCTTACTGAGGAAAATGTCCACTACGATGATACTTTTTTGAAGCCCAAATTGTTACAGCTTGTGAATAAGACAAAAGTTGTATTATATTGATAAAATCATTCAACAATATGGCCAAACTCCTCTGCGACTACCGGCATATTATGTTCACCTTAAACTGAGTCAGTTTGTACTAAGGTCAAAGGACAAGTTGCCGAAATTTGCAGAATACAGCGTTGAAAATGTGTAATGTTGACGCTCTGATATTCGAGTACCTCTCCAAAATAAATAGACGTTGAGTTTTGGGAAAAAAATATTTGGATAATGTAATCCGAGTGGAAGATGGACTGACTTCTGGCACCGAGATGGATTACAATTTATGCAATCATTAACAATAATCAACCTCCTGGAATTTTGAAGAAATTATTTCGCTGACAGAACACATAATGGCCATACATAAATAAGTGTATGTTGAACACACCATGTTCGCTACTATCATTGAGAAAATGAGACCTATTGTGGATCAAGTGCTTAGTCCGGAACAGTTCGGGTTCAGAAAAGGAAGAGGATGTACACATGCAATATTTGCGCTACAAAAGTGAAAAGATAATAGAATATTTAAAAAAAAACTAAATAAATATTGCTTTTATAGATCAGGAGAAAGCTTTCGACCGAATAAATAGAGAATTACTCTGAAATATTCTAGAAAAGTATGGAATAAAATGAATATTATTAGACTGTGTAAGAACCATATACAAGGATAATGAAAGTGCAGTAGAATAAATGCAGGACTTTCTAATTGGTTTTCAGTAACATCAGCAGTTGAACAGAGGTGTAGTTGAAACACCACCAGAAGTATACCATCCAAATTACATAACTGAACTACTCTTTGCTGACAATCAGTGCCTACTGCACAGTTCAAGTGAAAGAGCTGCAAGATCACACAACCATACTCAATGAAAGTTGCCTCAATCAAAACATGAAGATCAACACAGAAAATATGTCTATACGCAGAAAACCCAATACAATCAACAGTAAATGATCCAGCATACGCAGAAAAGACGATATATAGATGAAACCCGGGGGTCTAATGGTGACCGAATTCAGACAAAACTTCAAAGAATTTCACCGACATGCACAATACAGAGCATGTATGAACTAAATGTTAAAGTATTTTTGCGTGGGATAAAATCTAGTATTGCATGCCAAAGATCTCTGCAATCAGTTTCTGAGATATTCGATTGATTGTGTGACTACGAATCTATAAACGGACTATAATTATTTCTGTAAGAACCGTAGACTGTAATGGTTTAGTTTAAACATACTATATATGTGTAGGAATGGGTGGCATGTTACCCGTGGTTGTTAAATATTAGGGTGGGGGTACCAGAATAAATATAAGGGTCTTCTCCTTGTGTAAAGAATTTGCCTTTGGGTCACACAAATAACACTTAGTCACAGGTCACACTTGACTTCACGAAACACTGCCCAGGGCGTGCCGTGCTAAGTTAATTTGCATTGAAGTGTACTGTCCCGGTTCATAAAACGGTCAACCGGAGTCGGACTGGTAACTAGTAGAATGGACATAATGTATTCTTCAATTTCACCAGCACTCCTTGTTCACAATCTATCAAACCATCTACTTGAACGTCTTTCTTCCTGCACTCTTTATGTTTATCTGGTTCATTTTCATTCGTATCCACTCTTGTCTTTCAATTTCTCACATCACACATTTGTTCTCATCGAATCTTTCTATCCGACACTATTCGTATCTGGTTTTTCGTTCATTCTCCCTTCTCTTTCACAATTTCTCATCAATTCATCCACTCTTACTTTGACACTAACTTGTTCACTGTCATCCTATCTTATCTCACAATTTCTCATCATCATCCACTTACAATTTCTCCTTCTCATCCACTTACAATTTCTCCTTCTCATCCACTTACAATTTCTCCTTCTCATCCACTTACAATTTCTCCTTCTCATCCACTATGTTTCTCAACACTATGAATAAATCACTTTCTTCTCTTCCACTCAACTTCTCTTCATCTACCACCCTCAATCTCTGTTTCCGCAGACCCATTTTCTCTCTTACTGTCTCCTACTTCTCACACATTGTCACAACACGTTTCCCTAACTGTCTTTAAAAACCGACTCTTGTGATTGAACTGCACTCAACACTAAAAATGACAGCAAAGCTAATCGCACGCTGTCCGTGTTTCAGCTATAGTTTAAACAGTACAGTCTGTCACTATCTACGAAAAAGATCATCACAGACACGTCCATTACTGGATGGATGGTTAATGGATCGATACATCGTATCTTTCCCACTGGAGTGTTTTAATAAGTGCCTCCAGCTATCTGTACCAAATGCCCCCATAAAAAGCATTGATTAATCCAGGATCTGGACACTTAACAAACAGAAGTAAACACGGTTATAATAGATTGTCCCTTTGAAGTTGAACAGGATCAGTCTTTGGATGACTGGAAAATTTCTCTGACATAGCCCACGATGTTTCCTCTTCTTTGAAGTCATTCAAGACATATAATTGTCCTTTGCTTCTTTTTTTCTTTCTGAGAGCAAATAGACACGGCAACTAGGGTGATCCAAGTCTGAGCGTTTCTCTTGTTTTTGATAGTGTATTCTCCAGATGTATTCCCCAGATGTATTCTCCAGAATGATTGATAACAGACTGATCTGATTCTGTTTATTTGTCTTTTTTTCTGTCCTTGTCCATTTTCCTTCTTCGTTCATTCTAAAACTTCTGATATATCCCGGATATCGGAATGCGTTTTTATCTTGTATAGTTTGGCCGCGATATCTGCACATTTCGGTATGCCATTCAACTTCAGAATGTCATTTGGGCTGTTTTTAAGATTGGTAACAGCTAAAAACGTACCCAAAAACTCATTCATATTTATTGGTAGCTTATCCTATTCAGGATGTGGCTAATCAACCAAACATTTTTTTTTAGCTGTAGTGAATTTCTAGGCAATATAAATAGGTTCAGTAGTTTGTTAATGTTTTCTGTAGGTCCGGATGCACAATTGCTTATGGCGGGGATCGAACTCAGTACCTTGGCCATCACAGTCGGGCCCTGTACCGAGAGGCCCGAGAGCAGGACATTCATATATAACGATATGCATAACAGGTTACAGTTAGAAATAGTAACTATTCTTTGCTCTCCTTTCGGGCCCACTGCAACACACATGCAGTTCTTCATACCTCTTAGAGGCTTTTTACTTTGTAACGCATACGCACAGCTTTCTGGTACTTATTTAATTCATGACTATGGTCATGTTTTTTCTAGGTCGTGGCCACCACAATAGAACTACGTTTGGATTTTCCTCGACCGTATCAGTATCTTGTACGAACTGCGTGTTTATTTTTTGTTTGGCGGGGATTCGTTTATTCCAAAAGCTGGCTACAAGCCCGGCTATCAGAGGCTTGAATAGGGACCCCTGCCGCCAGTGAAAATTTACTGGCATTTCTCTATTGACTGATACTGGTTTTTACTTCGTGGCCCTCTTTCTTGCATACTATTCTAATGCAGTGGTGTTATTTTTAACCTGAGAGATTGTGTTCTTGAAATGGAGGAGAGTTATTTGATGAGTGAGGGGGCATAGGGAGGCATGCTATTAGGGAAGGTTGGGGGTTAAGACGGTGCTTCGCTCCATGAACCTCGTGTTGAACGAATTATGTATGGACTTGTTCTTTTTTGTATGTGCCAGGTATTTCATTTCTTGGCAGTTTTTATAGCAGTGCAGACTGAAAGCCGTTTTGAAATGGTAATATGCATAGCTTTTAGACATCATTTTCTTCTTCATTCATTCAGCGTTGTTGCAGTTTATGTCTGCTTTCTAGTTTTTGGGTATCCTGCTTTCATGAAGTTTTGTGTGTTGCGTTTTGTTACGATTCAGTTGCCTTCTTTGTTCTCGCGTGTCGGGTAACTTTTTCATACTTGTCTGCTAACGTTTCGGTCTCGGGTATTGTAGGTTCAGCTTCCATTCTTTGTTTGTGGTGTTATTTGAGAAAGACCATAAAAGCGGCAAACGGGATGGTGCTATCTGAGCAGACCTGGTTCAAATCCTGTTTGTTGCATTGTGATTTTTCTTTATTAATAAATCCTCAATGCCTATTTTATATTATTCATTTGCTACTGTTTGGTAGCAACTTTTCTACCACATGCAATTTATGCCCCCCCCCCCCCCTTTTCCGTGTTGTTTTGGTAACTTCTGTCCCATGCAATTTATGTCCTCCGTGATGTTTGGTAACTTTTCTTCCTCAAACAATTTGTAGTTTAAATTTCACTGTCTACTGCTATTTGATAAACCATATTGTTAGTTTTAATGTCTCTGTCCGCGGTGAGTTTTGTAACTTTTCTAATTTTGATTTCACTGTCCACCGTTTTAATTCTGAGTCATATGTGTAGTTTTAAACTGTCGCGCCGTGTTTGTTAATTTTTGTAATCTTTACTTTCTTCTCCCATCCATGTTGAATTTTTTAGCGTTACTTTCCTCTCCCATCTGTCGTGTTGCTTGGCAACTTTTCTGTCTCACACATTTGCAGTTTTAAATTCTATATAACGTGTTATTTCGTAATTTTTCTATCTTTAATGATTCCTATGTTCTTCGTGTTGTGTGGTAACGATTTGGCCTAACAAATTTGCAGTTTTAATTGTCTATCGTGTTTCATAACTGTACTCCACACACATGTAGTGACAATCACGCTGTGTCCTTGTGTAGTTGAACAATTAAGAATCCACGCTGAAGCTACCATGTAAGTGTAGTGTTCGTCGCTGATATTTTCGATTTAATGAAATTGAACAAGTACGTGAGACTCGCACTAAGTGCATTTGCTCCAGATTCTTTCGTGTGTGTTATGTAGATCTGAAATTCTTGCATCACTGCTGGAGCTCCCGTTCCACTTGTGTATGCCCTGGATTATTTTCACATCATCGTTTCTTGAATGTCATTAAAAATCTACTTTATTTAAAAGTAGCAGGAACGATTTCAAGATTTATAGTACCCTTTGAAGAAGCATCATTTCTTTGAGTTACAAAGCTCTTCCAGAAGAAGGAAATAGAGAAGAGAAATACATGAAAGAGTGATTCTACACTCAGCACCAACGCAGAAACTTGATACAGCACCGCGAAGCTCCCAAGTTGACAAGAAAAGAATTCTTCAGTTTATCGCCTCTTCAAGCTAGCATCCGCTTCAAAGTATAGTAAACAAAATTATTACTCTGTCTTTCCCTTTCATGTGAGGTAATTTTTCTTTACTTCCTTCCCAACAGTTAGATTTTCTTCGTCTTCAAAAGATTCTTGATGGTGAAGGATTCAAAGCTCAGCAAAATATCCTCAGTGCTTTCCCTTCTGGTATCTTCACCTCGAACAAACCCCGTCGACTGGGGGGATGTTTATAAAATGTGTATGTCGGTGCGGTCTCCAAAATTGTTTCCTGTTATGTCTTTGAAATCAGTGCACATCAAAAGAGTATTTAGCTTTTTATTCCGGCGCCTCTCTCCCTTTAATCATCATGCAGGTCTATAAAGCTCACCAGATATGAAACTCCACACATTTCCTCCGAACATATATTTCCTACCATTCTATTCTTTCTATCGCTGAGTGAAAGGAAAAACATTTCCTAGATTAATAAATCCTGTGGCGATACACCACGAAAGAGGTCTAATAACTTACATGAAACTTCAGAGCAAGAATGTGGAAAGATAACGTCCTGGTTTTTGCTGTCTCTCTCTCCTTGTATTCGTTTCATCCTCTTATTTTCTTTCTGTAAATCCCGGGGGAAAATCCCTATATGGATCATAGGGACTTGCCAACTCACTCACATATTTATTTTCTAAACATGTTCTTGAGTTCTCTATATTCTATCAATTTTTTGTTCAATGTTCTTCATAAGTTGTCAGGCTTATCCAATCTTGTCTTTCACTGTAGGTTCTGATCAGCGTTTGATTAGCTCATAAGGAAAAGTTATGGCATTTTAAATGCAAGGGAAACAAAATCAATACCGCGCGCAACGTGACATTTCGTATCGTGAATTTGTTTATTCTTCCATTCTACCTCATTCTCACATTTATTAAGAGGAGAGGGCGATTTTGTGTTATATAATACTTTTAAGTGTTCCGTGAGAAAACACTGAACACATAGGCTTATATCAGAAGAGAATTTGCATTTAGTATTATACTTATTCATAATTCTGATCTGCTTGTGAAGGACTTATGTGCCCATTTTACATACTAGGTGACTGTCGCCTGTTTTTGTGCAGTGGGTTTCCTGTCATGCATACTCGCTTATTTTTCATAGTATGAGTTTCAGGAAATATCAGAGTAATATCTGTATAGACATGCTGCATGACTCGACTATGAGCGAATTCTAGCTTTAAGAGAAATTTTCATCAAACGTGTATGCGTAAGAAGCACTCCCGTAAAAAGAGACAAGAAGGTAGCATACGGGATTTTTAATCTGACTGGGAAGTTCAGCTGACACGATTTACCTCGCATCCTGAGTCACCACTTTCCGAATTCGACAATTCCGATGTGATTTAATTCAATACATCATCCAACGTGTATATTCTCAAATTACTATGAATGACAGCTTGATAGGGATACAGACAACAAACACACACATTGTACAGGTGTGTACAGTCCTCTAGAACCACAAACATTTTAACACACGTACTTACTATTAGGTATTTCTACTACAATGATCATTATGCCTTCTTGTAACATAAATAACACATGAACACGAGACAATGTTACTTAATATGTGGAATAGGTAAATTAATAACATAACGTAAGAAATGTTTTCTGTGGCGGGGTGGTACAGTGCTCGTCGGTGACGGCCAAGTTACCAGAACGCTGCCGTAGGCAATTATGTATCCGGGTCTTTTTAGAAAGCAATGGTAAATTATTGTACGTATTTTGTCTATGAAATCACTACAGCCAAAACAATGTAGGGTTGATGGCTACGTCTTGAATAGGGTATGATAGCAAATTTAAAAAAAAGAAAGGATGAGCTAGTGAACTTCAAATTACCACCATACATATTCATTACCATATGCTTAAAGAGACTGATCTCCAGTGGATCTGGCTGGAAGTAGTGCGTTAAGTCAACAAACGTTTATATTTTACTGGCATCGTCAACGGTTTCATCACCTTAACGTACATGTAGCATTTTACTCTGCAGACGTGACCATGTTTCTTTCATGTACATCCCTGCACAGGGAAGGTTGCTTATTTGTATTTGATTGTTGTAGCCGCTTTGCAAAGTCACGTATCAGACGGGATACGTAAGCGACGTTTCGACATGCCATACATTTATCGTATGTTCCAGATCAATTTAAGACACATTTATAGCTAAGAAACTAACGTACGGCGAATATGTATGTGTAGATTCCAGGTGAAAACTATAATTCAAGTTTATGTATTGTGTATTGTCATATACATGAGGGGTACGGGGAAGGTTATTTAATAATATTATGAAGAAAATATGGTCATCCCGTATGTAATGTTTTTTTTAATTTAAAAAAAGCATTGTATCTAATGAAATATGGACTACATATCATTCTTATGCATTCATTCTCAAACTTCCTGAATATTAGCAGGAGAACGGAATGCGATGTGTCATGGTTTACAGCTCGGCTGCGATATATGCACTTTTCGATCTGACTTCAGTATAGCTTCTGGATTACTCTGGTCTTCTGGGATGGGGCAATTTTGCTGTATTGATGTCTGGCCAGACTCGTCTCGTTTACATTAATACTTTAATCGCAGAAACAAAAAAAAAAAACAACTTCACACTACAGTTATTTATCATCTCTGTTTTTATTAGTTTAACTAGATTTATTAGATGTCCTAATTGGTACAGTCACGTCACGGATAAACTACAATCCCGTCATCAAGGTTTATATATCTCCACCATGTCTCATGTATCGTACCGCACACTCTACCAGAATTATGTGTCCACTTTTTGGTGATTCCTTTGTTTCTTCACACGTGTGCTGCTTTCTTACAAAATATCACTATATGCGGCCTCATGTCCGTTGATACGTCATCAGTTAAAAAAGGGGCGGGGATGGTGGTAGTTACATTAAAAGAAGTCATTCGCCCATTCTCGTAATGTACCTGTTTTAAATGGAATTTATTTTTTGTGTTCTGAAAAAGCACTGTAGCATGTTGAAGACTGATGTTTGTTAAAGAAACAAAATGAGATACACATATTTTAAACAACGAAATAAGAATCATGTATAGCTGGTGTTCCCTACCTTTTCAGGCGCCAAGCACTGCCCACATCGCTAGTACTTGCGAACATATGTCCTTAAGAAAGCATCAAATGCTCGCGAGCATCAGCTTGAGAAAGCCTGACCGAGAGAAAAGTTAAAAATGATATAAGAGTATTGGGTAAGATATGGAGAGACGTGATAAACATAGCTAAAGACATGAAAAGAAGGGAAACGTGTGTACTCTGGATATCATATCTATTATGCCATTAAGCGTGCGCACTCAAAAACGATAGTCAAGTGTCGTAGAGTGCATCACTGTGCTTGACTGCATAAGTCGTCACTTTAAACCAACCATCTGAAATTACTTAACATGCACGTCAGTCGACTCATGACCGTCTCAAATAAAGACCTTCCAACAGAATTTAAAAAAGACCCAATTCGTTACGTTTTTTGATTATTATTGGGATTTCGCTTGCTCGCTATTTACATACTTGAAATAACATGCCCAAAATAGCCAAGTATATAAATAGTGACCAACCAATAACACAACAATAATTAAAAAACCGTAACAAATGTGACTAATTAATTCTGTTAAAGGCATTCTATACTGTCGAAGGTCTCGGTCGACTTGCCAGTGTAGTTTCCCCACGAAGTATGCGAAATTCTATATTGTCCTTATATGTTTGTGTGTTTATTTAGATCTCCAAGAGTTATAAGTAATAGAGCTCTGGTATTCTTGTGTGCGATGTGGAAGTTTCTCCAGAGATTATTTCATTCTCAGAAGATTCCCAAATTCTCATGAGTAAAGAATGGTCTGACTTAATAAAACAGATCCAGAGACAAACAAAAATAATATAGGCAAAAGATGTTAATTAGCGAAGCACTGCTAAAGTCGGGTGTATTGGACAATAGACGCAAATAAACCGCGACACAAAGAATCTCCGGTTCTTTGGATACATCCTGCTGGAAACCTAGTTGGGTTATTGTCCTGGTGCATAGGGGGTTTTGAGAACGAACGCTAAAAACATGAAAAGAAGCATTGATCTTGAATAGTGGAACAGGAGAACCGGTTGAAGACGGGGGACTTGAAACGGGTTTCTTTCAATTCAGCTGATGAAAGGTATTTTTTGTACATGCAATGCTACATAATACTCTCTTCTCATTTTTCCTAAATTGCTTCAACATTTTCTTCTGAAATCATATCAATTTCAATCATTACTTTCTTGTAGCTATGAGAACTGTTTCCGGCTGTTGTGGTGGAAGGGGGGGGGGGTGTTAGCGAGACATTTTCGGAATTTTAAGCCGTGCAAATAGCTTGAAATTCGCGCGCAGCAGAGGTCTAGGCAGTCAAAACAATATAAAGCATTGCACCTATGAGAACTAATAACACAAGAGACTGATGCCTTTCTTATCTGGTATAGTTAAAAAGGACATAATTATAAAACTAAAAACAACAATAAAGCATATAAATGGTCGATCTAAAAGTAATCTTAAAAGTATTCACAGATGGGTCTAAAGGAGAGGGTCAAACGGGCGCAGGAACTGTGATATCTGGAAGGAATATGAAGAAGGGCTTTAAACTAACAGAACATACATCGATATTCACAGCTGAACCAGTAGCAATATAACAAGTAATAGAAATTATAACTTCTATTCCTACGGAAAGTGGAACAATAATGACTGACTCATTATCATCATTCCAGTATACAAAATAAACTTGATAGTCAGAGACCAGATATAGTAGAAATATTACACATAACACAATTACTCCACATTGGTATGGAGATTAATGCAGTGTGGATTCCAGCCCTTGTCGGAATACCAGGAAATAAGGCGGCGGACAAGGAAGCAAAGAAAATTCGTGGACAAGTAATTGAGATCATTGTAGGACTGCAGATCTGAAATCAGGAGCACAGTGAAGGACACAATACTGAAAAAGTGGACAGAAAAATAGGGCACTAGTGTAAAAGTGAGGCATGTACATGCTCTGATGAAAGGACCATCTAGGATCAGGCAACTTAAGGAAGAGCTGAAAATCCCTGTCAACAAGAAACTATTATTTACTAAGACTGGGAACCGTATCACATAAAATACTGGAACCAATATATGTGAAGACTGAATAAGAAAATACAATTGAACATTTCTTTCTTCACCGTGATAGAGACAATTGAACATTTCTTACTTCACTGTGATAGAGACATTTGAACATTTCTTACTTCACTGTGATAGAGACATTTGAACATTTCTTACTTCACTGTGATTGAACATTTCTTACTTCACTGTGATAGAGACATTTGAACATTTCTTACTTCACTGTGATTGAACATTTCTTACTTCACTGTGATAGAGACATTTGAACATTTCTTACTTCACCGTGATAGAGACATTTGAACATTTCTTACTTCACTGTGATAGAGACAATTGAACATTTCTTTCTTCACTGTGATAGAGACAATTGAACATTTCTTTCTTCACTGTGATTGAACATTTCTTACTTCACCGTGATTGAACATTTCTTACTTCACCGTGATTGAACATTTCTTACTTCACCGTGATTGAACATTTCTTACTTCACCGTGATTGAACATTTCTTACTTCACTGTGATAGAGACAATTGAACATTTCTTACTTGATTGATAGATTCCACCGACTTGCTACCTAAATAATAACACCCCGTACATCACAAACATTCTTCAATGCAAGACACTACCAGGCGCAGACTACGACACTGATCATGAGTTACTCATCGCAAAATTCAAGTCAAAGATAAAAAAGACAGTAAAAACTTCAATGATTACCAGATACGATATGACGTCAATACCGAAAGAATACAACATCAAAACAAATTCGAAAAATTACTTGAAATACAAGAAGAATACACTCCAAATTAACTGGAAAACAAAATAAGTGACATTTTCAATGACTGTGTAAAAAACGTGCTACACAAAAAGAGCAGGAAGAAGAAAGAGTATATATCAGAAGAAACTATGAGCATTATCCAAGAAAGAAGACACATCAAAAATAGTTGTAAAAACAGGACAAATTATAGAATCCTGTCAAGAGATATACAAAGAAGAATTAGACAAGACAAGCAAAACTACATAAACAAAATATGCCCGGAAATAGAAGGGCAGAAAAACCAAGGTAACAGTAAAACGATGTTCGAAAATGTACGACACCTAAGAGACAGCAAATCACAACCATCATTAAAAGTGCTGAAAGATAAACAAGGAAACATACTAACAGAAGGGAAGCATATCTTACATAGATGGATGGAATACTGCAGTGAGATGTATAATGACCCAAGAAAAACCAAAAATAGAACAATAAACGAATATGAAAAGTAGCCAGAACCCACAAAGGAAGAAGTAAGATACGCAATAGAAAGTTTAAAGAAAGGAAAAGCCCCAGGCAAATATGGCTTAACAAAAGAAATGATACACGCAGGCGGCGAGGCCGGAACCAAGATTTACCACAAACTCTGCTGCAAAATATGGGAAAGCGGCACACGGCCGGATGAATGGAAAAAATCATTATATATACCCCTCCCAAAAAAGGCGACCTTCAGATTTGCTTCAACTACCGCACTATAGCCCTTATAAGCCAAGCAAGTAAAATAATGTTAAACATCATAATGCAAAGAATCCAACAGAAATTAGAGACGGAGATGAACGAAACACAGGGTGGTTTCAGATCGGGCAGAGGAACAAGAGATCACATCCTTAACATGAGACTGATCATAGAAAAGTGTGGGGAATTTTCAACTGACCTGCACATGTGTTTCATAGATTACTCAAAAGCGTTCGACTGCGTCCAACACCAGCAAATATTGGAGAAAATGAACAGCGGTTTCCCAAGACATCTGATTCATCTAATAGAGGAACTTTACCAAGATCAAAAGGCTGCAGTGAAGTTAGAGGACGATCTCTCTGAGTGGTTTGAGGTACAGAGTGGAGTAAGGCAGGGATGCACTCTCTCCCCATACCTGTTCAACATCTACGCAGAAAGTATAATGAGGAACGTGAGAGAAGACATGCACAAGGCTGACTACCACGCTTTAAACATCGGTGGATTCCTAATCCCGGAACTACGCTACGCAGACGACACAGTGCTTCTTTCAAATGATATAAAGGAATTGGAACAGCTAATCAAGAACACAAAGAAATATAGCGAAGCACAAAATTTGTATTTAAACACGCAAAAAACAAAAATCATGTCAACAGATATAACAACACAACCAAAAATCAGAATCGACAATACCGAGATAGAATGTGTGGATAAATTTGAATACCTAGGAGCAAACATCAACGGCGCAGGAGACTGCATTGCAGAAACTAGGAAGAGATTGGCAATGGCTTTTTGCAAATTAACACGGCTGAAAAACAATGGAAAAACAACAAAATAGAAACGAAAGTGCTAATGTTACGAACTTTTATTTTTTCGGTTGCAGCATACGGCTGTGAAACATGGACCCTAAGTAAAACAGCGGCAAAGAAGATCAACGCCTTCGAGCTGAAATTCTACAGTAAGATACTTAGAATATCATGGAAGGATAAAATCAGAAACTCAGATATTATAAACACATTGAATATTCCAGAGTGTTGGTTACTAAACACAATAACAAAAAGAAAACTACGCCTGTTTGGTCATATAAAGAGACATAACTGTTTAGAGAGACAAATAATGGAGGGAAGAGTACCTGGGAAGAGGAGAAAGGGCAGATCAAGAAGACGATGGACTGACGACATTAAAGAGAACATGAATACATCGATAGAAAATGCAAGCCACATCGCCCAAGACAGAGAGAGGTTAAGAGAGTTCATTTTGAAGACAACGTTCTGGAAGGAATACGTCACATGTCACCACATCACAGATACAATTCATGGCCCATGATGTGATCGACTTAAACTAATCAAACAGTTCTTCTCTAGAACTGAAGCTCTAATCTAAAGTTTAGTATACTGACTGATAAACATAATGATACAGATAGGTGGGTTGCTACAGTGTTCTGTTTGTTTTAGCTGTCCAGTACATTTTTCGACTTGTTTGTACTTCTATTAAACCCCTCACTAAATCATCAGTGAGTTTCCAATTCCTCTTAGAGCTACCACTATTCCCTATATCAGTTTCATTGACTTCTTCCAGCTTTTTATCAGGTCTTCAAGTCACCTAGTCGATACTTTATCATGTTATATTCTAGTCAACGTCAAGACCACCACCTCAGTACCTTTAGTTCTTTTCATAATTTTTGGTCCTTTTCAGGACTTTTCATCATTCTCAGGACTTTTAATAGTTCTCAGGACTTTTCATTATTCTAAGAACTTTTAATCACTCTAAAGATCTTTTAATCCTCCTAAATAAATACATTTTAATCCTTCGCAGGGCTTTTAATTCTTCTCAGAATTTTTAATCCTTTGCAGGACTTTTAATCCTAAGAAATTCTATTCTTCTCAGAACTTTTAGTACTTCTTAGGCTTTTAATCCTTCTAAGGCCCTTAATCCTTCTAAGGGCTTTTAGTCCTCAGAACTTTTAATCCTTCTCAGGGCTTTCAGTCCTCAGAAATGTTGGTCCTTATCAGAACTTTTAATCCTTCTCATAACTTTTAATCCTCAGAACTTTTAATCCTTCTCAGAACTTTTAATCCTTCTCACGGCTTTTAGTCCTCAGAAATGTTGGTCCTTCTCAGAACTTTTAATCCTTCTCAGGGTTTCTTATCTTTCCCAGACATAACCAACCCCCACACCCCCTCTCCAAATTTAAGAACGAATGTAGGAAAAAAGTCGCAGAAAAAAAGTCATAGGTAAAAAAGTAACAGTACAAAAAACAAACTTGGAAAAAGTAAAAAAAAAAGATGTCCTTTCTTTGCGTTATTATTTAGTTCCTAACCATAACCACATTCTCGTTTTAACTTCTGTTTCACGTCTGTCATAATTTGTGATTGTGAATCCGAGATATTGATACCGTTCTACTTGTAGAACATTATCCATGCATTTGTATGATTAGCACCCGTTCTTCTATGACTTTGCTGATCGTCATGGTTTTTTGTTATTGTGGAAAACATTAAAATTGTTAACATCTCTCATTTATCAGCATTAAAACATTGATTTAAGAAAATGTAATGCCAATATTATGTCTAAGTTGGTTTTATATATGTGCAGTTGATTTATGTAATATTTATGTTTCATAATCTTTCGTCGTCAAATTGTGGGAGCCGCTAAGAGCAGTGGTTAGCGCACTGGCTTCGCATATGAGTGGTGCTGGGTTCATTTCCCAGTTGAGGCGGAAATGTTTTTCAGAGCGCAACGGTTCCCGGATCGATCCAACTTTAAATGGGTACCGGATAATCCTCTGAAAGAGGCAAATCTGGAAGAGCCTCTGAAATGTGAGATCGCTAACATCTCACACCCCTACGGCATTAATAAATGCTTTGGTTTACTGTACTTACTCGTCAAAATTGTTATTTTTCTGTCCTGTGACTGTTCCCTACCGAAATTCGTTTACTGTGTCTTTATTACCTACCACCATAAACAAATTGTGACTTTTTTTTCCTGTGACCTCTAATTTCCACATGTCAAATTTTTTTCCGTGACTTTTTTCGTGTCTTTTTTCTGTGACTGATTTACCTAAGAAACAAACAACGCATCAGTGCTCGCGCCATTTAAGTTTGCTTTCATGTTACTGGGTCCTAAATATTTATAAATAATCGAAAAGTCATGTACTGTACTATTTCTTGTATACTATATCCTGTACTTTCGACTATGATATACTGTATTCTATTAGAACATCAACAGCCGTCGTTGTTTGTCTATCTATCCAGTTGATGTCTTTCCATCCAACCACACACTCATCCACCCGCACACTTATCTCTACCTAACTCAAATATAAAAATCCGGAAATCTGAAAACAAAAACCTTAAACCGAAAATATCAAAATGCATGCACCTAACCTATATCTATCTAAATCACAAATTAAAAAATCCTTAAATCTAAAATCCTAAACCCAAAATCCTAAAATCTAAATCCATTCATCTACCCATCCATCAACATCTATTTGTCTGTCAATCTGTCTGATCTATCAAATCTTACCTATTCTAACCCTATCTATGTAATCTAATCTCCTTATACTACTCTATCATCTCCTAATCTAGATTTAACGTAGATTTAATCGAATCTATCTATCTATCTATCTATCTGTCTGTCTGTCCGTCCGTCCGTCCGTCCTATCTATCTATCTATCTATCTATCTGTCTGTCTGTGTCTTTCGTCATCTCCATCCGTCTCTCAGCAAACCTCTGATATTGTTCTTCCTACCGTTTATTCATCTGATTATATATTAAACATTATATATATATATATATATATATATATATATATATATATATATATATATATATATATATATATATATATATATATATATATATATATATATATATATATATATATATATATATATATATATATATATATATATATATATATATATATATATATATATATATAGTATATATATGTCTGTATCTGAGCTGTCTTGTCTGTTACCCGCCTGTCCTTTCGTATGTGCGTCTATATGTCACTATTAATCTATATGATCTGCTAGGTTACTTTTCATAAATCCTCATCCATATGGAGTGAATGCACGTGCTACCGGCGCAGTTAAAAGAGAAAAAAAAAACCATGTCCTCCTTTGTATAGCAGAGCTAATTGATTTCACAATCCTACTGATCCCCAAACGTTGGAGAGAAAAATTCAGCGCTGAATGTGATTTACCAAGCAGTATTACTCTAAAGTGTTTTTCCCTTTGCGAACCCGCCCCCTTTCCCTTACAAAAAAAAAACATGCATAGCGGTTCTTTGTAAGCTGAACATCAAAGAGAACGCTTATCATGACCAGCCTCTCAGTAATCGTCATTTAATTTACTATCGGTTCAAAAAATGTGTTTGAAAAGGTTGTTTTTGAATGGTGGCGTAAAGAGATATCTGAAAGGAAATATATGCTCATAAAGGACTCAGTTTGCTGGATCAATCAATCCAAGTAGACTTCGTAATACGGGCAATATGATTATAAGAAAGAAAAATATAGACGAGAACTAAGTAACATAGGTGTGTCATAGATTCATCATGGAGCCAGTCAGTTTCATTTATGGGATTAGTTTCCTACTTTTATAGACTGAATGAAAGCGAAGGCAAGATTTTGAATATTTAAGACGGAAAATAATATGCAAGGGTGAATGTGAAAAGAAGGAAGGTGCAATGAAATAGAAGAAAAAGGAAAAAAGTATAGGAAATAATTGAGGGGTGAGATATTGAATGAAGCACAGTGTTAGGTTTATTACGAACAAAAATAGGCGTTGCAGACGTTTCGACAAAATCGTCTGTCAAGAAAAAAATGCAATATAGTACGAAACACGCATGAGAGTTGCCAGTGCTCGAAATGGGATTAAAAAATAACTGTGACCTGTCATGCATGCCGTAAGAGGTGACGAAGGTTTTTGGGGTGGATCTGGCTTGCCCATCTTAGTGCCATTATTATATTGTCTGTTGTCTTTCCCATGTGTATTGTTATCCATTCCTGCTGTTCAACGTATTGGTGATTGGAGCTCGAGCTTGTGTTCCAGGGCAGAGGTGTCGCCTCGAATGTGCTATGACCGTGTTTGTTCAAGATCTTATCCGTGGTATTCCTCTAGTTTTGTACCATGATCTCATTTGGTAATATGCCCCTTACTTGCAGCTTGTCGTGATGCATTATCATAATGTGGCCAAACCCTCTGCTGATTTTCTATGTATTCTGTGCAAGCTGTAATATCTATTATTTCTCTGATGTCTTCATTTCGTAAACTCTCGAGCCTGGTGACCCCTGCAGCTTACCTCAAGCATTTCATCTCACAATGTCACTATCTTTCTGTAATGTGAATATGAAAAAGACACCAGGGCTTGCAATGGTAACACAGTGTTGGTAGGAATATACTGTAAATCAATTGTCTTTAACTTCCATCTCGATCTTGGGATGAAGAAGTAGTGGTGGCAGTTGGCATGTTACTGCATTTGCATTTTCACATTTCTGTCTAACAAGGCATCCATTTCTGTAAAATACTACCGAGATATTTGAACTCCAATACTTGTTTTACACATATGGTGTCTATCTGTACGTTTAGTGGGCTCGGTGTTCTACATATTTTCATAGTTTCCGTCTTATGTGCATCTATCTTCATGTTGTATTTTCTACATGTTGCAGATAGTGAGCTAACATGATTTTGTAGTTGTTCTTTGTTTTCGTTTATGAGGCTCTGATCGTCTGCGAAAAGCAGTTCATTTAGTTCATTGTTTAGTTTCTCGGAGCTATCTTGTTCTGAGTCGGTGATGTTGCCATCTGCACTTTTGCTTTTTTATTATTCTGCTCCATGTATATATGTTGAAACCAAGGATGAGAGCACGCAACCCTGGCACACTCCCGTTTTGATCTCAAATGCGTCTGTAATACTATCTTATCTTCTTACAATGCACTGGCAGTTTTTATACAAACCTCTTTTATACTTTATAACAATTGTCCCTTTGATACAATACATTTACAGTGTTTCCCATAGTACGCATATTGACTCTATCAAACGCTTTCTCATGATCTATAAATATTGCGTTTAGTTCTTTGTTGTATTCTATTGCTCTCCCACTCATTTGTCCCAGCGTGAACAAGGCGTCTGTGCAACTAACCCCCTCTTCTGAAGCCAAATTGAGAGGGGCTCAATTGTGGTTTGACGATGTGTTTTGCACATTGTTCTGTTATCTTTGCATAGAATTTCCCTGTGTGTCGTTAATAGCGAGATGCCTCACTATGTTTCGCATTCTCTTTTGTTGCTCCTGTTTTTCCACAATGGCACGATTACTGACTTTTGGCAGTCCTCAGGAACTTCCCTATCTTTCCACGCCATTGTGAATATTCTTTGCCATTATTCATAATTCTAAAATCCATTTTGAAATGTATGCGTGAATCGGAAAGGCGCAGAACTAGCATCCAACTTGGGAATCACGAGAACGCATTCCGTTCTCTCGACTACATACATACTGCTAATGTGTAGGAGTTTGAGAACGAATTAATGAGATATGGTTAAGAAGTTTGGAGTATTATAAGCGATCATGTATCATTTCTTAGCTGTTTTCATACATTTCTCGTTGACTAATGATAAAATCCGGAGGAAGTACATGTTTGTCCCTCGTTATTGTAATATTCCACGTCTCAAAAATCAATTTAAACAATGCATTATATCATTATTAAAAGTTTTCTTTCAAACTCTTGCCAAAGAGTAAATCTCGTGACATGATGTTGGAACAAATATATCGTAATTATGTGACATTGTAACAACGGACGTGGGTCGAACTGAGAGCATGATAAGAGAACACTAGGTGAGGTAATCGCACACACGATCATATTTCCTTTGAAGTTTCCTGCATTGTCTGTTCAGCTCACCTGGTTGCAGCCGAATGCAGGAGGCAGATAATGCAATATTAACAAACGTAATACAGTAACTGATAGAGGATTGTACCGTGTGATCGACTGGGTAATTGTTGTCCTTTGTGTTTTCTTTGGATTCGCTTTCAAAATGTCTTTTGTCTCTATTCCATACTAAGGTGAGTGGAAAGCTTCGTCTTGTACTACCTGGGCGGATGAATTGCCACTGGTGCCATTTACGCTCCAAATCATCTACATGGGCACGTGTGAGCTTAAATTCTGAAAATTAGTTTGTACAATCAACTTCACACCATTTAATGATAGACTCTCATAGATGTGGTAGACACTTAGGGGAGAGGGTGGTGGTGGTCACCTTCATTGCTCTACGACACCCTTCATATATGTCTCATCTTTTTGCACCATCTAATGTTTCAGTTTTCTTTAAGCACACTCCCTCCCCCCCCCACGTACATACCCACGATCCCCCCTATTTTTGTAACACACTGTCATGTTAGTGTAACCACACTCCCACCATTTTTGTATCATCCACTGTCTTGTTTTATGTATTCATTATTTGCTCTATTTTTACAATTTAAATCCAGTCTCATTACTTAATCCATTCTTCTCTTTATTTCATGTCACCACGTCTAATTCATCCTCGCAACCTCATTTGTCCGTTTTTCATTGTTCTATAGTTTATTCAAATATATATTCCTTGATTCTGTCACTAATTTCTGTATGTTTCCTACTCTTTATTCGCTCATTATTAGTAATGAATCTCTTATCTCTTCATTGTATTTCTCTCAGGTATACAATACCACCCTCGTCAACACGCCTTTGTTGTACCTTCCCTTCTCTTGTTTTTAATCCACCCTTGTTACTGTCTCACTATAATCTGTACATTACCCTTAGTATCTCGCCATTATCCGACCTGCTGACTGTTCTGTCTCACTATGTTCTGTATCTCCCCCCCCCCCCCCGTTTTGTTTGTCCTTTTTGGTAATCCACACTCTTCTTTTTAGTCTCAAATGTCTGCATGCACTATCATGTTAACTAGTTCGTTTTCATACTTTCCGCAATCACCACCTCTTTATTATGTCTCGCGTCTGTTTATTATCCCCTCTTAGTATTACTGCGTTAACTCTTTCTATTATACCAGGGTTCCCAAGCGGGGGTTGGGTGGGAAGGACATTTGGGAATTTAGTACATAATGGTATGATTGCTTTTCAATTAAAAATAGAAACCTGTTTGAAATAAATGTATTTCAGAAAAATCAAAAGAAAAAATGACGTGTTGCAAATACAAAATGTATCCCCCCTTCCTAATTTTAAATTAACGATTTCATTGATGTTATTTTATGTGAATTCATTACAACAATATTTTGCCAATTTTTAGCTCCACCCCCATTTAACTTACGAATTGAAGGGGACACCACTACCCCCCCCCATCCCGGCGTAATTATGTCAGAAATCACCTCACTTTTTTTAAGTACAGAAAAGTACGTTAAAATACATTCGTTGTACATTTTTAGACAAATATTTAAAATTAAAAACTGTAATTGGTATATACAAACAAGTATTATTGACGTCCACGTTTGTCAAGAAGAACTGCGAAACATATTCAGGAACCATTGTTGATGTAATTTATGGACAGCCATTTATTGTTCATGAAAACAATATACGGAAATTGTTCGAACATATCGAGACACACGATGCTGTCAACTGTTTGTAGGTTGGTTTTATTTTACCCTACGTTGTAGAAATCGTGGGGTTTAATTGGGGTAAAAAGGAGGTGGTTTGTGGTTAAGACCTTTGCAAAAACCTTGTTGCGGTGCGATAGAGGGAAAAGTTAAGGTACCACTGCTTTATATGTGTGATGTTAACTTTTTTTTGTACCATCCACTTTATATTTCACTTTTTTATATACTAATTCATTTATACCAGGGGTCGGGAACCTTTTTGTCTGAGAGAGCCATGGACACCACATATTTTGAAAAGTAATTCTGTGAGAGCCATACATTATGTTTAAAACTAAAAATTCAAGTAAATGTGTGCATCTTGTATAATTTCAACACTAAAAGTACAATAATTATGTCTCTGAATCCTTTTTAATAACATTGTTATGATGTTGCTAATTAATGATGAGTATTTCTTACCATTAATGTGACTTCTGGTGCTGAGCTACAGTAGACTTTAGCTCATTTGTAGAATTAAATATTGATATGCAATTAATATGTAGATCAAAGGAGTCTACAGAAACATTTTTTAATAACATTTGTCTGCGAGCCAGATGCAGTCATCAATAGAGCCACATCTGGCTCGCGAGCCATGAATTCTCGACCCCTTATTTATACTGTCCAACCCTTTATAAACATCATACACCGAAGTCGGATGTATCCGTCGGTCATTGGGGCACATAAAACGGAGACAACGTATTTCCGTTCTTGAAATCTAGTGGGAACAATGCCCTGTTAACAAGAGAGTTGCAGTGCGAGTTTGAGAACACCACAGCCACACACATATTCGTCCTCTTTATACTGTATCATTTCTTTTCTACACGCTTAGTTAGTTTGTACGCCCTCTTCCTACTCTCAACTAGTTAGTACTTCTCTTATCTAAACTGTACTTCTCTTTTATACTATTAGCCAGCTTGTACAACCACTTTTTATTTTTACCCCTCATGTACAATATCTCAATATATACTTCCCAGCCTCTTTCCTACTTTTGATCAGTTTAGTTATTCTTCATGATATCAGTGTATACACCCATCTTTCCACCTTTTATCGGGAATCATCATGTACCTGCCCCTCAACTTATACATTGCGGTTGTATTCGGTATGCTCTCTTTTATACATCATATCAATAAGTTTTTCTTTTTCTTATACTCGCAACATTTTTACACATTTTTTTTATACTCCCAACATGTTTACACATTTCTTTTTCTTATACTCCCAACATTTTTACACTTTTCTTTTTCTTATACTCCCAACATTTTTACACTTTTCTTTTTCTTATACTCCCAACATTTTTACACTTTTCTTTTTCTTATACTCCCAACATTTTTACACTTTTCTTTTTCTTATAATCCCAACATTTTTACACTTTTCTTTTTCTTATACTCCCAACATGTTTACACTTTTCTTTTTCTTATACTCCCAACATGTTTACACTTTTCCCTGAGCTTAAAATCCATCTCTTAGATTGTGCAGCCCACTCACTCATCTTGTACACTTTTTACCAGGGATCGTCCCCAAACTCATTCATCGAGTACACTCCATTAACATAGTGATCCACCTCTCCTTAGTTTGTACACACCATCATCATCTCAATGCCATGCAACTTTTTCGATCAACTATCAAACTGGAGTTTCGACACACGATGAGAAGGAAACGTGCATGCTACCAAGACTCGGAGAATGCTAATGGCTGAGTGAATTGATTACACCCCCACCCCCCAAATCCGCGGTGGACGCTAGAACAAACATACTCACTTTGATTGCAACATCGTTTGTCAAGGGAAACCAAGACTTCTTTTATTTATAGACCTCCACAACTTTTAGTGCTACAGAACACGCAATAATGCCTTTACTCTAAAGTGTGATGAGTGAGAGAGAGAGAGAAAGAAAGAGATATATACTTTGTTATGTGGATGGTTGGCCAGTATTCCAAACGCAAATCTGTCGAATTATATCGCAGTTGGAAAACTGATCGTCTACATGTATTGATGATACGATTGGATGAATTAGCGGTGCCTAAACGTTCACCAATAGTTGACAAAAACAATTAATTCTTTTATGTATTAAAATCTTTCAGCAAACCAACATTAGCATACATTTTTTTAAAAATAGCAAACTCTTGACATTATCAGGTTGTGTATGTGGAACCACATCTGTAGTCTCCATCAATTTTGTTCTTTGCTTATTGCCAATGGCTCATCGTGTGTCAGTACATACTATTTCTCTTGTGTTGCTGGGGTCTAAACGGGGAGAATATATTAGCAACACTTACCTACAATGCATTAGAGAAGAGGCGACACATGGTGGGGGTGGGGTGGGGGTGGCGGTCCTTACCCAGTGACCCTGAAGTCATTTTTAGGTCCGATGTCAGATCGAGAGGCGCCGATATCGCAGCCAATATTTAAACTATGACCTACCACATTCCGTTCTGTGAACTACATCCTACTAATCTGCATCATGAGTTTGAGTATGAGCACACAAGTACCGACTATATGTGTCACTCAAGAATTCTTGTTTCTGACTACCATATAGGACTCGTTGCAACTACTTTCTAGCCAGGGTTTCAAGAATCTTGGCACTCCATAACAAAATTTAACAAGTTTTTCCGTTGTAAAAATGCTGCTGGCCATACAAAATATGTTTTAGGATAATTTATATATTTTTGTAGTCAGTTGGAAAATGTATTAAAAGTTAGTGATGTGACCATTTTTTTTAAATATCAGATTCCTCCTCAAATTTGACATGTATCAATTTCAACTATCTGGCAACCCTGATATAGCTTAATGTAGCACCAGAGTAATCCCTGTAGATCGCTAGCGGAGAAAGTAAAGAAGGAAAAAAATAAGAATCGTTGGTTCAGTGCCCTGAGATTTATGTGTCTGCAAACCTAATCTCAAGACTACCCGTATTACAAGAAAGGGTTGTTAGTATGTCAGGCTTGTACTATTCATCCTAACCTTTCTAGAAATTAGTTATTGCCTCTCAGCGCAAAGTGACTTTTTCTGTGTATATTTTCCTTTATTTTTTTGTATCTCCACAAAAATCAAATTGCTCTGCTGTTCGATGTATGTATTCCACGCTGGAAAGCAATGTCATAAAGTGAAAATTGAAAAAGAAATCCATCAACAGAGTAATGAAGTTGTGCGAATCAGTGCGCACACAGGAAAACACACAAATTGATTTTTTTTTTGCTAAAGGGTTTTTAAAAAAATAATCAAGTACACAACATAAAAATATAATTTTCCGTTTCCACTGTATTGATGCGCATTGGGGAATACGGTATATACCACAGCCCCTGCAACACACACGTAAAGAACAGCACTGCTTATTAACAACACATCGCCAATACTGAATGAAAATGTCGGAAGGTAAGAAATAGTAATACAAAAACTGAAAGGACGTAAACAAAATACGATAAGTCACGTAGGAATGTAGAATACTGAAACCCAGATGACGTATGGTACTAAATTGATGTACTAATTCATAACGTGTGCTGTCATGTATCGTGTTTTCATATCTTGGAGGATATCCATATTTCTAACCAGAATCACACATTATATCCACTGTTACTGTATTATTAGTTTGATTAATTTTAAAATCTCTATCCATCACATCACTATGTATACTCTGTTCACTTTAAGAATGAAGTGGTTCAAAACACACCCCCATATTACTTCGCGGCAACAGGTGATTTTTAAACAGCTGATGACATCTAAAAAAAATTAACAAAAAACAAACAAAAGAAGATAAATTCACATATCACTCACTCGGCAATTTTATGAGAAACAACAAAAAAAAAAGATAAACAATATGCACAAAGTAAATTATTTTTTGACATAATTAAGCGGCATGGGGAGGGTTTTTCTAGATTCTTGACAGTTGTTAACAGGTGGAGCGGGGAAATAAAATTGTTGAAGTAATAATGTATGGACATCTTTCCATAGGTGATTCTGGACTTATATGCCACTTATACATGAATACCAGAAAATATCAGTCAGTAACCACATGTAGAGTTATTGAACACTATGCCAGGAGATCGCTTGTGTGCTAAGTGGGCCCTTAGTCGAGGGGGTGGAGGGTGTTGGAAGGTGATGCGCAAATAATAATCAAACACTTTAGCTACGGCTATCGGCAGTACTACATACAGCCGACGGGTCACACTTTAGCCCCACTACGCACACTGAATAAGTAAAGGAAATAATGACGTCGTTTTTGTCTGTCCCACTCTGGAAAAAACAACGCAAATTTATTGGTTATCGACGGATGTGCTGTTCAAAGTGTGTCTCAAACATTGCACATTTACTTAAACTATCAGCGGTTTTCAACATGTGGGTCGAACGACCCTTTCACAGGGGTCGCCTAAGACCATCAGAAAAACAATGAAGTAGCAACGAAAATAATTTTATGGTTGGGGGTCACCACAACATGAGGAACTTTATTAAAGGGTCGCAGCATTAGGATGGTTGAGAACCACTGAACGTGAGGCACAATATACTTATCTCTACTGATACAGAGATATCAAATTCGTGTTGTCATACCAGTGATGGCAAAAATCTGGCACTGCCAAGCCATTTATTTCCTTTCTGGCTCGTCAAGCTGATTAAATAGTATTGATTTAGCCAAATATTGGTTAGTTATAAACGCTGGCCCCAGAGTTCAGAAAACACTAATTGGAGTCCCAAAACGGCTTTAAAACCTCGTAGGCACATATCGCACCAGAAAAACTGTATCCGGACCGCTACCCAAAGTTTGCTCACCTCTATAGAGAAAGAAACAATCATGTGTATCTCCCTCCAAATAAGCATAAAGCTATTTCTCATGGTTACAAACTTGTCGCTTCTTGTAAAACTTTATCATGAAAGGGCAACTCTTGATTCAGTCCAACCCTTCACTAGAAAAAAAATGGGGGAAAATAATAATCTGTCCACAAAGAAGTCATCAAGACATACCTTAGCTTGTGGGTGTCTGATACCAATTTGACTTGAGCACACAGTCATGCCGCGCGTGTGAGACTTGTGGATTAAGTTTGAGGTCCTACTCGCTAGGGATTCCAGTTATAATGACAGCTTAGGTTCGAAAGGTCGAAGAAAAGAACTTTCTATTGAAGACTTTGCTTCCAGCTAACACATTGCAGTGTTTAAAACTGATTGAAAATATAATCATTTGGCTCGATAGTATACGAGATGAACGTTCTCATTAACGTGCATATATGCGAGCTTCTTCGTCTCTCTTTAGCATAAGTTGTTGTTACGCTGCACCACAGCGATCCTCTACATATTGGGGCATGCTAGACCCTAAGTCAGGGATATTCAATTATACTTACTCGGGGCCAAAATGTAGAAAATGGGATCATCACGGGCCAGAGGTCCGAATATAGTTATATATATTTAGTTTTTTTAAATAACTATTTCATTGTTTTAGCAATGATACACAAGCACTTCCTAGGCCTCAGCGGGCCGCCATTTGAATAGCTCTTCCCTAAGTGTTTCTCATACTTTACAGATAGGTAATTTGTTTTCAAACTTGCTAGGTGCCGGTGTGGGTGATGAGGGTCAAAGCTCATATGTTTTATATATGATATATAAGCAATTTAAACTGATGGCCTGCGGACTTGCGGAACGGTCACTGGCTCCGCTAACCGGCATCCGCCCAATAACCACTACTTTGAGAAAGACTGTGATAGGTGACATGCTTCAGGATATCCTATTTGAGGACGTAGCGATCAACCCACCATTTTTTGGCAGTGGTGATATTTTAGGCAAAATACTAGTAGTTTGCCGTTGCTTTTTTGAATGGTTAGACACAACGGCCTGCGTCTGAAATTTAACCAGATACCTTGGCCGTCGGAGACGCACGTTATTCCTCTAAGCCAAAGAGCAATGAATATGGGATGTGACTTTCTTTATTCTTTCATAGTGGGCTTGGTCAGCGTTTGCTGTGCCAGACCGAAGGTGCACATGTCCGCAACAAAGCTGGAAACCACGACGGCACATTATATTCGTTGGAGCACATTCTGATAATCTGCAGGAGTTATTAAGTGCAGATTAATTATTATGCAAACGGTGACTGTATTGTTTTACATATATTTCTACAAGGAATCGAAGAGATGTCTTTCATAACATCCGATATCCGGAAATGAGAACACAGCAAGCTCCCGGTTTAGACAAGTTTTACAGAGTTGGATAAAACAGGCTGATTGTGAGTTAACAAATAGTACAGTAGAATCAAGGTAGAAAAAAGACAATTTGATGATTTCGTTAGAGATGGGATTAGATTTGAGATCTTGCACTTTATTTGCATACAATCAAATTAAAACTCCTTGTCAAAGTACGTCGTCTACAATTAGAGTATTTTGTGGAAGTATCAAAATCAATTTTGTAGATTGTTGTAAGGTGTTGGTTTCACGTTTAGAAGGTTGTAGGAAGTCAGAAACACGAATTTGGGATGGAAGGCCACTCCAACGTATATTTGGACCTCCCGTGTGAACACGGGCCCGAAAGGGGAAAACAGAATAGTGAAATTGTTACCTGCCATGCATGCCGTAATGGGCTACCAAGGAGATTTTGGGGACGGAGTCTGGTTGTCTCATACCACATAGGGTCAAGTGACTCAAACCATGCTGAAGTTGGATATCAGGCCGAAAGGTGCAGATATCGCAACCAAGTTGTAAATCATGTCACATTCCGTTCTCCGGACTGCATACTGCTAATTTGCAGGAGTTTTGAGAACGGACGAAGAGGAAGTATATTTCAACGAATCATAGGTAAACTAAATGCCCACAAATAAAAATGATGGCAATTATTTGACAGAATGGAGAGAAGACAAATTCCATGCAGTAAATAGCAACTCACTATTCAAGTGCATGTTGACATTAAAGAATGCACTTCTCAAAGACGTTCTATTTAGTCAAGTCTGGGGAAGGTAGGAATTGACCGCAGAATTTAGTGACACATGTTCAGAGATGGGATAGAGAACAATGTTATTCTACATTGTATACCTTCAGCTTTAGTGATGGATAATACATTCTACCATATCGTTGTTTCTCTGAAGACAGCGCTGCAACCGAGTTAGTACTGTATCAAGTACCAAAATAGGAAACCAGATCGCGGCCTTGCAAAGATAATGTACTTTTGACTATTGATTACACTTATTTGAAACCATTGCTGCAGCAGCTTGTACAAATTAAATGAATTGGAGATTGCAGTAACAAATTGTGCATCTGTGTAAGTGAATTTATTTTAAAAAATATAAAGTGGGTTAGCTAGCAATTTTACTTGAATACGTCACGGAATCGACGTTTCGACCAATAGGTCTTTGTAAAGATAGGGGCAAATACACAGAATGAACCACCCAAACTACTCGGAGACTAAGTATCAGACACAGGGAAACTGACAGGTCAGAAATACACCCGCAAATAAAAAGAGATACTGGAATGTAAGTGGTTACATATAAAGTATAGTACACAAGGAAAGTACACAATAGAAAATAAAAGTATAAACACTGATTATAAAATGAAACATCTTAGCTTGATCAGTTGGCGAGGCTGTATGAATTGTGCGAAAAATGTGAAAATATGAAGTACCAAACAGGCCTGGTTCAAATCTTTCTCTACAGCTCCTCGGAGTTTCGAAACAATATGATTTCATTTTCATATGAAAGAGAAAATGTTTCCAAACAACCCATCAAAAAATGGGTCCATTAACAATTTTCCATTTTTCCATTAACAATACACCATCAAATCTACGTGACACGAAGTTGCGTTGCAAATGCAACAATCAATATTTTTGGACAAAAGTATATTGCAAACATCAACAATTGAATACATCAAAGAAATTCACCAATGTGCATGATTCAAAATACCCGTCAACCCATGATCATCATTTTTTGTAACGTTATCGGTAATCTAAGGCTACCCGCAACGGTTTAGAAGAATACCAGCAGTAGTTTTAGAAACAAAATTGGACTGAAGGCACGAATTTCGGAACAAACTAACGTTGCATTACAACAGGAAGAAATATAGGATGAAAGCACCGTGCTAGTCATAAAGTCTGGAGGAAATGTTCACCAGGACTCCACCCGTCAAGGAAAGTGTCATAAAGTGTCTGTCTCGTCTACATATGAATTCTTCACCAGGCGTCTAAGATTGGCGAATGTTACGCGGTTCATGATCAGTCCATTTTGGAACAACCACGAACAGCCATTATTTTTTTCCTAGATGGCGAATGATATGCTATTGGGTTGGGGGTGGTGGGAGCTGAATTACAAATCTTAATAAATATCAATCCATTCATTATCTCTCTATCTCTCGATTTTACAACCCCTTTCTTAGCAGAAGGAAATTAAAAAAAAAAATCAAATTGAGCTATTTTTCTCTTAGTAGATGATCATCGCTCGTATGTAAGGGAAGGTGGGGGGCGGTATCGAAAAAGCAACAAAGATTAGCGACAGTGTCCTGCTGTGTATATCGTAAAGAACGACTAAGGACATTTAAGGTTGACTCTCTTTCATTGGTCAAAGTGGTAAAAAAGACACGCGAAAGTCATATGTGGCAGACAGAAAAGCAACTACATGGCAACAATACTATATATACACCGTGACACAACACAAACTCGTTCTTCGGATTACATCTTGCTAATAAGCGGGAGTTTGAAAACGGACGTTGAAGAAAAAGAAGAAGGAAGAAACAACCTATCTATCTATCTATCTATCTATCTATCTATCTATCTATCTATCTATCTATCTATCTATCTATCTATCTATCTATCTATCTATCTATCCTATCCTATCCTATCCTATCCTATCCTATCCTATCCTATCCTATCTATCCTATCCTATCCTATCCTATCCCTATCCTATCCTATCCTATCCTATCCTATCCTATCCTATCCTATCCTATCCTATCCTAATCCTATCCTATCCTATCCTATCCTATCCTATCCTATCCTATCCTATCCTATCCTATCCTATCCTATCCTATCCTATCCTATCCTATCCTATCCTATCCTATCCTATCCTATCCTATCCTATCCTATCCTATCCTATCCTATCCTATCCTATCCTATCCTATCCTATCCTATCCTATCCTATCCTATCCTATCCTATCCTATCCTATCCTATCCTATCCTATCCTATCCTATCCTATCCATCTATCCCATCTATCTATTCGCTAAACTCTTTTGTTGCCTTTCAGCGTCAGGGGTAGAGAGTTTTCTGGAGACGGCACTCTTGTGTGCTGAGTATATTGTGGAATTTGTCGCCTCTTTTATTTCAGTGGTCCGTCGTTTTCGTGGTCGGCCTCTAAGTCTGTGTAGCATAGCTTGCTGTGGTATGCTGTCTGATGGTTGTCTGCTAATGTGTGAAAAACAATTTGATCTGTTGTCTCGTAATATATTCCAGGTCTGTTTTTTTGTCGAATGTCCTCATTTCTTACTTTGTCTCTTAGCGATATTCCAAGAATTCTGCGTAAGTATGCCATTTCAGCTGTCACACGTTTACTTTTGTCTTGTGCCGTCGTTGTCCATGTTTGGCATTGGGTAGCACAGCGTTGGCATAATAATTATTTTGAATAGTGTTATTTGGGTGCTTAAATCTATATTTTTATTTCTGAAGATTGGTGTCATTTGCCCTAGGACTTGGTATGCTTTACTTCATCTATTGTGTATTTCGTTGCTGCTCTTGCTGTCTGTTGTTATATTACTTCTTAGGTATGTGAATTATGTCGCTGGTTAAGTCTGTTATTTCATATAATATATATATATATATATATAATATATATATATATATATATATATTATATATATATATATATTATAAATATATATATATATATATATATATATATATATTGGTGTTTCTTTCTGTTCTTCGTATCTTCATTACTCTGGTCTTTTCTATGGTCGTCTTCATGTTAAAGGTTTGGTATGTTTGATGTAACTTATCTATTTGTCTTTGTGGTTCCTCTTCTGACTAGTGCTTGGTCATCTGCAAATAGCAATTTGTTTAAGTTGTCCTTCAGATTATATTCTTCCGTTGTCTTTGCTACTTTGCAGATGTGATCAATGTATGTTATGAACAATAGTGGGGATAGTGCACATCCCTGTCTCACTCCCTAGTGAATTTGAAAATTATCAGATGTACCTTTGCTCGTTCTTAATGAGCTTTGACTATTGGAATATATGCTCTGATATAGGCGTATCAGATGTTGGGGAACTCCATATGTCTGTAGTGTTGTCCATAGTGTGCTCTATCCACTCTGTCAAAAGCTTTCTCTTGGTCCACGAGAGCCAGATATAAGTCTTGGTTATGTTGAGTCGTGGTTCTATATATGCGCACATCCTTCTCTCTAGTATCTTGCTAAAGATATTCCCTATGTGCAGGGGCCGGTCTTAGGCCCACAAGTTCATATTAGAATGTATTTTATTATCCTCTTCCTACCCAGACTGGGTCCTGTTAGGGGCGGCCCTGCCTATGTGGCTTAAGAGTGATATGCCTCTGTACTTAGTGTAGTCCCTCTTACTGCCTTTTTTCTTCCAGATGGAAACAACCACCGGTGTAGTCCACTCCTGTGATGTCTTTTATGTCTTCCATATCACATTGAACAGTCTGTGTAGCCACTTTATACCTGTCGCTGTTAGCATTTTTATTAGTTCTATCGGTATGCCATCTATTCCTGGTGCTGTGTTATTTGGTGCATGTTTAACTGCGTCTTCAGTTTCGGATTTCAAGGAGACAACCATTATGGCATAAAAGAATTGATTAGATGTATTAAAGAGTGTGTGGGAGACAAGATAGTAGAAGATAGAGTAGATGCTTAAATTCATGAAAAAAAAGTTGAACACTATAACTAATAGACAGTTGTAGATTTGCACGATTGCTTACACCAGCTGGTGCTCATAATAGTGATATAAAGCAATTATGGTATGTATTCATCATTGTCAGGTGCCGTGCCGATGGACCATGTATCTCAACAGCGCTCTATTTGTATGTAATAGTATTTCTGTGTGCGTCAGGTATAACTGTCGTCGCCCAATTCCTCTCCTATCCCCGTTGACAGTTCATTTCGACTCTCGGCAGTGTGCAATATCTTAAGAATAAGCCTACTACTTAGAGGAAGTCTAAGAATTTTATTTACCTAGTACAAATGATACATTATAATTCACATATAAATCTGATGTTTTGGGACCTATGGCGAACATGAAATGATAATAAACACATTCATACTCTCCAGCTCAAATAACAAGAGAAATCACTTTTGCCATTCAAGAGTGGAAAAAATTGTGTATGCAAGCAATTAAATGTGACAGATGTGACAACATAAGAACAGAACAAATTAAATTTTATGGAATTTACCGTAACAATATACATTGCAACCAGCGCACACATAACCACGGCCCTTCCCCCATCCCCAATCGAGACTAACTCCATGAAATGAAGATGGGGCCTAGTCTAGCCAACAGAAACTGGATAAGATTGATCGGGTCATCTCCTACATCAAGCTGGACTAGAGTCCTGCCCAAGCAAACAAAGGCACTGAAATTGGAGATACTAGACAGAGAGGTACACCACACCAGCAACCATGGTATCTAGATAACAGATCTTCACAACAAAGTACTTGCTGTGTAGACATGTTAAACCGTGAACGAGAAGAAGATGAAACATATACCACCAGGGCAAACTTTTTTATTTGTAGCCAAAAATGGTGGGTGACACATAACGTATACCCCATCAATGCCCCTCTGAGTAGAAGACTCCTTCAATAGGCATTGCACTAAGCCAAAAGCTGAAGTCTCCTGGGTATGAAAGAAGGCTCTTGAGAAACCACCTATCACTGCACATAGAAAGTATGAGCATATCGCTCACAATTTCTGGAGGTAGCAACTAACTAATCATACCCCCTCTAAAGATGTTCATGGATCAGATAGCTGTTTGAGCAGATTCAATACAACATGAGGAAATAGCTCTTGAGAGACCTTGGCAAACATGGCTGCTATCTTCTTCGTTACCCACTGGAATTGTAATCGTTTCAACTCATCCATGTTTGGTAAGACAATTGTTGGATCTAGAATGTCATTCCCTCTTCATGCGATATAGCCTGGTCAGTCTACAGTGGTGCAGCTAACTACCACCCTCTTGGGTACAGAAATATCTTCAGCTTTGGTTTGCTATCCCTTGATTTGTCACATTTCATTGCATCATACACTCATTGTTGACCGTGACAAAATATGTTACAGGGAAAAAAAAACATGAAAGAGACAAATTCACTTAGAAGCACTGAACTAAAGACAAATTTACTTAGAAGTGCTGAAATAAAGACAAATTCACTTAGAAGCACTGAACTAAAGACAAATTTACCTTAGAAGTGCTGAAATAAAGACAAATTCACTTAGAAGCACTGAACTAAAGACAAATTTACTTAGAAGTGCTAGAATAAAGACAAATTCACCTAGAAGCACAGAACTAAAGACAAATTAATTGTTGAACTGATATACTCCTGTATGTCAAACATATTTAGAAGCACAGAACTAAATAGATATTCATTTTTGAACTGATATGTTCCTGTATTCCACACAGATTTAGAAGCACTGAACTAAAGACAAATCCAATTTTGATCTGATGTGCTCTTGTATTCCACACAGATTTAGAAGCACTGTAGTTGAGGCAATTTGACTCAGTTCTGGCCTACCTTCCTATATCACATTTCTTGAAGGATATTAATTATAAGGGATTATGCTTCAGACAACAGGTTGCACCTCATACATTATCCCCTAGATTTGAACAAAATGTTGTCAAGTGAACTTTTAAAAGCTCTTATTTGATCTCACTGATGTGACAAATAACATAAGAAAAGAAGAACAAAGAAACTTTAGAAAAAAAGAGCTTATCTTAGAGAATACAATATACACACTTTTAATTTGGGGAATTGTGGGAGGTGTGGGGTTGAAGATACCTAGTAAGAAAATAGAAAAGGTACCCAGCACCTGCAGTGTTTCTTTTGATATGTTGTATTTGTTAATGCCTGAAAATGTCATTCCTGAAAGTTTCTTATTTTAACTTTTTTGTTAGCATGCTTCCATATTCTTTGTGCTCATTTCGGCAGGTAAATATTTTAGCAAATGTTATTTCAGGTTGCTATTTTAAAAACAATCACATTAAAACACACACAAAAATTCAAAAGGTGCAGATCATAGGCGCCCAAAGAGGGTAGTACCCGCCACCCCCCTGTGGGAGTTAAAGACTGGGGGGTTTCAGGCGGTCTAGGAGCCAGTGACTCCTTATAGAAGAAATTAATAATCTATATTTATAAAATTAATTATTTTTGTGATATATTTTGTAATATATTTTTTATTTTAATTATTACAATAAAATTCTTACTAATGTAATTCAGTCTCTTAATATGTATTCCGAATGTTCATATTTAAACCATTGTAGTGAACTGTTCATACTATTATTCGGGCATACACTTTACAATCTTTACATATGGACTTTGTTTCATCAAAATTAGTATAGCAATAACTGTGTTCAATATGAAGCACCTTGGTCACTACATTTTCAATAATTTAATGGCATAAGCAGTAATGTATCATAGTTTGCTATTCAAGTTGAAAATATCAGTTTGAATGCAGGAAACTGATATAATATTGGGGGGGGGGGACTACAGTATTTATGTCTGCAAAGTGGGTGGTGGCCCAAAAAAGTTAAAAAACCTATGGTGTAGATGATTTACTTCATTGTAGAGTTTACCAATTTGCACTCTACTCTCTCAATGAAATGACACACTGCCAAGAGTTCCACTGCTAGCACATAACTTTGAGCTTCAAGTGATAATCTCTGGGGATCTACACACAAAATTATGCTTGTAAAAAAAGGCATCATGACAAAGGATCAAACCTGTGACCTACAGAGCACATGGGAAATGCCATTGCCGCCATGTTAGGGAAATCCCCATATTTTTTATTTAGGCAATGACACATGGTGTGATTGACCAATCAGTGCTTTGTTGGTACACATTAGTAGCATATAGTATCATAGCAATAAAGACCAGTGCTACATGTGTATTCCCTAATCCAGAGAATCACTCATAAATAAATTTCTCCAGCTAGACAAACTGTGATAATAATAATAAAACCCATTACCTATCAGGAACATAGTGGTGCCACATTGGAAACAAGCATAAAAAGACAATAATATGCTGACACTATTGATAAACAAAAACTGATAGATTAAAACTCATTGCAGGACAAATAGGTCTCCAAATAAATTCAGCAAAAACAAAAATTATGGACTTCACCAATTCACCTAACGAAATTACTTTAAATGGACAACAACTTGAAAAAGTACAGAAATTCTCCTATCTAGGAAGCAAATTAACACTTGACGGTGATGCCATGCCAGAAATTACAACTCGCATTGCCCTAGCATCAACAGACTGTCTAATATCTGGAAGTCAAAGTCAATCAGCACACGCACGAAAATGTGCTTATTTAATGCCTGCGTTATTCCGGTGCTATCATATGGATGTGAGAGCTGGAAAAGATCTTTATCTTCAGAAAAGAAATGACTGAGTTTCGAGAACAAATGTCTTCGTAGGATAACTAACACCCATTGGAGTGAATTCAAATCGAATGATAAAATCAGAGAAGAGACACATCAAAATTTTATCATAAATGTTATCAGAAAACGCCGTTGGTCCTACATCGGGCATGTCCTAAGACACCAATAGAATACACCACCAATCTCTTGAATGGATACCTACAGGCAAAAGAGCAAGGGGTAGACCAAAAGAAACATTCAGAAGAACAATACTTAGAGAAAGTAAAACAACCAATATTCATACTATTCAAGAACTGCACAGAATAGCTTTGAACAGACAGAATTGGAGAGATCTGACCTCTGTCCTATGCGCTAACTTCAGCGCAAAAGGAAAATGAATGAATGAATGCTGACGCTACAATGTAAACATTTTAGTGGAAATAATTTTACTTGGTAGTGCCCATCTACTATTTGAAATTGTCCTTATCATAAGGCTTATGGGCAAGCAATAATTGTGTGCCTGAAATGGGTAGCAAATTCATCCGTTTTGATTGTAAAATAATACTGCAATCATTTTGATTCATCTTGAATCTTACATCCAGAATATTCAGCTACCCATGAGAACTATTATTGATGTGTTTCTTTCTGACAGGGATGTGTTTTTACATACAATCCAACCCCAGAGGAAGTATGTAGTTATTGTCATGGACCATGGGAACTCTATGAGTGTTACACAGTTGAGGACAGCCAAAGCCATCACAAAGCATCTAATTGCATCATTTTCTGACAATGACAGGGTGAGTGTTTAGTTTTGGTTATAATGTTATAGTATTTGGTTATAATGAAGTCCATATTATACAATAATGCTACTGGACTGATGACCACAGTACATATTAATTGATCCGTATCAGCACCTGACTTCAGCTGGAGAACAAGAAGAGGTTAACCATACAAAGATGAGCTTACCCATATCTTATTACAATTTATGAAGTAACTGGCAAAGTCTATACTGAATACAAACATTTTATTAATACACTTGAGAAATACAGAACATCGCAACTCATTTATAAAAGAGTCCAAGGACATGTTCACAGTGAAGTAATGCTACAACATTTTCTTCTGTGTTTGTTCTCAAAGTCCTGCTGCTACCCAAGCCGGATGTGGCTGGTCATTGGATCAATAAATGGTTGCACAACATATTCCCGATCTCTGAACTTACACCCTGCAGGATATCTAAATACAAGACTTACAACCAAGAGTTTGTAACTTTGGTAAACCAAGAGTTTTATTTGTATAGTTCAACTTGAAACACAAGTGAAACTTAAAATGGCCAAAAGAAAATTATTACAAATCTCCCCCCCCCCCCCCACCAATCAACAATTTAAAGGACATTAATAATGGAGTAATAGAAAGTGCACCAGAAATATCACAATTCCATAGGGAGGAAGTTTTCAAACTTACAATGCTAAATGGTTAACAGAAAAGGAAGGAAAACATTTCAAGGACCAAAACTTTATATTTAGTGTTAGTTTGTGAGGAAAAAAGAAAAGAAATATGGACTAGGTCAGAGAAAATAGATTCATCACTTTACTGTGTATCCCTTACTTATTTACTTACTTTTTGTCCTTATCTTAGTTACTATATTTCTTGATTCTTCCATATCCTTCCATCCTTGCTCTTTAATTTTTTCCATATATCTCTTCCTATCTCGCAGCTATAACTTTTTTGTGTCTCCCCTAAATCTATTCTCTATTTTTCTACTTCTTTTCCTGTTTTCCCATTCTCTACATCAACTTTTATTCCCCATCTGCCACTACTTTTTATCCATCCTCCAACCATTACTCTTCCCTTTCTAACACATGAATATATTCCATAATTACACATGCACACGCATGCGAGCACGAGTGACTGTACAACTTGTAACATCACCTTTACTGATATCTTGTGGTGCTCTCTGTTTTAATCTTTATGTGATAATTCTTTGTGTTATTGTTCCAGATTGGAGTGATTGGTCTGTCCAACAAACCCGTGTACCCACGATCAGATCCATGCCTGCCGTACACAATGGTACCAGCGTCATTTGAAACCAGATTTTACTTCAGCAAATTTGTAGACAACTTAGAAAAAGTAGACAGTGAGTGAACATCATATATATAACATAATATGCTTACAGTTATCTTAGCTCTGATTAATATTTTAAATCTACTTATAAACACATAACTAATCAGGGTCATAGAGTAACTCATATGATGCTTCAACACACAGAATCCTCCAACGATTTCTATCTTCAATCATGCGGACGAGTGAGGAAAAATATTGACCTTTACAGTCCTTGATGTTGTCTGTCCATGCTTTTCTTTGCCCTCTTCTGTTTGTTTCATCTTCGGCTGTCCCCTGGAGTATTGTTTTTGACGAGAAATCATGTCTGCATACATGTCCAAACTATGCAAGTATGTTTCCTCACGTTTTCGACATTTCACATTGAAAGTAATGGTTCTGTATATCAGGGGTGGGCAAACTACGGCCCGCGGGCCACATGCAGTCGCCATTGGATATTTTGCGGCCCCCAAACACATTTTAAAATAAACGAACGATCGTCACAAATATTTTCCCCCCATTAATATTACGCAGAAATCCATTGGAATTTTAATTCAACTTTCTTATATATTAAATATACAATATTTTTTTCCCAATTTCACATCATTTAAATATTAATATGTGTATGTATATGTGTGTGTGTGTATATATATATATATATATATATATATATATATATATATATATCGTTAATGAAATTTCACTGCGTTTAATATTGAGTAATTTACTATACTAGAATTG
Organism: Meghimatium bilineatum; assembly: GCA_034231615.1. Lineage (NCBI taxonomy): Eukaryota > Metazoa > Mollusca > Gastropoda > Stylommatophora > Philomycidae > Meghimatium > Meghimatium bilineatum. Next base: position 13,403,867 of record CM067316.1, on the reverse strand, counting down.
ACATAATTTGATTGGCTGAATGTTTCTCAATGATTATAAACACCCGGACGATATAATTTATAAAGGTTGAAAATTGCCTTTCAAATTATAATTAATTATTTTTTACTTTTGAGCATTATGTCAGTGTGTATGTTTAGTTTATATTAAAAAGATGTTTCATATAAAATATAATATCGCTAAAAGCTGTTATAATTAATAATACATCGTTATAACAATAATGTATTGTCAGAAATTTACCCCCCCCCCCCCCAATAACCTACGAATGGAATGCGCAAATACTCGGTTTGCAATCATTCAAGCTGCGCTGTGCCTGGGAATTCCCAGTGTGTTTTAATAACCATAACGTTTGTACTTTCCATTAATAAATTTCCGCATTCATATTGCAACCGAGTTTTCTAAATCTAAATAATTATATTCGCGCTGCCGCAAGCACATTTTTTAAAGTTAATTTTGCAACATTAAAAGATATTTTTATTATAACGAGAGCATCCAAAAAAATGTAAGATTGAAGACGAGTGTCGGGGTTTCCAAAAGACGAATGGATTACCAAATATTGTTTTATTCAAGTTGGAACCAAATCTGTTTGCTTGCTGTGTCACCAATCAGTGGCTGTTTTTAAAGAATATAACTTAAAAAAACATTACCAGACAAAATATCCCAATTTCAGACACAATCTAACATCCGAAGAAAGGAAAAGAAAATGCATGGAGTTGGTAAAAAGTCTGGAGAAAAACAAACTGTGTTTAAAAAAAGGCTTCAATTAAAGATGCCGCAACAGAGGCCAGTTTGGTGTTGTCACACAAAATTGTGAAATACAACAAGCCATTTTCTGATGGTGAATTTATTAAGGAATGCTTGCTAGATGCAACAAACATTCTGTGTCCAGAACAAAACAACAAATTTGACAGTATTACATTATCCAGAAGAACTGTGGTCAGACGTGTTGAAAAGATAAATGAAGATTTGACCCTTCTTTAAGATGCAAGTAAACATTTTTTGTGGTACTCTCTTGCATTGGACGAGAGTACTGATGTACAGGATACTGCTCAATTATTAGTTTGTATACGTGGAATAAACAATTCTTTTAAACTCTTTGAAGAATTACTGAGTGTTGAGTCGATCAAAGACACTACCACTGGCCTCGATATATTCAATGCTGTTAGAAGTTGTATTGAAATAGCTGGGTTAATGTGGAACAAGATGGCCAGTATTACAACTTATGGTGCTCGTGAAAAAAAATATTGGACTGATAAAGTTGATCAATGATAGGATTAAGTCAGAATATCCTGACCACGTAATATTACCACTTCACTGTGTGATTCATCAGGAAAGTATGTGTAAATCTGTTAAAAAAATTAAGCATGTTATTGGCCCAGTTGTCAGTGTCATAAACCTCATCAGATCAAAAGGACTCAATCACAGGCAGTTCAAATCATTACTAGACGATATAGATACTGAATATTCTGATATCCTGTACCACAGTACAGTTCGATGGTTGAGTCTTGGAAAGGTTTTAAGGAGAGTATGGGATCTTAAAGAAGAAATAGTAATGTTTCTAGAGATGAATGGGCATAGAATATGACTTCAATGCTAACATTGTTGATGCAGAGTGGAAGCTTGACTTTATATTTGCCATTGAAATAATGTTAAAGTTAAATGAACTGAATATTAAACTTTAGGGCAATGGTTTGTTTGCACATGAAATGTATGTTAATGTAAAATCATTTCAAGCCAAACTCTCACTGTTTTCCAGACAAGCAAGTGAAAACTTGTTTTGTCACTTCCCTTTGCTGAAACAAGAAACTATTTCTGATGAAATGAGTAAAAAATTCAAAGCTCAGTCAGTTCTCCTCTCAGTGCAGAAGCTGATAAAGCCTCAGAGCACATACAGTTGGAGTTATTTGATTTCAAGCCAATCATTACCTGAAGGAAAAATTTAAGTCTGAATGTTTGCTGGATATCTATGACCTGAACAATCATTCCCAAACTTGAAAAACTTTGCAGCTAAATAATTGCTAAAAATTATTTGGATCTACATATATTTGTGAACTGGCATTTTCTTGCTTAAAAATCAACAAATCTAAGAATAGGTCTTTATTATCTGATTGCAACTTAAATGCAGTCATGCAAATTTCTACAAGTAAACTTGTCCCAGATTTCAAAGGAATTATAAAATCTTACAAGCAATTACATACATCTCATTAGAAATTAATAATATCAATAAAATTGTAACTGTTGTGACTATGTTTATGGTGTTTTAAAAAAAAATCTTCATTAAAACTATTGATATGAACCCATATTGTAACTGTATGTAACATAATATTTTTCAAATATTGTTAAAATATTTGCAAAACCTTTTATCCATATTAGAAAATATACTTTTATAGTGTAAGTCTGTTAGAAATGTAATTTATTTCAGAAGTTATCTACATTATGTAAAACTGCCTTTCTTTACAATAAAAATATTTAATTGATTACGTACCGAGAATTTTAAACAAAAATATACATATTATATGTGGCCCTCCAATGGCTTTACAATTTTCAATGTGGCCCTCTGTACAAAAAGTTTGCCCACCCCTGCTGTATATTATTCACATATGTAATAAGTAGGTGTCCTGATCTGTGGTAGGGAGAAGGCCAAGGTATGAGGTTCAGTTTCCACCATGGGCAGTTGTGCACTCTGACTTTAAAAAAGCAATGACAACTACTGAATGTAAATATTGCCTAGTCAATCATTAGCCAACAAATGATGGCTTGATCACTATATCCTGTATAGTATATACTACAGCTATAACAAGTAGTGACCGAAAATAGCCTTTATGATTTCAGATGTATCAGGCAACACATCCTAATTTCTAAATTGTGTCATGTGATGTATTATCTCCAGATTGTTGTCTTTCCAATAAACTCCCTGACCCCTTCTCTGTCTTGAGCGATGGGCTTGCATTTTACAATGATGTATTCATGTTACCGTTAATGTCGTCAGTCCATCGTCTTTTTGGTGTGACTTTCCTCCTCCTCCCAGGTGCTCTGCCCTCCGTTATTTGTCTTTCTAAACAGTTGTGTCTCTTTATATGATCAAACAGGTGTAATTTTCTTTTTGCTATTGTATTTAGTAACCAATACTCTAATCTTTAATGTTTTTATATTATCTGAGTCTCTTTTTTTTCCTTCCATGATATGCTATCTTTCTGTAGCATTTCATATCAGAGGCATTGATCTTCTTTGCTGCTATTTTACGTAGGGTCCATGTTTCACAGTCGTATGTTGGCAACTGGAAAATAAAAGTTCGTAACATTAGCAGTTTCATTTCTATTTTGTTGTTTTTCAACTGTGCTGTTTTACAATATGCCATTGCCAATATCTTCCTTATTTCTGCAATGCAGTCTGCACCGTTGATTTTTTACTCCTAAGTATTCAAATTTAACCACACATTCTATCTCGGTAGTGTCTATACTAATTTCTGGTTGTTGTGCTGCTATATCTGTTGACATGTTTATTTTATTTTTGTGCGATTAAATACAAGTTTTGTGATGCTGTTGTTCTTTGTGTTCTTGATTAGTTGTTCCAATCCCTTTATATCATTCGAAAGAAGCACTATGTCGTCGGTGTAGTGTAGTTCAGGGATTTCAAAACCACAGATGCTTAAAGCGTGGTAGTCAGCATTGTGTATGTCTTCTCTCATATTCCTAATTATATTTTCTGCGTAGATGTTGAACAGATATGGGGAGAGTGTGCATTCTTGCCGTACTCCACTCTGTACCTCAAACCACTCTGAGAGGTCGCCCTCTAACTTCACTGCAGCTTTTTGATCTTGGTAAAGTTCTTCTATTAGATGAATCAAATGTCATGGCAAACCCATGATGTTCATTAGCGCCCATAGTTTCTGGTGTTGGACGCATTCAAACGCTTTTGAGTAATCCATGAAGCACATGTGCAGGTCACTTGAGAATTCCCTACACTTTTCTATAAGTCTCATGTTAAGAATGTGATCTCTTGTTCCTCTGCCCGATCTGAAACCGACCTGTATCTTGTTTATCTCTAATGTTTGTTTGATTCTTTGCATTATGATGGTTAGCATTATTTTACTTGTTTGACGTATAAGGCTATAGTTCAATAATTTGAGAAAATCTGAAGGTCGCCTTATTTTGGGAGGGATATATATAATAATTTTTTCCATTCCACCGGCCATGTGCCGCTTTTCCATATTTTGCATCAGAGTTTGTGGTAAATATAGGTATTTCACTTACAAAATCTGAAAGCGTTTTTTGAGTTGCGTGACACAAATTATACACTTAATGGCAGTCAGTGAAGCTGTGGTGGTATATCTTCTTCTTCTCACTCAAGGTTAATATTTCTATACAGCAAGTCCAGTTTTCTTGATAAATACTGCCGTATTTGAAATTTCCTAAATGCTTAGATACATCTTTCTGTGGATGTCTGTCTGTGGGTCTGTGCTCCTCCCATAGCTGGGTTAGTTTAATGCAGCCTTGCAACATACATTGTGTTCTGTGCTGCCTGACCACATGTACGCAGAGGTAATGGAACCAGTCTTAGATAACTGAAACAGCAAAGAGGAATTGCTAACAGAAACATTTATAAAAATGAAATTTTTATTTATTTTTATTTGGAATTGCATATTCATTTCAGCAACAACAAATCACACACTAGGATTTCTAAGAGCATTTGAAATGATAGGAGACCTCATTACTTCCAACTCAATCTCGGGTAAGTTGTGATTATAGAATAAATACATTAAAATGCATTTTGTCAATTGTAGCTATAGAATATCTGAAGAATAGCAACATTGAGACCTGTCATGCATGTCGTAAGAAATGACTAAGGCTTGTTGGTGGGGTTGACTCTCCCATCTTGAAGTGACACAAAGACACTGCAGAATGTGTCAAGCTGAAAGAAGCAGATATAGCCAGCTATAAAGCATGACACAATGCATTTCATTCTGAAGATTGTATTCTACTAGCCAGCAGAAATTTGAGCATGTACGCAGAAGTGATCTTAACTTAATCTAGAAATGAGTGTGTGGGAATTATGTAGGCCTCACCAATGGCCCACCAGAACAATCACCATGTAGCAATTAATCCTAAGTAGATGACATTCTTATTTAGTGATGCTTTCTTGTTGTGGAAGCTGCCATAGCACTTCTTTATAATTATTCTTCTTCACAAAGCATTACAGACTGCTGAATTAAAGCCATCTAGATATGAAATAAATCTCATAATTCCTGAGCAGCAAAAAAAATTAAATCCAATAGTGATGAATATTGATTTAATTGTTTTCAATCTTTCAGATAATGCAATGATCTTGTATGTGAGCAGAGGATTGTTGTCATCGCTGACTGAAGCGAAGGAGGTGATGGATGTTGTTGCTGTGTACAATGCCAAGACAGGCCATAAAGTTATCATCAATACTTATGCAGTAATCGATGGTAAGGATAATGTTCAGTTTAAAAAAATACCCCATAGCCTAAATTCCACAACTTGTGTGTTTGTCACATTACAGCATGCATTGCATAATGTCCTGTATTGTATTCAGTGTTTGTGTTACTTGAGAAATGTACACACCTGTGCACTTTTTTTTTATGGTTTGTATCTGTTTGATCCACAAGGTTCACAGTGACTAAGAATATAGGTTCAAATGACTGCCAAAAATAACATAATTTTTTCTGGAATACTGAATAAGTTAGTAGAAATGTGACTCAAGTTATTGGTTGTATTGAGCCGAGATCTGCTGGATGGATTGAACCTTGTTTGTCACTTGATTTAATTTGTGGTGAAGTCAGAAGAAACAATGTTTATAAGAAAAAAACATGATCAGTGCTACTTCATTGTTTTTCATGAGTAACAATTGGCAATGAGAAAGATTATCCTATTGAAATGTTTTTGGAATTTGTGGGATGTATATTAAAATCAGCAAGTCTAATTACTCTCTGAAGTTTGCTTTGAATTTTACATTTTATGAATTAATACTTCAAACTCACTGGGAATAATGAATTATCACAGAAATCAAGTATCCTGCAGGAATTAAAAAATATTGTTTTCGTATCACACTCTGAGAATTGATGGTCGTCTTGATTTTTGAAAAATGTCAGGATAATGTATTATTTATACCCCAATAATATATCTCAATATCCCAAGCTGACAAAAATATGCACAGGTAAAATCAAGTCTGATTTTTCTGGCCTACTAAGCTTATATAAAAGTACTATATGTGTTGGTTACCAAGCTAGAAAAACACTAATTGCATCTTCAAGGCCAATAAAAAGCCCCCCGATGTTTAACCCCCATACCACACGAGAAATGCTGAAACTGGCCCATCAACATGAAAAGGTTTCCCAAGTTAAAAAAGAGCGGGTAATTTATTATACAGTGTCATAGTTTACAGTGAAGATACAATATTTACACCTTTCAGCTTGCCATATCTATTCTCATCACAACATATTAGGGACACAGTGTGGATACCTAGAATTATTTGGTTGTATCAGCCTCCTAAAGCTAGATTAACTTTGTTGTTTCAGTCTCCCAGAGCTAGATTTATTTGGTTGTATCAACCTCACAAGGCCATGATGTATTTTGTTGTATTAGCCCAAGACCGTAATGTATTTGTTTCAGCCATACAGAACTAGAATTTTTTTTGATTTTATCAGCCTCACAAAACTTTGTTTAATTGTATAATGTGTTTATTCAGTCAACAGCAATACTTTTTGTATTTTCAGACGGTAAGACAATCATGTATGAGAAAAGCTTCCTGAAGGATGTGGCATACCAGAATTTTGCCAGATATGAAGTTCAATACAGACTCAATACACCTGTCATTGTAAGATTGTCATTGTTATGAGGATTTGTATTGTCTTGCTTTTGTATGAAAATGTTTATAGTGTAATTAATTTGCATTAGTTGAGTATGGCGGGAAATAATTGTGTTGAAAACGTGAACTCTGAAGCATGTAAAGCACAGCCAGAGATTAACCTTGGGCAGATTCAAAATAGAACATGGATCTTAACAAAAGTAAAAAAGAAAAAAAAGCGCCCATCTGCTACTAAAGTTTTACCAATAGAAGAGACACGCTGTGACTCTAAAAGGGATATTTTTATGGTAAAAAGGCAAAATTTGTGTTAATTTTAGTGATTCCAAAAACCTGTGTGTTGCCGATGCCCAAAAAGGGAGCAAAGAATAGTAAATGGTTACCTATCATGCACATTGTACGAGATGTCTAAGGAGGATTGGTGTGGAGTTGGCTGTCCCATTTCGTAGTTGTTAAAGTGACACAAAAGCCATGCTAAAGTTGGATGTGTCACACCGAATGGCATAAACTATCATAGCCAAGCTGTAAACCATCACATAACGCACTCCCTTCTCTGAACTGCATCCTGCTGATCTGCAGGAGTTTGTACATAAACGCAGAAGAAGAAGTGATTCCAAAAACTTAATTACCCTGTGCTTTCACTTTTCACAGTCTGTATCAATTTGACTGAAGTCTCATTTGATATAAATCTTCCTTACAGAGAGGAATTATGATGGCTATCAATTCTACCCAAGATTTGAGCTCCAGCGTAGGAAGGTTTTACTTGCCTCTTAATCGGACAGCAGAAGATGACCCAGTATTTTCACTCCCTTATATTGATGAGGCAGACGGGGGTAAGAATGTTTAGACATTTTAAATGCTTTTGTGTATATTATTATTTGTGGGTGTCAATGGTTTATTGTGTTTGAAAGAGAATGTGACACTTCGCTTCAGAATCGTTTAAATAGAATTTTAGGACATTCTGTATTCTCTCTGATTTTTTTAGAACAAGGTGAGTTTACAAAATCTATTAATAGATCTTATACGAACAAATTGGTTAATTACTAATGATGTAACAATTATTTTTACAGTATTATAGCAAAGTTCTTCTATAATAGTTAATTAATACAGAGATTGGAGAGGAGATGGGTGCTACCAATTAAATCTGATGCCCAATGAAAAACTGAAATATAAAGAAGCATAGGGGACAGAAAATCACAGATCGACAACATCACATAATAGACGGGACTTGAATTCTACAAACATGTGCACACTGCAGAGGACAGAAGAAAATGGAGATCTCTTATGTTTTGAAGTATCCACCACAGCACCCTTATGTATTCTGGGATATACTACTTTTCACATTTATTATCTGTATTGTTTTGCATGACCATTATTTGTTGAATGCTTCCTGTATATAACTGACTTCTCATATATTTCTCTTTAGCTCTAACAATGAGCATTAGCCAACCTTGTGTACACACCTTGCATGACCAGCCTGACCTTCACCATTTAATTGGCCTGGTTGGAGTGGATTTACATATGGAAGATGTGGCCCAAGACATCACTTACTATAGCCATGCTGACAACTCCTATGCATTCATAGTCACTACACAAGGTATGCTGATGGACATTTTATTTATCAGCCAGTCACACTTTTATTGTGTTTCTTGTCCCTTTGCAATATTTATTTATGCTATTCCCTTCATTATCACATATTTTGTTCTGCGCATGGCCGAGAGGTCAGAGTATTGGTCTAACAGCTGTGAGGTTCAGGGTTTGACTCCTGGTAAGGACAATATGTTTTTTCTGTCTAAGGGCATATTAAAAAACTGACCCTTATCATGTCATGGTGACTGTAAGGACAGGTTGTGTTTGACATTGTTTCTAGTACTTGTACCTTCATATTGTGCTTGGGTCTGCACAATGTGTATAGTGTTCCTATGTTCTGTTTATCTTCATAGTATCTATACTTTTTTCCCCTTCATGATTATGTGGTTGTCTATTCACACATTGTATATGGAGCTTTCAATTATGATTTAATATATTGCTTGTTCATACGCTTAGCCCTCTATTTTTATTTCAAAGTATTCTTCTTTGTTCTGTAGTCAGCCATCAGGTTACAGCACAAATGGCTAATAAACTATGTGAATCCCTCATACGTGAAAACTATGTGAAAAATTTATGGAAATCCTACAGGTTCAGAACTGATGCACTCGATCTTATGTGCAATGTATTGCTTTATTCACAGGGTACACCATCATGCATCCATCTTTCCAGCGACCTCTTCGGACCAGTGTGCAACCTATGCATACAGACATCAGGCACTTTGAGCAGCATTCAGGCTTCCTACAAGTTCGATCAGCAATACTGAGGTGAGATTCTAGCACCAAAATCGCTATCATGCATTCTTATCCTATATCTGCAGAAGTTGATTACTAAAATTCTTCACACTCCTTTGTCTTAAAAATTTTGACTACAATAATATAGTTCATTGTTTACTCCGAGCTTGACTATTAAACATCCAATGGGGCTTGCTGATATCAAGTTTGCCAGGTGTGAGGAAATAAACTACTATGCCAAAGAGACAGCATTTCTCTCAAGACAGACTTGTCTATGTCTAGTGTTTCTAAAGAACAGTCCCTTTTCACACCACCAAAACTTAATGTGATGTTTCTGTGTTTGTATGTTCAAAATATATGTTACAAAATATGTTTCTGTGACAATGACAAAGATAACTGTGGTCAGCATTATGCTGATCTTTAATTCCCCATATTTTTCTGGTACCCATTTTCTGAAAAGCGGTTAACCTGGGAGCTGTATGTGGTAGAAAAAATAAACAGCTCAACTTTTTTCCTTCCTAGTTCTGTTGGAGTCGGACATTGATAAGGATTTATTCAATAAACTGTGCTTTTATCAGCCACAAGACAGGGCCATAGAGCTTGTCCGTCAGATGGTGGTATTTTTCTTTGTGTTGTGTGTGGACAGTTCTGTAAAATATGTTTAGCTCCACTAGGAATTAAAACCTGATGCCAAAGCAAACTAGTATACTTGCTGCACCATTACAGTTCCTCACTAAAGTATTTCATATTTGGTCTCGTGTAACTATGAAATTTATTTGTTTTAGATTCCTCATGCCAAAATTCCCTTTAAGGGAGTTCGTCACTCATGTGTAACTGGGACCTGAAAGGGTAGCAAAGAATAGCAATATTGTTTCCTGTCATGCATGTCATAAGAAGCGACTTAGGAGGTTTTGGGGTGGCGTTGGCTCTCCCATGCCATGGAGAGTCAAAGTGACCCATATGACATGCTGAAGTCAGATATGTCGGACCAAAAGGCACAGAAATCACAACTAAGCTGTAAACCATAACAACCCATTCTCTGCACTACTTTCTGCCAATCTACAGGAGTTTGTGTGAATGAACAAAGAAGAGAATTTGTTTTACGATCTAATAATCTTGTCAAAGAAAACATAGATTCCATAAATGCTTATTCCAGTCAGCGTGCAGCGTTACAAAGAATGAAAGTATGTGTATGTGAAACTCTAATTGCATACATTTGCATACATGATGTTACCAAGGTTATGCTTACCTCAATACTGCCATGTTCATTGATTGTGTGAGTTTTGTTTACTAATTTGCAGAATAAAATTGGTTAATTTGAAACAAAGAGAAATACAATTCCAGAATGTGCATTAACTAATTCACCCATGTTTCCATTATTCTGTGAGTGCTTGTTTGTGTGTGTTTCTTGGGTTCAAGTATGTACACTTATAATCTAAAATAATACCAGCATAATTGTACCAAACTACATTCAGACCAAAGGATTAATGATTTTGTGTCAGATTTACTGTCCTTACAGTGCAGTTGGTACTTCAAGATGAGCTTGATTACATTTATAGTACAAGGTCTCATATGCTCAGATCAATATTGTGTTTAATTTTGTTTGAAGTGGATGTTATGTTTAAAGTAAGTTCTTTGTCTCTGTGAAAGTTGATAATATATATTGATTATTTTAAATTGCTGGTCAGTTTAGTCTACCAACACAAGGTTTTACCAACACAAGATTTTATTGTTTCTTTCAGTTATTGATTTGTTATTAATGGATTCTGTTATGGATTATTTCAGCCATGATGAAGGCGATACATCTCTGGTACTTCATGTGTTCAATCAGACAACTCATGATGGACAACAGTTGGTGCAGGTAGAGCACACAGCTAGATACTTTTGGAAAAAGGTAAACTTACCAGCATATGTTTTTGTTAACTTCATGCATTCATGATTAAAATTGTACAATGTGATGATACTGTGATGAAACATTGACATAAGTGTGGTAGAAAGTTAAATCTGTATACAGCTTCTTCTATCAGGTCTGCTATATTTTCAGGCATGGTCCACAGTTTTCTTGAGTCTTAAAATGTTGTTTTCAGGCTTGGTTCACAGTCTTGAGAGTGATCAAATGGTATTTTCATTCATGGCCCACAGTCTTGAGTGAGTGATCAAATGGTATTTTCAGGCATGGCCCACAGTATTTAAAGTATTCAAGTGGTGTTTTCAGGCATAGTTCACAATCTTCTTGAGAGTGTTCAAATGGTATTTTCAGGCATGGTCCACAGTCTTAAAAGTGTTAAAATGGTGTTTTAAGACATGGTTCAGTCTTCATGAGAGTATTCAAATGGTGTTTTAAGATATGGTTCACAATCTTCTTAAGGGTTCAAATGGTGTTTTCGTTTCTTTATTAATTTTTAATAGAGCTTTCTCTTGAAACACATGACTGGAATTTGTCAACCATCTGTGTATTGTCAGGACTCAAAAAGAGGGGGGGAAGTAACACTGACCTATTATGTATGTTGTAAGAATCAACTAATAAGAGTTTAAGAACAATTGTAAAAGACAATCACTTCCTATATGCGATGTTTCCTGCATCGCTGCATATAAAAGTCCAGTTATGCTTTAACCCACACAGTTCATTTGTCATAAATCTTTTTACTATTACCCACTGGGTATTTTTCTGCATCAACACACCATGAGAAAATAATCCATGTGGGCTCCAGCCATTCATTTCTAGTACAGTGTAATATGATTAGATTTTATTTTGGTAGGGCGAGTTGTATTTGTTGTTTTGTTTTCAACAGTCCGTTTCTGTCATTAAGAGGTAGAGTGCACATCTTGAAGGCACAATGAATGATTCAATTTCAGCCACAGGCAGTTGTGCATCCAGTCCATTCAGAAAGTAAAGCAATAGATGTACTAGTGAATAGAAATACTTTGCTTTGAAAATTCTCATGCTGAAGTTGAATGTGCCAGATAGAAATGTACAGATATCGCAGCCAAGCTGTAAACCATGACACAATGTATCACATTCTGTGGACTACATCCTGATAATCTGCAGGTTCAAACACACATTCTGACAGAAGAAGCCATCGCCAAGATTGATACATTGCCGGTTGACGGGCTGGAGTTTGCATTATCTGGCTCATGAATTCTCTGTGCCATCAAGGACAGTTCAAATAATAGTTTGGAAGAAACTGAAGTGCCAGAAGATGTGTTCACAGTGGGAACCACAGGTATTGGCTAACTACCATAAATAAGAACGAATAGGGTGGAGTTTGAGCCATTTGCAGCATTACCATGCACAGGGTGATGCATTTCTATCGTGAATATTGGCAGGTGACAAATCATGGTGCCAGCACATTAAACCATCCAGCAAAGCAGCCAGCATCAATGGAAACATGGATCACCAAAGAGCAAAAAAAAAAATCAAATCATAAATTTCTGCAGGAAAGGTTATGCATGCTGCTCATTTTTTTAATCAAGAACTCTTGTTGATAAGACTTTTAAGAGCCAAGTATGAACTGTTCATTGTGTTATGAGATACAGGAACACATTAGACAAGCTGCATACAGCTATCAAGAATAAGTGACCCTACATGCTGTCATGCAATGTCATTCTGTTGCACAGCACACACAGGACATGTTCGTCCACATGCTGCAAAAGTTGTGCAGGAAGTGTTAACATGGAAAAGAAGGGAAGATCTGCCAATGCTATCGGGCGTTTAGATGTTTTGCCAAGCCTATGGGCCGATCGATCACCATGCGACATTCATTTGTTTGCCCTTAAAGAAATTTGTTTGGACCCTCGACATGATAGCAATTCCACTCTGTTGAAGATGCCATGACAGCTTTAACGAAATGGTTCAATGAGCACACAGTCATTCTTCTCAGATGAAATTCCCCATCTACCCAAACAGTGGGATGCGTGTTTGAATTAATATAATGACCTTTTCTGATAACTCCAAGTGCCCATACATGTTTCCAAATAATTACTTTAACTGTAATACACCCTTCTGATATTTCTTCCCCAATCTTGTAATAAACCTACTTGAATGGGTTTCATTTGAACATCTCATAGTACCAACTTTTCTACAACAAATCATCATCAGTTGTTACTTTTAGAAAATCAATCATAACATAAAGAAAATGCACCTTTATTTATGAGAATGATGTGCATAAAAAAAATCCCAGCTTACTCCAAGCATAATATTTTGTTAAATAAATGAGATTGAACAATTCAATAAGCAATTAAGATTTGTACAGTAATGTATGAGATGGAGATGGATTGCTTTGAATGAAAATCTATTGTCTGCCTTACAAACAAGATAATGTACAGTGTTCTCATGTTCTATTTGTTCTGGAATAGTCAGTATCCCTTTTGTGTCATTGAGTTGTTAAATGAAAGAGCTCCTTTTCAATTGATATTTGCATTTATTTACATTGAAACAATAGTAGTTTTTTTATGGTTTGTTTCTTTTGTGAACATTTGGTTAAATTTGTTGTAGTTGCTATAACTATATTCTTCCTTTTTGTTTATTCTCCCCCTTTGTCCTTTTTATTCCCCTTTGTCCTTTTAAAAAAAATCTTCCCCTTTGTCATTTTTAAAATCTCTCCTTTTGTCCTTTTTTAAATCTTTCCCGTTGTCCTTTTTTCCCTCTTCATCTTCATCTTACTGCATCTTTGTCTTCTTATTATTCTTTTCTTTCTTTCTTATTACTTAAGCTAAAAAAATTTTTATTTTTTTACTTCATTTTCCTTATCTTTCTCCCTTTACTAATTTTCTTTTTCTTTTTTGTCTTCCTCCTTTTTTCTGCCTTCTCCATTTTGATCTTCTTCTTTCCACCATCTCGTGCATCTACTTTCACTGATTCCTCTTTATTTTCTTCCTTATTCTTTCTCATCTGTCTCTTCTTTCTCATGCCTCTCCAGTTTACCCTCTTTTTTTTCCAGTACTCCAGTTCATGTATAAAATTAATTGCTACTAAGACCAGCACATGGGGAATAGCATGCATGTATGCATGTTTTGGGTTCCTATTTCTCACTGATATACTCACTGGGAATTGAATTGATTTGGCCTGAAAAGGGGCCACTGGTTAAAAAGAAAGGCAGAGAACCATTGATATAGAGGCTGAGCAACTCCAGTCTTGCTTATGCTGATCTACCACCGCCATTCATTTCTCTCATAATGCACACTTGCCATAACTTTCATGGCTCCAGACTAAAGTATGCTTAAGACAGTAAACCCAGGTGAAGACAACAGACTTCTATATATGCTGTCTGACATTATTATTACCATCTGCTATGAATGTTTCATGGGATAAACTGAATCAGACATTAACTGTCTCACCCATATATTACTGGCTCCTGAAATGTGACATAAGAATAATAAAAATGCCACGTCGAAGATGGATGCCATTTTGGCCATTGGTGCAAATAAAATACAAATTGAATGCGCAGGTATGGCTCATCTCACTACAGAACGATGCATCATCATTGGACGCTTACAGACAAATCACAAAGTTTAGTGGTCAGACAATTTAATGTGGTTAGAAGCACCATTAGTCGCCTTTGGAAGCGTTTTCAACAAACTGGCTCAGTGGCAGCCACAGCGCAGTTGAAGACCCATAGTCACGATTCCTGTCAAAGACCCTTCATACAGCCTATATATAAACTAATACCTCAGGAATTAGTTTACGCCTCCGTTATCCACAGCCCAGTCAATGCCAGCAGCCCATCGAAGTTTAGGTCAAATAGTCAGGAACCAACTGCATGATGCTGGTCTTTGGGCTAGGATACCCTACAGAGGTCCTGTTCTTACGGATCGGCATCACCAGAACCGACTGCAGTGGGCGAACCAGCAGATGGACCGTTGGAAATGACTGGAGACAGGTTTGGTCAAGTTAAAGTCTGAACGTTTCTTCATGCCAAGGTTGAAACTAATTCCATAAAATAACATTTGGTACACCTTTGAAATAATACTGTTTATTTTTTTGAACAGTTTTTGAACAACTTTTTTATAAGGTGTTTGGTTAAAATTATAGCTTGGATTTAGTTTTATCTTTTGGATGTACAGCAAAATAAAATAATTCCTGTACACAATGTGGTGGCTTTTAGCAAAGTGACCTCTCCACTGCTTATAAACACCATCCACCCCCTGCACTTAATAGGAGGACATGCACACTATTTTTTTTAAATGAGTCTACTTCAATTTGCCACCAGTGTGAATATACTACAATTTTCCAATAATGTGAATGTCTGTTACAATTTGCCACCAATGTAAGTCTCTAATATAATCTGCCACCATTGTGAATGTGCTACAATTTGTTATGAAAGTGAGTGTGCTACATTTTGCCACCGATATGAATCAGATACAATATGCCACTCCATATGAATATCTTGCTGTTGTCATTCCATCTACAGGTTGAATCTGTCCCATTTATTGTGGTTATTAAGTCCTACTATGAGAAGAGAGAACAGAAGCAGCTGAAAAATATACTCAGTGAGTCATTCTTACATCTCAGTGTAGATCAGTAGATAATCTTCCTAAATCACAATGTACAGTTATGTATATAAATTATGTTATATATCACAATGTACAGTTATGTATATAAATTATGTTATATATCACAATGTACAGTTATGTATATAAATTATGTTATATATCACAATGTACAGTTATGTATATAAATTATGTTATATCACAATGTACAGTTATGTATATAAATTATGTTATATCACAATGTACAGTTATCTATATAAATTATGTTATATCACAATGTACAGTTATGTATATAAATTATGTTATATCACAGTGTAGAGTATGTTTATATATATTATGTTACACAATAATGTAGTTATGTATATTATGCTACGCTACAATGTAGAATTGTGTATATTAATTACATTACATCACAATGTAGAGTTTATGTATATTAATTAACCTATATCACAATGTAGTGTTGTATATATTAATTATGTTACATCACAATGTAGAGTTTTGTGTATTAATTACTGTACACCAGGATGTAGAGTTGTGTACATAATCTTCTTTACAACTCAGTGCATAATTGATCATCTTCCTTACATCACAATTTAGAGTTTTGTAGATTATAGACACCCCAATGTAGTCATGATAGATAATACATATTTTTTTTGGATAGCGCACAACTTTTGATAGGTAATACATCTTTTGTTGATAGTGTTCAAGTTATGATAGATAATACATCTTTTGTTGACAGTGCACAACCAGCCAGAATTGTTGTACCACAGGCTTGATCTGTTTCCTAATGAGAAGATGTGTTACCATCTTAAGCAGCTGTCTACACCTGGTAAGAATTAAATAGCCAGTTTCTTCTTCTTCTTATTCTTTCTTCGTTCACTTGAAACATGTCTATATCTGTAATTCTGTCTCCTTAATAAAACTCACTATCTTTTGTAGTTCATACAGTGTCCCATAGAGCTTTGATTCCAGTGTTGTTTCCTCTGGCCAATATGTCTGCCTCAGCGTTTCATGCTCAGAACACTCTTGAAGTATATGTTTGGCACTCTGTGCTGCCTGTCCACATGTACACATGGCCAATAGCCAGTTTGAGAAAGTGATTATTTGTTATTTACAAATAATAGTGTATTTTAATCTATTAAAACAAATAAATTTAATATTTTTCTTTAGCCATGGAGCCTGATAGCTTAATGGTTAGTAGCTTCCTAGTCTGGCAGGCTAGATATATAGAAATAAGATCATATATGGGAAAGTATAGTTGAACTTGATGACCACATCATCCCAAGTGTGCTGTTTGTCAGCTAACTAAGGATTTCAATAGTGCCAGTGTGTCTGGATTGTGTGAAAAGAGACTTTACTTATTCTTTTTTTTAGACATGGACCTTCAGAGCATTTAATGACCATAAACATACAGAGCAATTAATGGCTTTAATTAATGACCTTCATTTAGATCATAGACCTTTCAAACATTCAATAAATATCACATTTTGTAAGTTATCAACAAACTGTCCACAGAGTCTTTGTGGCCATTCTTTGCAGAGAGTTCCTGTACTGGTTTACTTTTTCTTGTTTCATTTTGGTCTATGATATTCTTTGTTACAAATAGTGTATCTTTGTGATTATCATTTCATCTGTGACCATTTTTGTGTCTACTTCCCCAAAGAGATAAATGTTTGTAGGATCAAATTTTACAAATCTAGTTTAATAAAAAAATTACTGTCATTTTTCTGTGAATTTTTAGCTTCAATTTTTATTTTTGATTAGTTGCCAATACAGTGGAGCATACCCTTTGGCCAATGTCGAAATCAGATATACTGGGCCATTGTGACAAATAAAACTGACACAATGCATGCCAGTTCTCTCTACTACATCCTGATGGAAATCTAGTAGGACCATTGTCCTGCTTTAAGAGATCCAGTGAGAGTTTGAGAAAGAATGAAAAAAAAAACCCTTTGGCCTAATGTCATTGTGTGGTAAATGTATGCGATTGAAGCTATTTTGTTCTATATATGATGAACGGTTGAAAAGTTTTGTACTTCAGTGTGAAGACGCTTACCAGAAAGTTGGTGTGAACTTTAGTCCATCTCTATGTATTCACCCCACAAGACGATGCACTTCTTCCATCGCTTCTTCACCTTCCTAATGCCTTGATTGTAGAACACCTCCTCTGGGTCTGGAACCACATCCCCCACTTCAGCAATCATGTCTTGGTTGTCAGAAAAATAATCCTTAATATGTGGAAACAGGAGGAAGTCACTCAGTGCTAAGTCAGGTAAGGTGGATGAGGCATGGTTTCATACCCGCACTACTGGGTAAAGACATTAGGGTCATGAGCTACATGAATCAACACATTGTCTTGAAGCAGATGAATGCCTCTGGACAGCATCCTGCATATTTTGCATCTTTAATTTCTTCTCGTAATTTCTTGAGAAGGCTTTGGTAGTTCGTTGAGTTGATAGTATGGCCACGAGGAAGGTAATCGATGAGTATTGCCTTGCAACAATCCCAAATGATGGTGAGCATGACTTTTCCCCTAGAGAGAATCGTCTTTGTCTTCTTTGGTGGTGACAAACAGGAATGTTTCCATTGTTTGCTCTGGTTTTTTTGTCTTGGGGTCATAGAGATGCACCCAACATTTGTCCACAGTAACCAATCTATGAAAAAAATGATCATCAGCACTGCAAATGTCCAACATCTTTATGATTACTTAGCCTCGACACTCCTTTTAGATTGATGTGAGAAGATGGGGAACCCACCTGGCGGACATCTTCCCAGACGAAGGCAGACATCCTTATAAACGTTAAACATCTCACCATTAATTTGTTTGCAGATTTTCTCTGCAAGTGCAGGAATTTTATTAGCTATGAGACTCCGTTTTATCCATGACACGGCTTCATACACAACTGAACTAGTTTCCCGCCAATTTGTCTTTCACGCGCCACATTTTGTGCAAACCAAGAATGTGCATGAATTGTCAACCAATAGTGTGTCTTTAAAATGATACACATAAATTCCGCCTGTCTTTAAAATTTCTTAGAAGCGTGCAAATTCGACCACCCCTCGTATCGTTCCATATATCTGATGTTGGAGGGAGAAGCACTCGTGAAATATCATCCAGCTGTGTGCATTCATAAAGGTTAAAATCAATAGTTTCTTAAGAATGTTTGTACAGCTTACACCCTGGAGTGTGTCATGGTTGTATTCTATTCAGGTGATTTTTCAGATGTATATGTTGCATGTCAAGTTGGAAGATGGTATTCTGCTCTTTCCTTTCTAGGAGGTTAATGTTCTCTTTGGAATTTGGTAAAAATGTCACTTGTGTCTGATGGTTAAGGTTAATTAGCAGAGTTTATTTTACTATACTCAGTTCACTTTAATAATGAAGTGGGTCGAAACACACCCCCACATTACTCTGTCAACAGGTGATTTTTAAACAGCTGTTGACATATAAAAACAATATTTAAAACATTTAAAAGCAATTAAAAACAATATTTAAACATAAAAAAAACGATTTAAAAACAAAATTTAATGACAATATTATTGGGTACTTAACAATCGATTAGTGTGTTCTGCGTCTAACAACCAATCAGAAGCACTTACCTACTTCAATCTTAGAGTGAGCAGTGTATAGACTGTATTTGAGGATACCATCTCATTTCCTTCTTTTCCATTTGATTTACTACAGTAGCAGTGTAGGAACACAACTAAGATTGTTTATCTTGCAAACTGCTTGAGTGAAAGTTTTTATGTACTCTAATATCAGTGTTTCTGAAGCAATTTCCAGTACATTCTTAAGTTGTTTGCCATGCTCAGAAACTCTATAATTTAATTTAACAAAATTGCTTGCACATACTTTATGGGGATTACTTTTATCTACCACATTAAGCACATGATCCATATATATGAATGTCATACACTCATTCTTGGAAATTTCCCTTCACAGAGTTGTCAACAGTGTTCCTGTCTGCTAGCAGTTTCATGTACCCATTTGAGCATCTGAGTGAAGAGGAAACAAAAAGGGCAGCTCAGAGTTATATTGCATATCTCAAGGATGACACCAGGCTCATCACAAACCCAGGTCTAAAGGTACGTATGTCAGTGCCAGGTTACTTACCTGATATTTTTTTCCTAGAAAGGTTTTAAGAACATTCATTTATATAATGTGTCATGTTTGTAAACTTTCCAGTCTATAGGTTCTTATTCTACTGTCATTCACAGATGTCAACTAAATAATAATTTATCATAATTGAAGCATGAGTAAATGAATAATATAATATAGAAGTATCCTCCATCAAGGCCAGCACCGTGTAGTGGTGATGGGGCTTAGTTCAGCCATCAGGGGCTGGAAACTAAGACTGGTCGGGCAGTCCCACTCGAGCAGGACTATAGTCCTGCCCAAGTAAGCAGAGTGCTGAAGACAGAGGCAACCAGCCAAAAGGCGCACAGATAATCAGAGTGCCACGCAAACACAATGGGAACATGTCTGCATCTATAGAAGCATCAAAGATTTTATTATTATATTAAAAAAATGATACAAACAAGGTTTAAAATTAAGTCCATTCAGTTGGCGCCTAATCGCCTCACAACTCGAGTCAACAGATTTTTTATATTTGACTACACTTCATGCTCTGGAGTTGATTGTCATACCCCATAAGGGATGAGGCATGGTCAAATAAGGAAAACCTGTTGACTTAAGTCGTGAGGTGATTATGCGCTTGCTGAATGACACTGGTTCAAATATTGCTTGCTGTTGTATCATTTTTTCTATAATTGAAGCACATCTTGCCAGAGTGTTGCTGGAGTCAGGAAGAATAATGACACTGTGACTTCCATGCATGCGACTTAGGGAGTTTTGGTGGTGGTGGAAGGTATTTTCCTGATGTAGTAGCTAAGCCATTTGCGTTGTGCTCAAGAGGTTGAGGGTTTGAATCCACTTGTGACATCTTGTTGGAAAGTGGATATTTTGAGGAAATATGGCACGTATGGGGTAACCTGAGTACAATACAGTCAATCCTGTATGCCTTTTGGTTGTGTTGATGGTGGATGTCCAATTGTATAGAAGGTACAATGTAATCCAGAAGCAATGCAACATGCCTAGCAGATAACAGTATCACTAACCTTTGCTCACCTTATGGGCCCTGGCAACACTTGTGCAAGTGCCACTTCAAAGTAAATGGAGCAACATCATTTCAAATATGAACCTCCAGCTAGTTTGCCTGTATTGTAAGAAAGTTTAGTTTCTTAGACCACAGAAGCCAGAAGTGTCTACTTGAATATAGAAAGTAGTGTCTGCATCCAGCTAATGATATCTCCAAAGATTTATCCTTGCAGTGGCTAGAGTGCTATAAATGTCAATATTCTATTACTCATAATACACTTTTATAAAGATGCCCATAAGTTTCTCTGTAACACACATACAAATTCTAAATTTTAGTTTTTTTGATAAGATTGAACTAACATTTGTATATATAAATTACAACAATTATGATTTGTTGTATATAAAGATTGAGCTAAAATTGTAGATAGAAATCATGCCAATGTCATTTGTTTGACATTATTTTTTAAAACTTAGGCTGAGGTGCGAAATGACGTAGCAGCAACTGGCCGTATCAATGAGGAATGGCTGAGAAGATACAAAGCCAGTGACTTAAATGATTACATTGTTCGAAGGTGAGTATCTTGCTGAATGATGGAGAATTTTAACATAACGATTACTATATATGCAACAACTAACATTGTAGCCTGATAAAAAAATAACTCGAAATATTTTATAGTATTTTAGAAACTGTAGTACTAATGTTGATGTATCCAGTTTTATTGTTGCGTCAGATAAGATATTGAAAGATGTGTACAAGCGTTGGCATATATTCCTTTTTTTCAGGCTATTATCAGATACTAGCAGCATAACAAAAATAAATGTTCTGCTGTGGAACATTTCTACTGTGGAACTAGCAGTACAGCGTACTTCATGCTCCCCTGCGGAAATCACACGATTCATTCGCAGTGGTTATCAGAGAGCGAACATAAAAGAAGAGGAATTAGAAGTATTCAGTATTTCTTCAGCTTGACAGTTGTAGATTAACTGTAGTCAAGGTCTTATGTAAAGGATCAGTAGTAAAGTGGTTAAAAAAGCCTACACGTTAGCACAACTTGGTTTCACTTTATTGTGGTTTGAAAGTTGAATGCATGCATTGTCTAGTGACATAATTGAATTTATTGGTCGTGACCTGCCTCCAGTATAAAGACATGTGAACAAAAAATGTAAACATGACCTGATTTTGATTATTTCCGTGAATTTCGTTTGTTGGCCAGGGCTATTTTTGGCATGTGACAGCAAGTATATAAACATGACAATAATCAATGTAATTAATAAAATTCTGTACAGAATTCTTATACTGCCGACAGTCTTGTATTCGTTTTGCCTAACAATTCAACAATAGTTGAATATATGTGCCACACAAGATATGCTTCAATTATTATTATTGTTGTTTTTGTTATTGTTTAAATTAACCTTTTTAAGATCATGTGTTTTTCCAGTGACAACATATGGGTGCGAGACTTGGACTTTAAACAAGACAATATCCAAAAGAATAAATTCATTTGAAATGAAATGCCACAGAAAGATCCTATATCACGGACAGAGAAAAAGAATATGAAAGTTTTGAAATTACTGAAATTAAATGAAGGATGGCGTATAAATATCATCATAAGAAGGAAGCTACAGTTTTTTTGGGCACTTAAAACAACATGATGGTATCGAAAGGCTGATTCTAGAGGGCAGAGTGCCAAGTAAGAGAGGAAGCGGAAGACCAAGAAGACGATAGACCAGTGGCATCGAAGAATGTATGCACATGTCTCTAGCCAATACAGGCCTGCTTGCCCGGATCAGAGGCGTTCAGAGTATCCACAACGAAGACAACACTGGACAGAATATATCACCTGATATATATTGTTATTGTTTATGCCATTGTCTTTATCATTATGGCTTGTTTAACATTTAAGTTTTCTTCCTTATAAACAGATATGTGGGTACTCCCAGTGGAGTTTTACGCACATTTCCAGGCACTCTACTGGACAAGATGTTTGATCCTACAAAGAGAGAATGGTAAGATTTATTTAGAAGTCAATTAGATTTATGGATGAATGAGAAGGCAACTAAAATTCCTTTTCTGTTGAGTAGTTATCTAAAAATTCCTAATAACTCACCCAACTAAAAATTCTAAATTATGAGCCCATAGCAGAAAAATCTCCATTTTGGAAAGTCATATTCTTCTTTTCTTTGGCAATGCAATAATGCATGGCACCAATGCACCACCTTCTGGCCAAATGTCTATGACTTCAACAGGACAAAGAAGATAGATTTACTGAGGCTGAGATTGAAACACATATGGACATGTCTGGTGTTCATAACGAACTTCTCTCATAGCTTTACATTATAATTTATAACAGAGCCTGTTAAGTAAAATATGCCTGCTGAATATTTATGGTTTTTTTCTTTATGCTAGGTACACTAGAGCAATGGAGCACCCAGGCCACGTGACTTTGTCAGCACCATATTTGGATGTGGGAGGAGCTGGTTACATTGTTACCATCAGTCATACAATATTTGAAGGAAAGTAAGTATTCTTTCAATCAGTTCATTTTATATGTTTTTTATTTCATTATGTTCATTCACTGTTGACCATGTATATCTCTTAACCGTAACCACCCTGAAAGCGAAATAATTCCGCCTGTTGCTATGCACTTCTTTGAACAAGGAATTAATTTATGCCTATAGTTTTTGTTTGCTATCATTAGTAGAAGTATTTGTATTTTCACTTCATGGGTACATTTGTAAAATCGTTATAATAAGATTTATATACATGCACAATAATCTTCAGCAATGAGTATAGACTAAAGCTTGATACGAAAGCATTAATGACTGATCTAATGAGCTGATTATTGTTATGAATATTCTACTTACCAGGCCTGTAGCTTTGCACAGTCCTCTGGACAAAGTGGTAGCTGTGATGGGAATGGACATTACCCTCGGTTACTTTCACAAGTTGTTGGCTACAAACATCAAAAATTGTGAGACCAAGGGAGTCAGGTCAGCAATATCTAGGTTTTTGTGTTGTTTTTTAGTTTTTTTGGGGAAAAAAAACTTCCCAAACTTATTGAGTTATTCCTGACACTAGGGATTTATCACATAATTTTGAGTTGAATGGGTTGGGGATGATGAGCAGAGGAATGGAAAACTTACTGTGGATGTCTGTCGTTCAGCATAAAAAAATGTATCACAAAGGATATGGAACATGTCATATTCGAGAGTTAGACATACATGGCAGATCCAGAGTTGGATACAAGCAATTGAGCATCAATCAATCAATCAATCAATAAACCCATAACCCTTCAGGGTCGTAGGGGTACCACATTGGATGCTTCAGCACACAGAGCTTATCCATTGAGCATAAACACTAACAACAGATTTGCTATAGAGGTCATATAACAAATAAATATGGCAGTAATAAAATAAACAGGATACCAAGAATCACTTATATCAACACTTAAGCAAAGAGCACTGACATCATCTGACATGATCTCTCCCCCCCCCCCCCCCTGTCTAAAACAATATTGCAGGGAACAGTGTAGGGAAGAAAAAGCAGTGGGGAGATATAAAATCATAGATTGGCATCAAATAATGGGTAGGACGTGAATTCTGTACACCCATCCACAGCGCAGAAGATGGAAAAAATGGGAATCTCTATGTGTTGATGCACTCGCTGCAGCACCCCTACAAATCTAATGGTTTTGGAATAAACTAATACTGCTGCTTCTGCTGCTATGATACTTGAAGTGCAGGCATGGTTTATTATGTCATGTATGATATAGGTATAGTACATCTGGTTTAACGTTAAACACACTATGTTTACAAATAACGTAATTTCTCTCCTGCAGCTGGATTATTTTTTAAAAATGTTGCGTAATATAGGGGGCTGTTTTGAAAATTGATAACTTTTGTTGTTGTTAGATATTTAAATAATGTTTGTACATATAAATAATTGAATTCTGCATATATCAGTGTAAGTTTTTTTGTGTGTGTGCGTGCGTGAGAGAGAGAGAGAGAGAGAGAGACGTTTGAGAAAGTCATTAAGATATTTTTTTTACACACACACACACACAAATCCACACGTTTTAACAAATAAAGAAAAAAAACCAGAAAGAAATATGTAAAATATTTCTGACATTTTTTGGAATTTCTTGGAGTGTGATACAGACCGAATTTACAGTATTTATGGTCAAATTGTCATAATTTCACTGAGGAAAATGAATAAACGTTAGATTTGTCATAAAATTTTCTCTAAAGCTAGATCTAGCCCAAAACTGAATCACTCCAAAACTTCTTTTATTGATTACAGGGGACCTAGCAACGGGGCCTTTGTATGGCTTGCTCTCATTTTTATTAATAATTCTCTGATTTGTATAAATGAATGTTTAAAATTGTATGAAATCCTTGTTTGTCCAGGTGCTTTTTGATGGATGATAGGGGATATCTCATAGCACATCCAGGTCTTATTGACCCAACAGGGAAAGGGCCAGCAGAGCAGAGGCACATCACGCATATGGTAAGTCTACTGATTGTGTAGTTTGATGGTGTTAAGGTAGTTAGTTGGCTGTACAGCTCGTATTGTAGGTGGGCATATGGTCCAAGCAATTGTTCAAGCAATTCAGACAATAAATAATGCAGTAGATCCATAGTCTACTAATGAGACCATATATCCATGTAGGGTGACAGTAGATATGTGGTAAACATTGAACAAATTATAAAAAATGACTGACTCGTATACCTATCATATTTCTGATGCTATTTCATAACCAAACTAACATGCTCATAATATCGTCTGTGGAAATAAATAAAACAATTAGATGTCACTAACTTTCTCGATCCAATCATGAGTAGTAGATATAAAAAAAATCTTTGACGCTTCACACACAATGTAATTGATATTCACTGCACAATATCCAGACCTAATGTTAGTGTCATTTCATAACGAAACTAACATGTTCATAATATGTATGAGTGTTCCAAGGTATTCAGACTGGATATATGGTGGGGTCAGTAGAGAGTGTTTCAAGGCATTCATACTGGATATATGGTGATTCTGCGGAGAGTTTCAAAGTACTCTGATATCTTCTTCTTCGGCGTTCATTCTCAAACTCCAGCTGGATCTCCCTTGTAGCAGGACTATGATCCTTCTAGATTTCCAGCAGGATGTAGTCCAGAGAATGAAAATGCAGTGTGTCGCCATTTTATTTGCACCGATGGCCAGACACATCCGTCTTTGATGGAATAGTGCTCTGATATGATAAGGATGTATGGTTTGTGTCCATAGTGTTCCAAGATATTCAGACTGGATATATGGTGGATCTGTAGTGATCCAAGTATTCAGTTTTGATATGGATATATAATAGGTCTGTTTCTTGATTCTTGATTAGAAACTGGCCTCACAGCATGTTGGACATTCCTATAAGTGCTCCGCCCTTTGTTCCAGCAGCCATCCGACTCAATAGTGTTTTAAGTCAAATGCCACTGAAACAGACATCGACATCAGGGCACTACTCTGGCCCTTGCGACAGGTTTCTTTGTTGTTCCGTCCACCCACGCCATGCCGGTAACTAGTTCAAACACAACGTTGGCCTGCTGGAACAACATGGTAACTGTTATTGAAGGTTATGACTATAGGTCTGTAGAGTGTTCCAAGATATTCAGACTGGATATATGTTGGTTCTGTAGTGTTCCAAGTACTCAGTTATGATAAGGGTATATGATAGGTGTGTATGCAGACCGGATATATGGTCAGTCTATAGAGAGTGTTTAAATTACATGATATGATAGTGTGGTGGGTTTTAAGGGAGTGATTCAATGTATTTTGACTGGGTAGATTCATGAAGAATGTGATTCAAGATACCTGAACATGGATACATGGTGGGATGTAGAGAGTGGTTCAAAGTACTCAGTTTGTAAGCTGCATGTTCACAATTAGTGGACCAAGATATTGAGATAATGAATATGAGTAAGTTCAATCTCTGATGTTTAAAAAAATCCATCACAATGAACCACATTGTTATCTCTGCATTTTCAGGAACCATTGGTTGCAAATGATATCTTGAATCATAGGGGCTTTGTTCAGAAAAAACTGTGTAATCGGTACAATGATAGGACAGTACAAAGATACTTTACTGTAAGTAGATTATATAATGTTCATAGTTCTATGATCTATTTTGTCTGTCTAATCCAAGCATATGTGTGTATCTAATGTCAGTGTATTATCTATGATCTGTTAATCCTTTCAAATGTTGTCTATATATTTAGACCATACCCACAACAAGAAAAGAGGATGAACATCTTTCATTTGTGCGGTCAGAAAATTTATAAATATTAGGTGGATAACAAAATCACCAACACTGAGATCCTGCACAGGGGCAAGCTTCCAACTATAATATCCATGCTCACAATACTCAAGTGGTGTGGTCATTTTCAGGAGATGAACAATAGCTGTATCCCAAAATATTTACTGTATATGAAACTTCACCGGTTGCAAGGAAAATAGACAAACTAAAGTTTCAATGCAAAGATGTATGCAAAACATCAATGCATGCTTACGTCATTGCATCTGACAACTGGGAAAAACTGGCAGAAGATCACATTGCATAGAGAA
Organism: Meghimatium bilineatum; assembly: GCA_034231615.1. Lineage (NCBI taxonomy): Eukaryota > Metazoa > Mollusca > Gastropoda > Stylommatophora > Philomycidae > Meghimatium > Meghimatium bilineatum. Next base: position 13,376,536 of record CM067316.1, on the reverse strand, counting down.
TAAGTTTGTAGTGATGCTAGGACATTTAGTACATAGATTTCATTCTTCTTTCTTTTTGCTTTATACACCTTTATGCCTTGCAGCATCACGAATATGTGTTCTCTGGAGACTGCCGTTTTGTGTGCTTCATATATGTTTGTTTTCATTGACTCTTTTATTTCTGTAATCCATCGTTTGTATGGTCTTTTCCTGGCTTTTGTATCCTTAGTGTCTGTATAGCAGTATTTTTTTGAGGAGCAGTACCTGATGGTAACCTGGAAGCACGTGAAAACCACGTAATCTGGTGTTCAATATATTTAATTGTGTAGTGTAAATGATGTCTCGAGTTTCGTGCTGCATGGGCCTGCGTTTGCTGACTTCGACATTGGGATTATATTTTATGGTACTTGCCTGAAAACTGGTCTTCAGATTTGCTTTGTTTCAAAAATACAAAAGATGTATTGTAAGATCGTATATTGGGGTCTGTCTGCATCACCATCTTGGTACAACTACAACTAGGATGTAATGTTCCCACGCTGTTTCATCAGTGAGTCAAATGAATCATTAATACACATATGTAGCCATGACAAGATATGTTTAACTCATGCCCATCCAATTCTAACTGATACAAGCTTTCTTAAGATTGTCTGTCAAAGTAAGACAATAAATGTTTATACTTTCTCTTTCTCTCACACCAATATGGTCTATTTATGAGAAATTTACGCCAGTGTGTTGCTGGGGCCTGAGAGGGAGCAAAGAATAGCAATAGTTTACTTTCTATACATGTAGTAGGAGGCAACTAAGGAGGTTATAGGTTGGAGTTGACTGTCTCATCCCATATAGGGTCAAAGTGACTCAAAGCCATGTTGAAGGTGGATGTGTCAGGCGGAAAAGAGCAGATATCGCAGCAATGCTGCAAACCATGACACAACACATTCTGTTCTCCAGACTACATCCTGCTAGTCTGCAGGAGTTTGAGAACAAATGCATAAGAAGAAGAAGGTGAGAAATCATACTAATAACAATCAACTGTGGGTGTCTGTGGCTATGTTGATAGTGCCACAGACAGCGGAAAAAGGTCAAGCATGTTTAACCATTGTTATCTTTGAGGTTAGTGACCATCATGTAGCACGGGAACCTGTTCTCTCATACTGATGGCACATTAGAGATATGTTTACAGATGTCCGCCGTTCGGTGGAAGTGGTAAAAAAACACTGAATGTATTAGTTACCACAGCAAAGTTGGATGTGTGGGCCCATTGTTATGTTATGTTATGTTATGTTATGCTATGTTATGTTCCTCCAGGGCCATAGGCAGTGAATAAAGACAGAAGTGGGACCATTGGCATAAATAAAACAGTGACACAATAGGTTTCGGTTCTCTGGACTACAACCTGCTGGAAATATAGTGGATCCATTGTTCTGCTGCAAGAGAAATCTGGTGGGAGTTTGAGAACAGAAGGAAGAAAAAAGAACCAATCAAATGCTTTGTTGTGAACTGCCACATTGCACTGTTTGTCAGTGCTAAATATCTGTTATGTGTATTTATTTCTAAGTTAGTTCAGTTTGTTGCTTTTACTTATTCACAATCTATATTTTCATGTTATGTGATGTACAGAAAAAACTAAAATTGGTAACATATCATTTACTTTCTCGCTGTAGTCCTTTTCTAGGCAATATAATTACATTCAATAGATTGCCATTGCTTTCTGAATGGTCCGGATGTACAATTTCCTGTGGTGGGGATAAAACTCAATACCTTGGCTTTCACAGATGCGCCCTGTACCACTCCGCCACAGAGTCAGACCTAAATGTCAGACCGTAACAGACCTATATATCCATACATATGATGTACCAGTATGTTTACTGCCTGTACCACTTAGAAAATATAGTTATTGTGAGGTTCTAATTTCTGCATAATTTACTCTACTCATTCACTGCCTTCACTGGTTGTTACTTCATCATCATCAAGAGCCATCTCTATAAGAAAGGTTTGCTGCAAACAGACCTCCATCCTCTGTCACTTGTGTTGGTGGTGCACTCTGATAGACCATTACTTACAGCTTTTCAAATTCTTTTCATTTTTAGACAAGTGAGATCGTTGTCTGCTTATGCTATCTCCACTTTTATGTAATACCATGTTGGGTATAATAGATCTTGCTTTTTACCGTCCAATATTCCACCAGGTTAAACGCTTGGGTTAATATTAACAACCCAAATCTGTGTGAGATAAAACCTTTTGTAAGACATAAAAATGAAATCATGGTTTTGTAAGAAGGCACTCAGAATATGAATTTATGAAGACTGTCTTTTTCATACCTGGCACAAGGACACAGACTAGGTTCCCATGTTTTTTTTTATAGCTGAAGAGCTGAATATTTTAATGATCATATTTAATTAGATTGGATTTTTACTCTCTATCTTTTTTGCAGTTTAATGTGTATATAATTTTTTTCATCAGTTCAATACCAGCTTCGTAGGAACTCTGACTAATCTGGTACACGGGGAACAGTGTGCTAGATATCAGGTCAGTATGCCTATATATTCTTTAAAAAATTATTAATTCAAACACACAATTTGCTGTGAACTAGATAATAGTTGCTGTGAGAAAATTTCCCTCTTATGACAAACAACTGATTGCAGATGTAGAAGAGTTAAAGGAAGGACCAAAAGCTAGTATAGCTGCACCAAATAAAAGTATGCTAGAGATAGATGCTCTGGCCTGATATGTACAAAACATGCAAACACAATCTGCTATTCAAAACAGCTAGCAATATCATATATAATTTTATTACTGCAAGATCTTCTATTAGGGAGTGCTAGAAGGATTTTATAAGCCATGGTAATAAAGGTTGTTTTGCACTAGTGATCGCCACAGGAGTAAAGAATGGATTATTAATTTTACCACAGAGAGCAAAATTCAGCACATACCATACCATGATCTGAGCCCATGCCGTCATGATGGTGAGACCAGTGCTCTAACCATTCAGTCATGTGCTACCACATTACATATTCATGCCAGGAATATAAGGTGGACAGTAGTAAAAGTATTCTTATTCTTTCCTCTGGAACATAGGACTGCACCAGTTGCATTCAATTGATCTCTGTGCTGTCTTCTTGTGTCCATAAGGTCGCATCCTCCACTATTCTTCTTCGGACGTTTATTTCAACTCTCTTCTTTCCCCTCAGATTTCACTCTAGTGCCAAACAAGTTATATTGGTAGGCTTCTTTCTGAGGGTGTCATAAATTTTCTATTTATAACTATATCGACTGAGTGTGTTCTCTCCCACAAATCATTTAATATAAACTGACCATTTAATGCAAAGTGGATGACAGAGACATCTATTGATAAAATATCTGTTGATTTGATATGATTTTCTGTGTTACATACCATGTTTTGGAGCCAACAAGCTAGCAAAATTATTCATGGTTCACCGTCATTGAATCGTCTCAAGAGTAACAGAATGGGAGCTAAAAATAAGAATGATAAAATGCTACATCTGGTATATATTAATGTATGGTTCAGTAACTTGGACAAAGAACAAATAGAAGGCAGAATTGGTGCATGTAAGATGAGGATATATAGAAGAATAGGGAGAACTTCATGGAAAGTGAAGAAAATGAATAATGAGGTTCTGACACTTCATATGAAAAAAAAAAAACTATTAAAGGAAATAAAGATCACAAAAATAAAATATTTTGGACATATTAAAAACATGACATCTTGTTGAAGACCTTACTTGAGGGTAAAGTTAAAGGTTGGCAAGCAAGAGGTAGGCAGAGATACAGATAAGTGGGAGAGAAACATAATGAGATGGACAGGTTACAGTCTAGCAGAGTGCACCACCAAGGCAAGTGAGATGTTGGAGATCTGTTGCACCCAGCCTTTGTTATGGAGACAACACTTAATGATGATGACAGAATGAGAGAGTATACATTCCATGGTTAAACAAATAAGTGTGTGTAAATGTCAGTAGTTGTCACTAGCTGAATATGAATGACTATGATATATGTGCCGTGTTGTTTCAGATCACACACATTCCTGGCACAAACGTATTCCTAGGTCTTGTGAATCATACGTGCGACACAGCAACAGCATTCTGCCCATGTAGTATGGTGAGTTTAATGCAGTCATTCAGCTTTGTAACACTAAGTCTCATTTGTACTACTTTATTACATTTATTATTATTATTATTATTATTATTATAGTGAAGCTCAAACGGTAGATACCACAGCACATCATTGATGACCGAGATGAGTTTTTGAAAGAGAAAGAGAACATGAGGCAGACCAAGACTAAAATGGACACATGCCATCGAAGACCTGAACATGACATTAGAAGAAGCTTGGCAGCTTGCACAGAACTGAGAGGCATACAGAGCGGCAGTGAGGACATTGTTCTGTAAAGAACACACTACATAGAGATAATTGTTATCAGAGCATTAATGCTCCATTTCACAGAATGTTTATAATTTTTTAAATGTCCATTATTTTAATATGATTATTTATACATTTGTGTGTTTGTGCAGTATGATCGTCTATGTTTGAACTGCAAGCGTATGGAGCAAACAGAATGTGAGTGTCCCTGTGAGTGCCCACTGGAAATGAACTTCTGCTCTGGTCAGCTGTTGGACAGCGGTGACAAGTAAGATTTATACTCACAAGATTTTATTAAACAAAGAGAAATAAGTACTCAACATGCATAAAACACAATATATATCAATGCCATGACGAGGCTATTACATTTATGTTAGCACTGGAGTACTGGTCATTTTACTGATCACAGCAATTATAAATTGTCAAAAAAAGGTGTCACATATTTATACAAAGCTCTTAATAAACTTACAATTCTTGTGGAAGGCACTTTCACCAATGTGAAAGGCTTTGGTTTAAGTCCTGGTTACCTTTTTTTGGTACTATGATCGCAGTTCAACCCCCTTTGCACGAATTAATGCGCCTACCTGTGTGATTATTTCCCTTGCCTATGTTTATCAGTTTTATTATCATTTATTAATTTAAATATAATTATATTTAGGGTTAGTGTTAGGATTAGTTATGAAAACATGACTACCACTAACCCTAAAAACGAATATTTCAATTAATTATTGATTATTTATTGATATAATATTTAGATCAATTAAACTACAAAATAAGTAGGTAGGCACTAATGGGAAACAAGAACGAAAACAAAGGTTGGAATCTGATCATAGTACCCCTCTTTTTTGGATTCTCTGTTGTTTATGTTTACACCTCACAATTCAGCATTTCCTTTTTGAGTGCAAAGGCCTACGTCAAGTGGCTAGACCAGAACTATATTCGCTTTGTTCATCTATACAAAACAATTTATATGGAGTTTATCCTAAGAATGCTGAGAGTATTTGCTGGGACAGCTAAAAAACTAATACAGAAGTAGAGATTCACAACAAAGGAAAGCTACGTATCAATATTAGGAAAAAGAAACAGTCCCATTTATTGGTCACTTCAAGAAAAGACAAGGTTTGGAATACAATGTAACAACAGGCAAAACTGAGCGGAAAAGAGGCAGAATATGAGAGAAAATAATGGATAGTTTGTGATTGCAGCATTGTAGTTGTTTTTTTAATATTTTAAAGACAATTTACCGCAGTCTTCCTTTCATTTTAATTCACAACCATAATGTACAAATTAAATTTACGAAATTTGGTAAAATAAAGGCATTTTCATTAGCACACTCTTTGTTTACAGAAACCCAAGCTGTCCACATGACCCGGAGAGAGAAAAACTGGCTGTGTCAGAGGTTAACTTCAAAATAGAACTTGAACAATGTTTTCAGCCTCAGTGTGATAAGAGAAAAACTAAAATGTAAGTTCAGTCTTCAGTTCTATATTTTATATCTTTTATTTATAGTCACTACTTCAGAACATTATGTGGAGTTGAAAATACATTTTCTGACATGAAAATAGGAAGAAATAAAGAAACAAGAAAATGAGTCAATAGTAATAAAAATAAGATGAAGCTGCCATTATTATGTCTAGCATTTTAAACTAGGAAACGGTTATGAAGTTTTGCTAATCACCGGATACATACATGACACATGAGAATCGTCCTTTTGACCAAAAGGCCTTTACTAAAAACACATTCATAACATAATGAGTAACAATGACACTATATACACTAACATGTGAGTGGTTGTTGTCATTACCCCCAGAAATTGTGAGCAACTTGCTCTTGCTCTTCCTATCTGCAGTGGGATAGTTCTTCAGTTTTCCTTCATACCCAGGAGACTTTCTACTTAATGTAATGTCTGCTGAAGAAACCTTCTACTCGAGGGGGTTCTATGTTGCGAGATGAGCTGGTATTTTTCCTGGGTCACGCATTTTACCTCCAACGAGGCACTTCACAGCCGGCGAACTATTTCTTGTGTAAGAAGACCATTCCATTACCATACTTTATGTCTCTAGATCTCAGGCCTAATTTCATCTGTATGAGCCCTGTTTGGAACTAGTGACAACTGAATTAGACTTAGAGTTGATACACCTTCCTAGATGAGGTTCTGCTTTGCTAAACATGCCAGGCATTTTGGATTTGACCTGTGCATTTCACACGCACTCGTCTACTTGAGTTGGCCTTCCAATTCATCATCAAGCACTGTTTGTGTTTGGACTCTTTACCATTGCATTTATCAGCCAAAGAGGTAGGTTGATTATGCCTATTTCTGGCGAGGAGTTTTGGAATTGACGAACAAATCTCATGTAAGAAAAACATCATTCCCCCATGTGCCCTTAGGTTTACTCTGTATGAGCAGTGTTGGGCAACGGCGACAGTCATGTTCGACTAGGTATGCTATGTCCTCAAAAACAAGGACTTGCTTCTGTCTTCGTTGCCTACAGGGTCAACACTGCTTCCTTCAGATTTGTGAACAATATGCGCTCCCTCACATTTGTTTGATGCTTTTCCCTTGTGCAATGGGGAGCTCTATTCAAAGCTTTTTTCCATATCCAGTACATGGCCAGGTTGGTGTTTCCAATACCCGAATCATGGCTCCTATTATAAATGGGGTCAATTGTGGTGAGACATCTGGGCTTCTGTGTGTTCTTGACCATGAACAAAAATTCTTCTGACCGATCTTGTGTTGGACAATTGTAATTGCATTGCCATTCTATCATTTCCCATACATATTGTTTCCCTTTAGTGCATGTTGCCTTCTCCAGAGGCATTCAATATGTACTCTACGGGACATGATCTCTATACCATAGTGACATCTAACATATCAGGACAACAACATTGGCTGCACTTCCAATGTATCTGCATTTTGGCCGCCTAAGGCAGAATGTCCTGCATCACTGTGTGTCTACAGTGTTGGTGGCTGCGTCAGTGTAGAGTTGTCAAGAGATATTGCTTGTCTCTTTGCCGTCTCTTACTACAAGCAACCATGTTTTCCAGTCTTTATATTATTATTTTTTCCCATACAGTCTCTTTTATGTGGCTAAAAAACAGCATTCTTGTTTTAATGTTTACCTTTAGCATTCTGCATTAAAATTGTGTAATTTTCCCCTGCCACTGCATTTTTTTTCATTACACATTATTTATGGAGGATATTTGGGAAATGCAATAACTTTTTTGTTTTTAAAGCTTTTTGTATAACTTTTGTGTGTAGAAATAAAGGAATGGCTACTGAATGTAATGATGTATGTTTTGTTGGTGTGTGTGTGTGATATGTAAGAAAATGAAGATAAAAAATAATTAAAAAAAATGGGAAATGTGTGACACACCAAACCTACTCTTGCCCAATATATTCAATTTATGATAAAAAGCTGCTAAATGCAGCAATCTCATAAATTGTGTTCTCTGGTATCATACCTCGGATGTTATTTCATAACCAAACTAAGGTGTTCATATAAATGTCATCTGTAAAAACAAACAAAACACACCTAACTCATGTTACAGACTAGGCCTAATATTTCTGTAAACTTCTTGCATTCACAGGCATAAACTTCTTGCATTCACAGGCATACAGCTAAATGAAAATGCATATGCTATTTCTGATGTCATTTTTCATGACTAAACTAAATGTGTTCATAATATCAACTGTGAAAACAAATGAAACTCACCAATCTCATGTTATCTGCCAGGTCTAATATTTCTACAACTTTGTAATGAATGTGCGCTAATCAACTATATTAACAATACATTTGTTTTACACACACACTTAACAAAGAATCTGGTTCTGGGAAACTATCTGCATCTGTGAAACCAAGCAATTCAGAATCAGAATTAAAAAAAAATTCCTTAAAAATGGCTGCCGTTCCGAATAATTTTGCAGAAAATAATTCACAATAATTGTATCGGACGTCACCATGCTTAGAATACTAGCAGAAATGGAAATAAATTCTACTTTTGATTCCTGTGTTGTCCGGAAGTATTGTTGTAGTTTACTTTCTGTTAATTCCTTGTTGATAGACGTGCATAGCAACAGGCGGAATATTCCACCTTCAGTAGTTAAAATACAGGTTACGAGCAAACTCCTTAATTTAATATCCTTCACATCTTGTAATTTGTCTTTTTTCAATGTACATGTAAATTGCAAGTGCACATTCTCATAAAATTTGATTTAAATTTCATGGACGACTGAATGAACATTGTTGACCCTTAGGAGTCTACAGACTCTAGATTAAGAACCATTGTAATTGCAAATTGACACAAAAATGGTAGTACAACAGCAGAAATTTATTGGCTGTAATCACATGATAAATTTTTATGGTTATACTCCAGCTAATGTAAAAAAATAAATTGAAATTTTGTCATCAGGGACTGCATGGGTGTTGTTGATTGCCAGTGGTGCCAAGTGCAGAAGGATGGAAAGACTTCCTTGGAGTCTCCTTACTGTGCCTCACAACGCATCTGCTTTGGTGGGGTTGTTGGAGCACACTCTCCTTATGGAGATGAAATTAACGGTGAGTTTATTACTTGTATAGAATAACAAGAAGTTTTGAGAAATGATAATATAGGTGCACACTAATGGTCATATTCGGTTCAAGCCCTGTGCACAACCTGGAGTTTATTACCATAGAATTTGGTTGATCAGAAGTGGCCAGAGAAAGACGCAAGGATACGACAAGAAACAGAAAAGAAATGAACAAAACTTGACTGCTTTTCTACATTCTTATTTTTCTCTGTCCATGATATTCATAGAATCCATCTGTGGCACTTCATTTCAATTTATTTATCCTTTTTGATATTGTCTTGTATTTCTTTTCCACATAGATGTTAGAAAAGATAACGGGATAGAGTTCTGACTACACTGCCTATGAAATAAGAACTATTAGCCTTTACTATGCAAAATATAAATTATGTAACTTTTCCCTGTATGCCAGATTGGTTTTTTGCAATTTTATATGAAATGACTGACTTATGTATTCGTGTTCGATCTTCTAGGCGTATTATATTTATAAATATATTTCATAACCAAACTTCAATAAGACCTGGAGAGAAGGCAAGCTACCAGTCAAAACATGTTTTTGTAGTGATTTTAATATTGATTTCTAAAATTATGGATTTGTTGACACATCATGGTGTATATTAGTAATTGCATAACTTTAATCACTTTCTCAGTTGAGCCTGACAGTCCAGAGTCTGTGGGTGTAAAGAGCACTCCAGTTGGGCCGGTAGCTGGAGGGATCATGGGCTGCTTTCTATTGCTGGCACTGGGAGTCTACTGCTATCGCCATCATGTGCACAGACATAGTCACCACTATATCAGTACGTTGCCTGACAATACTAACAGAATTTCTCACTACTACAATGATGAGGAGCAAGAAGCAGCAGAGGATGTTAGTGCTGGAGAGTGTAAGTTTTTCAGCTGTAATTTTATCAAGAGTTTGTTATTTGATAGGATAGCTAGAATAGTTATAGGTAGTTTAGATATTAGAACTGGTGGTTCAGTTGCTATAATTGGTGGTTTAGTTGCTATAATTGGTGGTTTAGTTACTATAATTGGTGGTTTATTTGCTATAATTGATGGTTTAGTTGCTATAATTGGTGAAGTTACTATAATTGGTGGTTTAGTTCTTAGAATTGGTGGTTTTGTTGCTATAATTGCTGGTGTAGTTGCTATAATTGCTGGTTTAGTTACTATAATTGGTAGTTTCGTTAATATAATTGGTGGTTTATTTACTATAATTGTTGATTACGTTACTATAATTGCTGGTTTAGTTATTATAATTTGTGGTTTAGTAGTTTTAATTTGTGGCTTAGTTGCTATAATTGGTGGCTTAGTTCTTAGAATTGGTGGCTTAGTTCTTAGAATTGGTGGTTTAGTTTTCTATAATGGGTGGTTTAGTTGCTATAATTGGTGGTTTAGTTGCTATAATTGGTGGTTTTGTTACTACAATTGTTTGTGTAGTTGCTATAATGGTGGTTTAGTTGCTATAATGGTGGTTTAGTTGCTATAATTGGTGGTTGTTTTGCTAATAATGGTGGTTTTGCTACTATAATTGGTGGTTTGGTTCTTAGAATTGGTGATGTAATTGCTATAATTGGTAGTTTATTTGCTAGAATTTGTAGGCTTTAGATGGCTTTAATCTCTTAGTTTTTGTAGTTGGTCTCCATCATTCTTCTATTGCATTTCTCCCATTTTTACAGGAGGCTGCACTTTTGATTGCAGTGTCATGTATCCCTGTTTCATGCAGTGTCTTTTCATGTATCATGGTTTATGTTCAAAGCTTTCATTGTATTAGTCATTATTGAGAAGTGAACACACATTCCATTTATCTAAAGTGAGTGGGAAATAGTTTTCCCTGCTACTGAATGTCTCTTGGATGAGAAAATGACTTGTGCTGAAGATTTTGATTTCCATGAGGAATAGTTGCTGTGCAAAGTGACCTCACTTTAATGTTGGATTTTCTTGTCTCACATGCTCTAAGCAATCTACACCACACATGGAAATCACGTTCATGCTCATCGGGCCGATAAATTGTTGTGCGTCATTTACTTAATCTGCTGAAATTCAAATGTTTTGTGTATTGGTAAATGAGAACATCCACACGATAGATATAATAATAATTGAGAAGAACTGTAGACTGATAGCCAGGATGCAAAGGAATATGCATTGGTCTCGTGCAATTCCACCAGGGTTAGGAGATAACCGAGATACTGAATGCACTTCCTCATGATTGTTTCAAAACTCATGCGAATAAATTTTTCCATAGCATTTTATGAATTGTGTCTGGGCAGTGAAGAATGAGATTGTATGAAAACTGTATGAATAAACGCTTTCATACACACACCACTACTCGCAGCACCAGTGCAAGACAATGGCCTGCCTGGATTGCCGGGTTCTCAGGTCCGAAAGATCATGAAGGCAAAACCAATGAGCAAGAAAGGCAGATCTATTGAGTACATGTGGAGGTAACAGTGCTTACTCATGTGCAAGAGTAAGTGAGAAAATTGAAACCATAACACAAGCAATGTTCATGCCTGAGAGACAGCTTGCAGGTGTCTTCTGGCAGCAGGTTACCATACCATCCCGATATGAAGTAAATATGGGTAGAAACGTATACTTGGACATACATTTTCATGATGTCTGTGGATGAAACATCGACCAAGAGGGTGAACCAACTGGTCCAATTTTTACTGTTTGGGCAATTTCTTATACCAGAACCAAGCTGACATTTGAGATAATCAGTACCCAAGGATACGGGGCAGTGGAGTCTAATGACATGATACTAATTCACTGATAGCGGAACACCTAGTATGAGATGGATGTGATTGATCCAACTCTAAATCTCTGCTCACCTCCCCCAAAGCTGCCACCCAGAGATACGTTTTGGCCTGCAAAGTCCAAGGGCACATAAACCGTCTATACGCAGAGCAGATACTCACTCTTTTGCATGATAACTTAGAGAAAGGCTGTCACAGGCTAGGGAAGCTTTCCTGAAAAATAGTCATGCCAAAATTGGATGTGCTGGGTTAGAAGTTGCAAACAACACAGTTCTGCAATAAACCAGCAGTACACTGTACTTCACGCTCTCCAGCAAAAACCACACTATTTTGTGCTGATTATCAGATAGCGAACGAAGAAGAAATTTGATCTGCTTAATTTAACAAATAAATGCTGAAGGAAATGCATGTACATTGACAGTTATTTGAAAGTATTTCATGCTTTGATTTAGAAAATTGCCACATAGAAACATGAGTAAACTAGTCAACTCTTTATAAAGTATTTGATGATGTTAATTTAGTTTTTTTAATTTTCACCAGGCCACACCAATTTTGTTCTAGCATCCTTTGAGAATCCAGCCAGCATGTCCCCATATAGAGTAAACACATCATACCGACGACCAGCAGGGGGTGACAGTGACCATGGCTACAGTACTATGACGCCACATGAGGATAGCGAACATGCTTCCATGCCCTGCCTAGATCCTTTGTCTATAGGCAAAGATCGGTTCAGGCCTATGGGTCACTCTCTTTCAGTTTGTAAACCTCCAGTTCTTCCACCTCCACCTCAGTCGTTGTCACGACGCAGCCGTAGTCCAACACCTCCACAGACTTGGCTATCTACCACAATATATACATCAATCCCAGAACAGACAGTTCTTCCTTTTACTGGAGTCAGTAGCAGTATTGTAGGTCAAACAGTAGCTGGACCTGATAAAGGACCTCATAATATATTAGCTAATGTTCAGGTACACATGGTGGACACTCATTGATATGTGTTTTTTCCAGTTTTAATACAATTGTGTCAAGCTGTGTTCATTATCAACACATGTAATGGTCAGAGTTTAACAACTCACGCCATCAAGACATCACATACGGAAACTATAAAGTTGTAAAGAATTATTTTTTAAACGACCACATTTTCTGGAGGTTTCAGAAATTCATTCAACAACTTGGTGTTTTGTTGTCTGATGTGACTCAACATTGAACAAAATAAATGAAGACAGTCTTCATCAATATGGAACTAGCAAGTGTTATTGCAGACATATATGAAATCAAGTCTTATTGGAGATGTTGAGTAGCAGAAGTCTGGTTCATGATGTTAAACAGTAGAAGTCTGGTTCATGATGTTAAACAGTCAAAGTTTGGTCAAGATGTTAAACAGTAGAAGTGTGGTTCATGATGTTAAACAGTAGAAATCTGCTTCATTATGTTAAACAGTAAAAGTCTGGTTTATGATGTTAAACAGTAGAAGTTTGGTCAAGATGTTAAACAGTAGAAGTGTGGTTCATGATGGTAAACAGTAGAAATCTGGTTCATGATGTTAAACAGAATTCTGGTTCATGATGTTAAACAGAAGTCCAGTTCATGATGTTAAACAGAAGTTTGGTCCATGATGTTAAACAGAAGTTTGGTCCATGATGTTAAACAGTAGAAGTTTGGTCAAGATGTTAAACATTAGAAGTGTGGTCCATGATGTTAAACAGTAGAAGTTTGGTCAAGATGTTAAACATTAGAAGTGTGGTTCATGATGTTAAACAGTAGAAGTTTGGTTAACGATATTGAACATTAGAAATTTGATTTGAACTGTTAAACAGTAGAAGTTTGGTTAAGATGTTAAACAGTTGAAGCGGGATTCATGATTTTAAACAGTAGAAGTAGTGAAATATCTGATTATATGCAACTCTGTTGCTCATTTGTTGAGAATAACAAAATAACTACAATGTCAGCTGGAAAAATTTGTCACCTTGTGAGTGGCCAGATTAGTATGAACATGATATATGATGCCAAAACAGTGTCAGAGAAATTGTCTCCTAGTATATTAAATCTTGATGTACAGAATGGTTACATTAAATGGAAATAAAATAAAGAAGACTTCAAAACATTAATGACATTTTATATCATACATGCCCCAAGAAGGTGATAAAAATGTTGCATAGAATTATCAACCAGGGAATATGGTGATGGTTCAGATGACAACCCCTCCCCAAAATGTCTGAAGACATGTAATCTCCACTGATTGCCAATGATCCTGCTAGTGATAAATTAAAAACATGGAATAATTAATTTTTGCAAATCACTTAAAAAAAATAATTGAACATAACATTTTTTTCAAAAGACATTTCAGTCAATACGTATGACCTATCAAATGTGTATAGACATCATGTGAGGAAAATCAATCACTTTCATACAACTTGTCTCAGAAAAGTTATGAGCATTAGATGGCAAGATATGATTCCAGATACCACTGTCCTTGATAGATCTGGTATCCCCAGCATTGACACTATCCTGATGCAGACACAGGTTTGTTGGGCAGGTTATTTGGTACATATGCCAGACCAGCACCTGCCAAAGATACTTCTCTATGGTGAGCTGGAGAAGGGCACACGATATCAAGGTGGCCAAAAGAAGCGCTACAAGGACTCATTAAAGACCTCACTGAAAGCCTTTGAAATAGACCAAGATTCTTGGGAAGAACTTGCACAAAATAGATCTACATGGCGCTCTACAGTCAAAAAGAGGGCACCATCTTGTGAAAAGAGGAGAAATGCAGCAGCTCAACAGCAGAGAGTAGCTAGAAAGTCAAGAATAAACCAAAATCCGTCTACAGTGGTCATTGCATGCCCGAACAAGGACATTTACAACTCAAATAAGGCTTATTAGCCATCTACAAACTATTTGACATGGGCATAACTGAATTTTCCAAAGTGGATGTAACAAATGGTCATCATTACTTGTGATGGACGAACACACATGACCTATCAATCCTAGCCCGTGGGCCTCCTAGGTTGTTCACACATCCTTGGGTGGACATGGACAAGGATTTTGAATTGTCTCTATCCTTGTATATGTTATCAGTCTCATTCCATGTAATTTCCATCTCTATCAGAATATGGTCACGGTTTCTCTCCATGTGGTTTCTACGTCTTCCCCGTTTTAAACATTATTCTCACATTCCATGTGCCAATTTGAGTAGGGCTTTGGTACTGAGAAGAGATTCAGTCCTGCAGCATTCAGCTTGCTTTGGCTGTTTGGCTTGAACATTATATTCTCGAACCCCTTCCTTTTTCAGGGTAAATTTTGAGTCACGTTTCTGTAACTATGATTTTTTTTTTATACCTCTTACGAGACCTATTACGACACCCAAATAGTGGCCTTATTGGGGAACACTTTTACCAAGATAAAAATACAAGACACAACGGGTAGAAAATAGCACTGTCTATAAGCATAACCCTGAATGATGTTCTGTTCTTGATAAAGGATTTTTGGACGAAACATAAAATTTGTGTTTTTAGTGATTTTAAAAATTCATTACTCAAATGTTTAACCTTTTGCTTACATGGGTTAATCCAGTCGTACCCGTAAGGAGGTATCTATTGTAGAGGAATATTTAATATTGCATCAGTTCAGACAAGTGTCTCCACAGATAGTTGCCCCATTCCTACCAACTGAATTAAATTGTCAGTGGTAGAACACCACATACATAAAATCTGCTGCAACAATTCATTATTTTCTATAACTCAAAATGTTTTGATATTCATTTTGAACTGGTAATGTGGAATTGATAATACCAGGGACTCAATACTTAAGACTGACAGTTGCAATCCATATTTCTCAGATGGAGTATGGACTAAATCAAGACAGTAACCAATTACAAGATACATAGCTGCAATAAAAATAATAAAATTATTCAATCATCATGTTTCATCTGTTATTGATATTTTAGGGACCACACTTATATGTTCAGTAACATGACCAGTGCAATATGAATGGCATGACTTCCATTACACTCAAACAGTATCCTAGTTTGGACGATTTATTATTTTATGATGGTCTTGCTAACCCATCTACCACAGAAGCTGGCACAATGAAATTAATCCTCATAAACCTGTACATCAAATACATTAATAAACTCAGTCTAAAGTTAATATTCTCAATGGTACGATCACATATCACGGGCATACCAAATATTTTGCCTATTTCTGAAATGTGGGCGAAGTGAGATGTTATGCATAGCTTCATTCCAAGTTTGTTATAATGTGCACAATTTTCCGTCAATGAAATAACGTCACTAGCAGACTGTGTTGCCAGAAAAACAAAATGACTAATTTTAGTGGAGATTAAATTAGGACACTATGTACACCAGAGGAGAAGGGATTATCCCAGAGTTTAGGAGGGGGGGGTGGGTGTTAGGGGTAGGGTTAGACCCCTTATGGTTTGTATTTATAATTATTTCAAGATAAGAAATGGGAGGAAGGTATTTATTTAGTCGGGTTGTATGGATGGGAACATGCTGGGGTTAGGAAGGTAGGGCTGTATTGTCAAATTAGGCAGATGGCTAGTATTCTCAATTCTGCTAATAGTGCACCCTTATCAATCGAAAGCTAATTAAGCATGGATACGGCAACCATTTCATTAATAGAAATGAACCAGAAGAGTGATGTTTCAATCTACTAGATAATTTCAGTCGACAATGACATCACAAACTACTAAAAAATTATGAACGGAGCAGATTACTTAATAACTGTGAGCACGGTAGGCCCATGGTATGCGATCTCAATAAGTGAATATGTGTTACATACACTTACTGCTAGTAATAAAAAGATAATAGAAATAATTTATAATCGAAAGAATAAGGATGAAAATGTTTGATGTTATGATCTAAGATCTCTTGTCAGAACAAACATGTAACAATTAGATAATAGAGAATCACACAAAAAAATATTTAAAAAAAATGTGTATTTCGTATTATTTTCTTCTAATTAAATATTTGTTCTGGTTAAGATTTTTAGATCAAAATATCATTTTCATCCTTATTCGTTTTATTATAACTTTCTATTCTCTTTTATTAGTAGTAGTAGGTTTATGAATCACATAGTTACTTATTTGCAATATTTACTTGTGTATATTTGTGTTACTACAGTCCACATATGATTGTCAGAACTTCTCCTCAGAATTTCTGGTAATTATATCAACTCATTTTAAGAATGGCATTCAAGATTGACTTTGTCATTCTGGTAAATGATCTCCTATTTCTGTATGTTTTTGATAAATTGATTTATCTCTAGTGAAATTAATGTTTCAGGAAGCATGGGTTGCTAGTGTTTTCTAGGTCCTGAAGTGCTAGTATTTCTATGTTATTTTCTAAGTGTTATGATAGGTTGTAATTTGGTTGTTGCCAGGTTGAAATTATTATGGCCAAAGCATAGAGGAGCAGAATGAAATATTTTGTTTAATTAAAATGACAGATGATTAATGAGAATTGCTTTCTGTCATTTATGGAATAAAATGTTGACATTTTATGGTAAATGTTTTTATAAGACACTGTGACAGAAGAAATTGTTGTTGGGAAAGTCAGAAATATGAAATTTGTGTGAGCTAAATATATAATACAATGTCCCAAGTAAAACACTTAGATCTGAGTTTTTCTGCTTCAATAACCCAACATATGGGTGGAGCAGGTAAATCTGTGATGTTTTTAAAAAAAGATTTCTTTAAACTGGACACAGATCAAGTAGAGATATTGCGTCTGTTTGACCTGTATTTAGCAATAACCGAAAGGTGAATGAATAATAGCAACACTTATCTGCCATGCATATTGTATGAGATGACTGAGGAGGTTTGAGGGTGAGGTTGTCTGTCCTATCTCATAGTGGTCAAAGTTACCCAGAGGTCATGCAAAATTCAGATGTGTCATTGCCGAAAGGCGTAGATATCACAGCAAAGCTGTAAATCATGACATAGCTCACTCTGCTCTCTGGACTACATCCTACTAATCTGCAGGAGTTTGAGAATTAACAAAGTAGATCTGTTCTTACGAGATTTCTTTAAACCTGACAGATCGAGGAAAGATTAACTTGATGTAGTCCAGAGATTGGAAGGAGGTGTGTCATAGTTTACAACTTGACTGTAATATCTCTGCCTTCCAGTCGTACTCTCTCTACTTCAGCATGGCTTTTGGGTTGTTGTGATCTACAGGATTGAACAGTCAATGTCACCTCAAAAATATCTTTAGGTGTCTCTTACGACATGTTTGGTAGGTCACAGTCCTCCTATTCTTTGCTCTCTTTTTTTTTTACCCTTGCAACACAAGCAGTTGATCAATATGCTATTTACTATTTCTACTCAGTGGTAAAATAATTGAATTTCACTGAATTCACGTTTGTTTTATTATATTATAATTTTTGTGTGTGTAAATAATTTGAGTTTGACAATTTTTAAAGCCTATATTTTGGCCATATATAGTTCCAACAAACTGGCAACATTGTACTGTGAGGTCTTTATCAATGGAGATACCTATGTTTTATTTTATGAGATTGTTTCACACAACATTAGCAGTGATTTGTTGGTGAAATAAATATCACGTATATCTGTTGGATGTATGGTCGCAAATAAGCTGCATTGATGAGTAATTGGTTTTATAATATGTCTGTACTGGTGTATGTTATTTCTCAGGGATAGTGTCAACAAAATAAAATAAATTAATCTGACATTTTATATTCGGTTGCGTCCGTTGTTTGTGGTACAAAAGATATGTGTATCTTGTGACATGGATTTAATTTGAGTGCTGTAATTATATATTTTATAAAATTGTGTATTTGTTTTGTGTCTGAAACTTTTAGCTGTAAAAAAAAATAATTCTTCCAATTTAATATCACATGTAAACTGTAATCACTAATTATTATTTTAATGCAGGGATGGAGAACCTTTAGCCTGTGGTGTCATTTGGTTTGTCCTGTCGAAGAAACCTAGGTTCGACTAAACATTTCATTAATCTAGGGTCTTGTTGTATAGCACCATAAATTTACATGAAGTGAATTATAAAAATAACGTACATACATGCCTCACCTAAGAAAAGCAGCGTGAGCTATCAAATTAAGGGTGAGTTACTTAAATATTTGGGGAATATTGCAGGCTAATTTTTAAGTTGATAATTTTGTGTGGCATGTGAATGATTTTAATAATTAACAAATAGTCATTATATATATATATATATATATATATATATATATATATATATATATATAGGCCAGATTTAATAAAAACTTTATACCAAAAATGAAATGTTACAATAACAGCATGCTAGTTATACAAAGCATAACAAGTCAAAATTCAACTTTTCAACTTTGTGTATGAGAGTCCTAAAATGGTGAAGCTGGTTCTTGGAGTCATGTGATGTGATCAATAAGAATTGTGAGATTTTCTCTGATGTTCTTCTTTGTAGAATGTGTTTTCAAATTCATAATTTTTCATTGTACATATCAGTGTTTATTTTTATTAAAGTCATGGGAAATGAGCAAATGTGAAATATTCAGATCTGAACTTCAAGTCACAAGAATTCATGAACAATTCTATATAACCACCTTGGACATCTACACATCATTTCATTCACTAACGTTTACCAATTTCAATTTTCAAATAAATGTTTTAAAAATATATATGATAAAAAAAGTAGTCCTGTTTCTGGGGGAGGGAGAAATGGACCCATTTACTGTAGGAATTTTTAATACTGAGACTGAAATGCTGTATGCAAAAACTAGGATGACATACATAGAATGGTGTGTTCTGTGTATGTTAGTGTGTGGATGGTGTGTTCTGTGTATGTTAGTGTGTGGATGGTGTGTTCTGTGTATTTTAGTGCGTGTGGAGAGAATTGACTTGATTGTACTTGGGTTACCCTATGTGTAATCCATCTCTCTCAATACAACAGTGCACAGCCTGCAAAGAGTATTACTTATAGCATTTAACTCACAGCTTAAAGAGAGAAAAGAAGGGTACTGGTCACTCCCCCTAATAGTTGCCTACCGCTTAGTATATGAAGAGTTATATTCATCCCCAACTGTAGGTTGCTGCAGTGAGATCTACCTTTATCTTTAAAGAAATTATTTTCAGGGATCTGTGAAAAAATACAACTATACACCAGACAATTCTGTATCGAACCAGTGATGTCTTGAACACACTACAAATAGCCGAACAAAAATGCCATGGAGACCTCTCTTGCAGCAGCCTGACAGCTACCTTTATATGGAACACACCACCCCCACCCCCTTTATAAAACATATAGCTCTGAGAGTTAGACATAGTGTTTATTCTTTCATTTATTCTAGAAATAAAGGAAACTTGTGTCCTCATGGTGTGAAGAACAAAAATACTATTGGTGGTGGATTTAATTCTGTGTTTTTCTCCTATTCAAGTTATCAATTCCGTTCATTGTTTATGTTGTCCCTAGAATCTGTACATTTTGTGATAATATTTACAGTGTTTTACAACAAAATATATGTACATACTATGAAAATAATTGCATTAGTGTATGTCAGCTGAATTTTTTATAAATTTGTTCAGGTAGTTAAAGTAACACTGTAAGTTGAATGAGTGTAAGACTGAGGTAGAACTGAACACAATATGGTAAATAAATATAAGGAAAAGAAGTTTCAGATAGCAGTTTTATGTGAAACATACACAGAATCCATGCTGAGACCAAAAGATCTTTACCAAGATATTAACACATACACAGAAAATGGAACAAAAGTAGAGCAGACTAATGGTGGGAAACTGACTGATCTGAGAATAAGTAGCACAAAAAGGTGAATGTAAGCTGAGTTGTGAACCAGCATTGTAGTACAAGGTTGTCCATAAATATTTAGCTGCATGGTTGGTGGCTGACCAGAAACCATCTGACTAGCGTTGCTTGCTACATTTGCTCAGTAGCATCCTTCAACCTTTCCAGAGCATGAGTTCGGGCACCGTACTCACTTGTGGATGCGATTGGAAAAATGTGAAGTATTAAATGTAACTTTTCATATTTCCACCATATTCTTTATTTTGTAATTTTCTATTGCCATATTTATCAGTTTCAATCATATAGCACCACATAGTCTTTGTTGTTTGTTGTTCTATTTTTAGTTTGTCTCGTCACATCTTGATGAAGACACTGTGACAGAAGCTTCTATTCCTTTGATTTGTTCCCCGCGTAAACCTGCTATTCATCATATATATATATCTATATATGTTTGTTTGTTTGTTTTCAAACTCCCACTGGATTTCTATTAGCAGAACATTGGTCCTACTAGAGATTTTCAGCAGGATGTAGGGTGTAGTCCAGAGAATAGAAATGCTTTGTGTCACCATTTTGTTTGAGCCAGTGGATAACACATTAGACTTTCGTGGTGGTAACTTAATATGTTCAGAGTTTTACTACATCCAATGAATGGTTGACATACGTAACCATTTCGTTAGGTTAGTCGTACAAGAGAATTTTTCCCATTCACCAACCTCAAAGCTTACCATGGTCAAACATGCTTGAATATTTCTGCTACTGTCTTGCGTCTTATAGATATATCCACAGACGCTCACTTTTCTTATTTTTTTTACTGTAGGTTGTGCAGGCACTATAGCCAGTTTCTACAGCTGATGACAGTTGTACACTGCATTCAAATGAAGTTTTATATTTGGTCTTAATGTTTGTCAAATCATTACTCGTTGTAACATTGAATATACTGCTCATGTTAATACACTGCTATTGTAACAGTTGTTGAACAGCTCATTGTTACTCACCATTTGTATGAATTTCTCATTAGTTATTTTACAAATTGCATTCTCTCCCCCCCCCCCCCCCCCCAAACTGAAGATCATATATACAGATTTGCTTATTATATGCTTATTATGTTCCCATATAACCGGCAGAAATAAGAAAAAATAGATCTGCATAATCATTATCATTAATTAGTACTTTTGAAGAAATAATGGTCATTTCTTCAACACCCCTCTATCATGTGATGTCGAGTTCCCTTTTATAGATCATTCAAGAGTCACAGTGTTAGACCATTCACCAAAGGTATAAATAGGCATTATGTGTCAATATCATTCTCACCACCATTACTTTCCCAGGAGAGCCAGTAGCCATTTATTTTTGTCTGAGTTGACCAAGGAGAACCGTTGGTGATTAAAATCATATTCTTAGTGAAACTGTCCATTGATTCTCATCTAAAATATGAGTCTCCAGCAGGAGACAATCATACTAGGAAATACTAAATGAGGTAGAAAAGTTACTAAAAAGTACCTAACTAACAATAGTAAAAAATTAATAACAAACAAAATATAAATCAAGGACAATTCTCTACGTTGCGATCCAACCGGGGCTTTTTTTCAAGAAACAAATTACAATAAAAAACACACAGTTCATGATACTAGATAATAAAGACATGATACTAGAAATCAATTAACATTTTTAATATGCTATCTGAATTTTAAGGAGGTTCACTTGCCATAGAGCAAGCTGACATCTTCCTGTTCAGTTTGCCAGTATTCCTCTCTGAACACACAACACAACTTTGTTTGTTCATACTTTGACATGTTGATTATGCAAATAGTTACCATAAGTTGATTGATTTTGTTTCTCCCAATGTGCAAGCAAACCTTGTTTACTGTACAGTGAAGTTACAACACAGGGTCTCTAGAGAGAATCTATGCATGTTATACATCAACCATATACTGGTTCTGTTTCTCTTTGCTGTCTTGTGGCTTGTTTGTTTTTACTTGTTTATTACCATTCATATATTTTATCAACCCAACTCATGAAATTGTTGATGCTAATTTGAATGAATTGAAGCGTATCATGTAGGACATTTGTTTTTATGTTTCTGTTCTTTTTCTATTATCTGCATTCATTCTCAAACAAACTGCACATTAACAAGATGCTTTCTTATTTTCCTGTATTTACTACTGATAACCAACAAGGAAGTGCATGCAATTTCCACCAGGGAGCATGAAGTTTGATGCACTGCTAGTTTCACAGATTTAATACAATGTGGTATTTTGCACCTTCTGGCCCAGCATATCTGTTTTTCACAAAACAAGATGCATTTTGGAGTATGTAGCATCATGAATTTACAGCTTGGCATACAACCTGCACCATTTGGCCTAATACATCAGACTTCAGCATGGCTTATCCGTTATGTTAATATATGACATGGGAGGTCAGCAGCCACTACCCCTTCTCACTCCTCTTTCTGCCCCCATCAAGGGTAAACATGGCATGTCACAGTGTTTCTGTTCTTTATTTCCCTTTCGGGTTCAGACAACATGAGAAATTATTGGAATGCAGATGAATGGTTTATAGATTGATAATGATTTTGAGTGAAACTGGTCTTGAGTTGTGCATATAAAGTATAGGTGGATGTCCCACCCTAGAGTGAGCCTTGCATGAGACTAGTATGCATATATACACACTTCAAGTGAGCAATTTGCTTTTGTAACCGTTTGTTACATATAGATTCTTATGAGGGGAACAATGATTTGAAAGAGAAGAGCTGGGTATTTTGATTGTCAAGGTTGAGTAGAAGAGAGACTGGTTCGTTAATGAGGCAAGGATGAGTAGATTACCACCCTTTGTGTCCCTTGGTCCCAGACCTATTTTCTTCTGTATAATCCGTGTTGGCAACAGTGAAAGTCGAATTAGGGTTGATACACCTTCCTAGACAAGGTGCTGCTTTGCCAAACATTGGGGGAGGGAGGGGGGAGGAGGTGTCATCTGGGATTTTATCTGTGCATTTCTCACACACTTGCCTTGTCCATCTGTGGTTGTCTTCCAATACATCACCAGATGCGATCTGTGTTTTGACTCTCTGCCCTTCCATTTATCACCCAAAGAAGTAGGTAGATTGCACCTAACCAGACAAGGAGCTTTGCATTCAACAAACAAATCTCGTGTAAAGGTATCATTGCCCTCTGTGCTCTTGGGTACTGAACCAAATTCGCCCTACATGAACCATGTTGGGCAATGATGACAGTCGAGTTAGACAAGGTTTGTGATGTCCTCAGAGAGAAGGTCTTCATTGTCACAGCATCTGAGTCAGAGTATCAACACTTCTTCAGACAGAATCTTTGAATATTGTGCTCCCAGACATTTGTTCAATGTTTGTCCTGTTTGCAATGGGTAGCTGTATTCAAAGCTTTCTTATATCTATACCCAGAAGTGCATGTTTAAGTGAGTGTATCTAATACCTGAGGCATGACTCCAACTTGCAATGTGGTCATTTATGGTGGGACATGCAGACTTCTGTGTATTCTCGAGCATCAAAATCACTTCTGCCAGTCAGTTTCATGCTAGACAATTGTAGCTTCGCTGCCACTATATTTTTCACATACACAACGCTGCCCTCTACTGTGTGTTGCCTTTTCTATATTCAACTTGTACTTCTGGGGTCACCATAACTTAGCGAGATCTACCGATATCGGGACATTGCCCCTCCCCTTCCAATATTTCTGCAATTTTGGCTGATTGAGACAAAATGCAGAGATGCCTTTCACTTTGTGCCGACAATGCTGCTGGGTGTGTTGGTGTAGAAGTCTTTGAGATAATTGTCTGTCTCTTTGCAGGCAATTCTCTTTTCATCTACAGCCTCCACATCCACGGACACAAATCTAAATGTGTCAGCCAGGAAGACAACAAGAGCAGCTTATTTCTGTTTCCAGGGTTCACCACGAGGAAATACTTTTAGGATCCAGGTTATCTTCTAACTCTAGGTCTGCACGAGAGCAATGTGAGACCCTCTGCACCCCAGGAACAAGGATAAAATGAACAGTATTTGTAAGCCTGAAATTTTATAAATTAAGAGATATCAATCTCATTGCAAGTAAATTATGATACAAGCTTGCATATTTGCTAGTATTATGTCAGCTTATGAGATGAATGTGCCACAGGTTGTGTCATCGACAGAAATACCATGTTAGTTAAAAATGTCAATCTAACAATCTGTATCTCTCTCATAACAAGATAGCACTAATGAGAAAATTGGGGGAAAAAAAGTGATATTGAATTTTTAACACACTCTATACCCAATTATTATAATTATAATATGAGTAAAAGGAGTGTGCCAGTGTATGTATATATATATATATATATATATATATATATATATATATATATGTTTGTTGTGTGTGCTCATTAATACAGAAATACGTGAACTACTTTATATACAAATGGCGAGTTATTTTTGAATTTTTAATGTTGAAATTGTGTATGACAATTATTTGACTGTTATATAGATTGTCATAGGGAAAATGTGAGTAAGTATCTGGAACATGCTGTACATTTGATCACATGTTTATATCAATAAATGACATGAGTTTTTGGATGCAGAATGTGCGTGTTGTTTTTTATTGTTGGAAAACATAATTCTCTAGAAAATTTTAAAACTAAATCTTAATTTTGACTTTTTATTATAGTAGTTTTGGTTCTTTTCTAAATCTTAATTTTGACTTTTTATTATAGTAGTTTTGGTTCTTTTCTAAATCCTAATTTTGACTTTTTATTATAGTAGTTTTGGTTCTTTTCTAAATCTTAATTTTGACTTTTTATTATAGTAGTTTTGGTTCTTTTCTAAATCTTAATTTTGACTTTTTATTATAGTAGTTTTGGTTCTTTTCTAAATCCTAATTTTGACTTTTTATTATAGTAGTTTTGGTTCTTTTCTAAATCCTAATTTTGACTTTTTATTATAGTAGTTTTGGTTCTTTTCTAAATCCTAATTTTGCCCTTTTATTATAGTAGTTTTGATTCTTTTCTAAATCCTAATTTTGACTTTTTATTATAGTAGTTTTGGTTCTTTTCTAAATCTTAATTTTGACTTTTTATTATAGTAGTTTTGGTTCTTTTCTAAATCCTAATTTTGACTTTTTATTATAGTAGTTTTGGTTCTTTTCTAAATCCTAATTTTGCCCTTTTATTATAGTAGTTTTGGTTCTTTTCTAAATCTTAATTTTGACTTTTTATTATAGTAGTTTTGGTTCTTTTCTAAATCCTAATTTTGACTTTTTATTATAGTAGTTTTGGTTCTTTTCTAAACCTTAATTTTGACTTTTTATTATAGTAGTTTTGGTTCTTTTCTAAATCCTAATTTTGCCTTTTTAATTATAGTAGTTTTGGTTCTTTTCTAAATCTTAATTTTGACTTTTTATTATAGTAGTTTTGGTTCTTTTCTAAATCTTAATTTTGACTTTTTATTATAGTAGTTTTGGTTCTTTTCTAAATCTTAATTTTGACTTTTTATTATAGTAGTTTTGGTTCTTTTCTACGTTGTGTTCTATCTAGTATTCTTACATTGTTTTTGTTCTCCCTATATTGTCTTACATAACTTTATTTTTTACCTCTATTGTCTTACAATAACTTTATTTTTTACCACTATTGTCTTACAATAACTTTATTTTTTACCTCTATTGTCTTACAATAACTTTATTTTTACCTCTATTGTCTTACAATAACTTTATTTTTTACCTCTATTGTCTTACAATAACTTTATTTTTTACCTCTATTGTCTTACAATAACTTTCTTTCTCTCCACTTATCTCCAATAGTTTCTATGTTTGCCTATAATTTCTTCAAGGAAATTATAGTTTGCCATTCTTTGTTTGATATAAAGAATCCAGCAGCCAAAACTGTGAGATTTTTGATAGAGTATCTCTGACTTCCTCAGGCAGATAAAGTACTGGGTTCATATTCCATCACAGGCAATTGTGTATCCAGAAAGCAATGAGAAACTTGATATTTAAATATGCCTGAAAACCACTACAGCCAACAAATGCTGGATTGATGGCTGCATCAAGAATAGATTTTGCTACCAATAGTCTCCGACTTCAGTATCTGTGCTTGCTTGGGTGAATCTGAGCTTGCTTGGGTTAATATAAATAACCAAATGGTTGGAGGGTGCTCGACAAAGTGGAGGGTGCCACAGTAACCGAACGAACAAATGGTAAAGCAAAATGAATTATACTGATTACTAAAAATACTTACCGTACCTATGAATAAAAATATATAAAAAACATACAATAAAACTACACAGGACAAATCTCAACATGTCACGTTTTTATCACAACAAAATTATCACAATAAAGTTGTGTTTATTATCACAACAATTATCATGTTGTGATAATTCCTCCATTCATCATCTTTTGATGTTTTGTGTGTATCTTGATAAAGACCTTTTGGTTGAAACGTTGAATATGATTTTTATATTGTAATTTGTATGTTTTCTTGTGTGCACATCATTTCCCACTAGTATTAGATATAGTCTGTCGTGTCTGATTGAAGTGGTTATATAAACCTGTGTAATACGTAAGTACGATTGTTGTTACGTTTCACGCAGTTACCTTGTATTGATTATCTATTTTAGTGTTCTTTTTTTAATACACGTCTCCAGTCTCTTCTCATACCATTTAACTATTCAACATTCTAACACAATCTCCATTTTCCTTGTTCTCTCTGGATTTGACAAGCTATTCAACATTTTAGGGTACACATATTTATTTTCCCTTTCCTCCCTCAATCAGTTAGTGAAGCTATTAATTAATTGAGACATCCTCGGGTATATAGTCCATGTACAAGGATTCCAATTGTCTCTATCCTTTGAGATTCATCTCATTTCATGTTATTTGCATATTTTTTCAAGCCATTGCTCGTCTCTTTTCTCCATGGATTCTAGGTATTTTGTTTCCCTTTTCTCTGCTGGTTCCAAGTTATTCATCTTGAACATGTATATTTTACTAGTTTTCTGAGCATTTACCCAACCTTTTCCATTTCATCTCCTTAATCTGAGTGCCTACCATATCTTGATCTGTTGGTCTCCAGATCTTTTCATTTATCTTTTTATCCCTGAAAATGTTTATCTTTTACCTTAGAATTGGCATGTCATTCAATATTTTAAGGTGACATCTAATTTCCTTCAGTTTCACTTGATTTGAAAAAATACATCATTCTCACACACATCTCCATTCTCTTCTTTTACCCACAAATTGAAACGAATCTCCATCGTCGCTTTTTACCCTCGATTTGATACATTCAACAGTAATACACATCTCC
Organism: Meghimatium bilineatum; assembly: GCA_034231615.1. Classification (NCBI taxonomy): domain Eukaryota; kingdom Metazoa; phylum Mollusca; class Gastropoda; order Stylommatophora; family Philomycidae; genus Meghimatium; species Meghimatium bilineatum. The sequence continues at coordinate 13,348,785 of CM067316.1, read as the reverse complement.
ATTCTTTCCTTCTAACCCGATTTAAAATACCATACAGTATTCTCAAACACATTTTCATTTCTTCTCCCCCTTTCGATGTGACATAATTTTCATAATTTAAAGATACACATTTTCGTTCTCCGTTTGTTCTATGAACACACTGTTCAGCGTTTTAAGCACTAAATAGATTAGCCAAAGATCGACATTTCTTAATGCTGGAGCAGACAGATTGAATCGCTCCATCTAAAAGAAAGCTCTGAGAGTTTTACTCCTTAGGGACCTCAAAGTGCAGGCTTCACATTTCGTCGAAACGAGACCCACTTACACGATTTTACAAGGATTAGTTTCTTCATAAAAGGAGATTATACCGTCCCTTAAGAACAGGATTGTTTTATTGTATATTTCACGTGGGTCGTATGGTGAAGCAGACGAGTAAAGCTTTGTAGCGAACGACCAGATGTCAAAACACGTGGCAGATAGTTATAGAACGTTGGTTTGTCGGAATCATCGTCTATGCACTTAGGTCAATAATCATTTGTGTTAGTATCTCTTATTTGCATAGGGAGATTTCAGCAGCAGAACACATACACCGCCGCACAGGTGAGTATGCCCGATTGTAATCAGCGTTCTGACAGAAAGACATTCACCAAGGAAAATGAGCAAGATAAATGCATTGCATAACATGTGTATATTATATGTTCGTATATATATATCACTTTCATACAACTTGTCTTAGAAAAGTTATTAACATCAGATGTCAAGACACGATTCCAGATACCACTGTCCGTGAAAGATCTGGTTCTGTACATGTTGTGTTCTGTACATGTGTTCTGTACATATTGTGTTCAGTACATGTTGTGTTCTGTACATGTTGTGCTCCGTACATGCTGTGTTCTGTACATGCTGTGTTCTGTACATGTTGTACTCTGTACATATTGTGTTCTGTACATGTTGTGCTCCGTACATGCTGTGTTCTGTACATGTTGTGCTCTGTACATGTTGTGTTATGTACATGTTGTGCTCCGTACATGCTGTGTTCTGTACATGCTGTGTTCTGTACATGCTGTGTTCTGTACATTTTGTACTCTGTACATATTGTGTTCTGTAGATGTTGTTTTCTATACATGGTGTATTCTGTGCATGTTGTGCTCTGTACATCTTGTGCTTTGTACATCTTTTTGTGATCATGTAACGGAAACAAATTATTGCGAACATAATTTTTAAATAATATCCCTATTTAATCTTCACTTTTGTGAACACCCCCCCCCCTCCTTTACCTTTTTATTCTGCTTATTACTCAAATTTAAAATGCGTGGGCGTCTGTGACTATGTTCATAGTCACGCAAGATAGAGTCAGAAATGTCAAGCATGTGTGACAATGATTAGCTTTGAGCTTGGTGCCCAGCGTGTAATCAGGATACACAATTCTCTCGCACGGTTGGTTTACTCTACTAGCGCTATGGTTACAGACGTACACCGTTCAGTGGTCGTGGTAAAACGTCGAAAGTAGTTACCAACATCGAAGTCTTGTATGTTTGACCATATAAAATGGTGCAAATAAAACGCCAATACAACGCATTTCCATTCTGTGGTATACATCCTGCTGGGCATCAAATTTTACCATTGGCCTGCTACAGGAGAACTCCGTAGGTAGTTTGAAAATTCAATAAAAAAAATCACTTAAAATTTCAACTGATGGTTGAGAAATGATCAGCTGGAGTATTACGTAATGTCTACTGCGATGTTAAGGTCACATCATATCTGTGCGTGAGCCGAATTGTGTTCTGCTTGTCACAGATGTCTGTCCTGATGCTATTATCGATTTTATCAGCGAGTCCTTCTTTGTCTATTTATTGTTATTTACATTCGGATCTAATGAAAGCATGTATGAACTACACCGGCGACATTTTTAATCACGACATTTTTGGTATAAATTATCTGTTCTGTTCTATTTTTGCGAACTTTTCTTCACATTGCGTGTGTTATATTTGTGAAAATAAATCATGGGAGATAAGTAGGTCTCAAGTGACATGTAATCTCCCTTAAATGAATTTCGTGACCAATACTTTTCATTGGCATAATACAGACTTTGGGCAAAGCAGTTTCTGTATGAAACGTAGAGATTAGGTATGACATTTTCAATAATTTCAGGGCCTCATCGTCTATATGAAATTTTACATTGTCTGCGACCTGACCGACTGTCTATTGCCTACTGTCTGTCCCAGATGAATGATGGTTGATCGTATCCACACTTGCCGTTAAGCGTAGTGGTGGGAGTTTCAGTTGTTGTTCCAAGACCAGATGTGTTGTCTTGGCTGCTTTGAATCCCTGTTTCAAGGTTATTTTGATGTATTCTATTCACCGTTTTCTTGGTCTACCTTTAGCTTTATGTCCAGATATTCTTTTGGGTACTATGATCCCAATCCAACACCCGTTTTCGTTCTTCCCATTAGTGCCTACTTACTCATTCTGTGGTTAATTGATCTAAATAATATATCAATAAAAAATCAATAATTAATTGAAATATTCATATTTAGGGTTATGGGTTAGTTATGTTTTACATAACTAATCCTAACCCTAAATAAAATTATATTTAAATTAATAAAAGATAAACATACACTGATAAACATAGACAAGGGAAGTAATCACACAGGTAGGTACTAATTGGCGCAACGGGGGTTGGACTGTGATCACAGTACATTCTTTTGTTATATGTTCTTATTAGTATTTGGTTTGAATTTTCTCATAAGGTGACATAACTAGTTTACTTGTTATCTTTCCATATGCTTAATGCGTGATACTATACCTACTCTTTATCTAGTTTATATATTTAAAAAGAAATCTAATTTTGCAACAATTGCAACTTATCTCAGACACTTCGTGTCACATCTAACGATTTTCCTCTGTTGCGAGATTTTTAAAGACTATGTTTGCAGTAGTAACAAAGTGTTGGTACAACAATTGTAGATATTATGTCTTGTGATCTCCAACTTGATGTTTGGGTGGAGAAGTAATGGTAAAAGTAGGTAAATCACCGTATCTGCTATCTGGCCCCATGTTTCTATTTCTCTGTCATCTTCCATTTTCGCGAAACAAAATTATGCCTAGATATTTAAATCTTTTGCTCGTTTCACTTTGGTGTTGTAAACATGCTAATTTTCATAACTTCTGTTTTTTGTACGTTCATTTTCATGTTGTACTTCTGACATACTAATAGCAAAGAATTAATGTAGTATTGCAAATTTTGTTTATTTTCCTGTATTATTTTCCTATATTATTTTCCTATATTATTTTCGAATATTATTTTCATATATTATTTTCATATATTATTTTCGAATATTATTTTCATATATTATTTTCGTATATTATTTTCATACACTTTGCTACCAGTGCCAAACCTGGTCTCTCTCATCTTCACATTACAGAAAAATAGAGTGACATGTGAGATGAAATGATTGAGGAAAGCCGCAGGATCTGGTGGAGTCAGATCAACCAAGCTCGATAGATTACAAAATGAAGATATCAGGGAAAGAATAGGTGTAATACCTTGTACAGATTACATCGAAAACCAGCAGATCTAAGTGGTTTGGCTACATTATGAAAAAAAAAAACATCACGACAAGTTGCCCGTACAGGCATATAACCAAATGAGATCAGGGTACAAATCCAGAGGAAGACCTCGGAAAAGATGGATAGAAAACGTCAATAACATCCTCAACAAACACGGTCATAACACAGCCGAGGCCACACATCTGGCTTTAGAACGCAAGCTCGAGGCCCAATCACCCCTACTCTTAACGGCAAAAGTGGACAACAAACCACCTGAGGAAAGACAATATACTTCTTCTCTTCTTTCGTTCGCTAATAATGTCTATATCTGCAGTGTTGTTTCTTGTATAAATTGGACAGTGTTTTCCATTTCTTGTTTTGTACCATAAAGTTTAACATTCATTGGTGTATCAGAAGGTTAGTATGTGTAAGTAGGTGGTAGTCGTCCCGTGGAGGTAAGTTAGGCTTTCGTTGTGCCTTTATCATGGATTTCTTTTGGTGATAGCTGATTGGTACATCCGGTTGCTGCATGTTAGCACCTTCCTTGGCGAGTTGATCAGCTCTCTCATTTCCTGCTATTCCACAGTGTGATGGAATCCATTGCAGTATAACTCTACACCTATTTTGTACTATGGACAATACCTCTTTTAACTCTGGAAGTTTATTGGATTGTAATGCCTCTAGTACTGACCTTGCATCTGTAAGTAATTACAATAGGATGTGAGGTCCTGTCTAATGTTAACAGTTTCTCTGCAGCTGTATAAATAGCTTTGACTTCAGTCATAGTTGTTGCAGTAATTCCCTGTTGGTATACAAGTGGTATCAGTGGTGCCATCTGGGTATTCTACATATACACCACTTCCTCCATTTTTTACTGCATTCTGTGCCGATCCATCTGTATATACTCTTGTCCATATATCACTTGGGTAAACGTCATCGAGGAAGCTGAGAGCTGCTACCCTTTTCTGCAGATTATTCTGATGTTCATCCCCATGCACACCTGCTACTGTTGTTTGGATGGTCACTGGTAGGCAGGTCCGCTTTTCCCATGGGGTGTGTTCTGGTTGAGATGTCAGTGGTATTGTTACCTCTGGCAGATCCGATACCTGTCTACGTAGACGCTTGGCCTGGTGTATGAAGCTGCTTCTTTTAAGCCATCCTTGTGACAGATTCTGGAATCTTTCCTTCATTGGGTGACTATGGTGGGAAAGAAACTTTTCTCCATGAATTATAATTTTAGTATCTCTACGCTCTTTCAATGACTGCATCCCTTCGATATTCTGCATTTCTATGATTGGTGTGGATCTCATTGCGCATGTAATGATTCTAAGTGCTTGGTTCTGTACTCTATCTAGGTTTTGTAGTGTAGTGTTTGATGATGAACTCCATGCTGTAGAACCATATTCCAAGTGTGGTCGAATGGCTTGTTGGTATACATTTTTTAGAATTCTTTCATTAGCTCCCCAAGTTGTCCCACTCATTTTTCTTAGTATAGCTATCTTCCTTCTAGCATTTGTTTCTGCTTTGCTGATATGATGTTTCCATGTCATTTTGGCATCAAATGTTACACCAAGATATGTGGGTTGGTCATCTACTTTTAAGACAGTTTTATTTACATAGATGTTTCCTGCTCTTTGTTTTGGTGAAAGTGTAAAAAAGGGTTGTTGCTGACTTCTCTATATTGATACTTACACACCATTTGTCAGCCCAATTAGTCAAAATGTCCATGGCTCTCTGAAGCATTTTTGTGGCAACCATGGCGCTCTCATGTGTGCACCATAGAACCAAGCCATCTGCATATAGTGCTGCCTTAGTTCCACAGGGTATTTCTTCAATTAGATCATTGATAAATATGAGAAAAAGAGTGGGTGATAGAACTCCTCCCTGAGGCACTCCATGGCGTAGTAATACTTTCCTACTTTTTTGTCATTTACTTGTACTCTGGCTCTTCTATTGTGAAGAAAGGCTTTCGTCCATCTATACATATTTCCACATATCTTGTAGTTTCTCATTTTTTGAAGCAATCCTTCTTTCCATACTTTATCAAAGGCCTTCTGTAAATCAATCCATGCCACTAAAACTGATTTTTTGTCTTGGAAAGCAAACATCAATTTCCTGTGAGAGGTATGTGGTTTGATCCTCTGTGGAGTAGCATTGCCTGAAACCTGCCTGCTGTGGTGCAAGAAATTTTCTACTTTCCAGGTGAAATTGTAGTCTTAGGTTTATGATGCGCTTCATTATTTTGCACAGGCAACTTGTAATACTAATTGGTCTGTAGCTAGTTAGTGTTGTTCCATCTTTTCCAGGTTTAAGCAAAGGGACTATAATTGATTCTCTCCAGATTTGTGGCATTTTCCCAGTAGACCAGCTAATATTTAGGATGTCCAATAGTTTCCTTCTGGCTGTTGTTCCTAGATTCTTTATCATTTCATTTGATATTTCATAAATACCTGGGGACTTATTTAGCTTTAATTTAGAGACCACTAATTCCAATTCACTATATGTGAACAATGTATCCATAATTTCATCTGCGCTGTTTTCATCACTGATTATAGTCTGAGCATGTTCCATTTTACTTTGTTGGTCGCTCCGCACTGTACGCTGTTTCTCTTGACTAATTTCAATACTGCAGTCTTGAGCAAATATCCTAGCGAAATTATCTACTGCTTGCTTTCCTGTAATCATTTTGCCATTCTGTATGAGTGTTATGTTTGTGCTTCTTCCTGTTCGCTCATCATTTAGTTGTTTGACCAGTTTCCACAGTTTTCTTCCATCCTTTTCAAAATTTAAGGATTCTGTTTTCTCTTTCCAGCTCTTTCTTCTAGCTTCTAGTTTGGCTCTTTGGAATTTAGCTTTTGCGTGTTGATGTTTGCTGTGATGTTCCTGGCTTGGGTTATTTTCCACTTCCGTCCGTGCTTTTTCTAATTCCTCTTGCAGCAGTTCTAGCTGTTCACTCCAGTATGGCTTGTATTGCTTCCTTGGCAGCTTGATGAATACATTTATTGAATTCTTTGACTATGGCGTTTATGTCTTTTCCTTCCATATCTATTTGTCCAACTAAAACACTACTGCGGTGTTTAAATAGTCCCCAATTTGCTTTTTATAATTCCATCTTGGAAGGCTACATGCATTTCCTGTGAGTTCATTTTTAATACTAAGGAGGACTGGTTGATGGTCGCTACCTCCAAGTTGCTTCCCCACTGTTCTATTGATTTCCCAGTTTAGGTCTGCTGAGTACAATGCCAAGTCTGGCGTGGAAGTTGTTTGCCATGCTCTTGAGTAGTATGTTGGAGGATCTTTTGGTTTATTAAGCAATAGAAGACATTTATCGTCTTGCCAGCTTTCAAGTTCTTCTCCTCTTTTATCCATGTGGTCATAACCCCAGCTTTGAGAGTGACTATTAAAATCTCCACATACTATCAGTCTTCCTCTGTACGGTATTGTGTCCAGGGAAAGGGACTGGTCATTTGGACAATAATAATTTAGTATGTTGAAGTCTGTGTTCTTGGTCTTTAGTTGAAGGACGTGATATTCTGCTCCTTCCATGTATAGCTCAGTTTGATGTGCGCTGATATTATTTTTGACTAGAGTTAGTATACCTCCTTTTCTTCTGTCTATTCGATCAGCTCTAAAGCACTGATAATCTGCAATTTTAATGGCTACATCTTTGCTGAGGTGTGTCTCCTGTATGCAACAAATGCTGACCTTTTCCTTAAGAAGGGTGTTTTCTAATTCTAATTTTTTGCTAAAGTAATCTTTTTTGCTATTTTGCACCCTCAGCATTCCAGTGCATGGTGTCTCATTGGTTGGTAATATTTGTTGGTGAGTGATATTACTCTTGTACCTGCTGGCTCCACAAGGCAATCCAAGAGGACCTCCAGTCGTATGGGGTGGGCCTTTTCAAGGTATAGGGCCCGGTGCTACTCCTGCCTGGTGAGTCGTCACAGGGTTAGCACCATAACGGGGTAATGCAGATATAGACATTCATGTGCGATAATGCATGACATTCTGATTGTTGCGGTGCGCCTTCTGGCCAAATGTCGCTGACTTCAGCACCTTTACTTGCTAGGCAAGACTGTGGTCCTGCCCGAATGTGGGAGGGCCCGGCCATTCTTAGTTTCCAGCATCTGCTGGCTGGACTTAGCCCCATCTCCACGCCAAGGAGCTGGCCTCGATGGGGAGACAATAGACAATTATTTTCATATATTATTTTCATATATTATTTTCACATATTATTTTCGTATATTATTTTCCTATATCATTTTCCTATATTATTTTTGTATATTATTATCACATATTATTTTCTTATACTATTTTCGTATATTATTATCGCATATTATTTTCTTATATTATTTTCGTATATTATTTTCGTATATTATTTTCGTACATTATTATCGCATATTATTTTCGTATATTATTTTTGTATATTATTTTTGTATATTATTTTCCTATATTATTTTCCTATATTATTTTCCTATATTATTTTCCTATATTATTTTCCTATATTATTTTCCTATATTATTTTCCTATATTATTTTCCTATATTATTTTCCTATATTATTTTCCTATATTATTTTCCTATATTATTTTCCTATATTATTTTCCTATATTATTTTCGTATATTATTTTCGTATATTAGAATTTGATCGCCAGCGAATAGTTGTAAGAGAACCAATTACACGGGATATTTTGGAGGTCATTTAACTTCCACCCCGTGATGAGGTACGTTCTTTTCAACCACAGGCGTGAGTCTAATTTGGTTATATCAGATCCTATGAACATCAATAATAAAGGGGGTCAAGGTTCAAGTAATTCTGTCACAGCGACCTGTGGAGATACTATATTTTGGAGATCGCATCAGATAAAGCAGTTATGTGTTGTTTGTCCGTCGAAGTCGACGATGTCCATTGAGCTCAGGATGATGATGAAATCTGTGGTGTGCCCGACTGTGGTAAATTAGACATATGCGTTCCTGGAATTGTCTACTACACTATGATAATGTGTGGGAGGAATTTGTGGGACATTGAGCAGATCTAGCATTTTTTCTAGCGCGTTTTTATATCGCAGTTTGATGTACGAAGTTCTCTACAGCTGCTGCACTAGTCTTGAATCTGCGACGGCAGTTTTAGCAGTTATAGAATAGTACCCACTAGCGAAAATGTTAAGAACCGCTGGACAAACTCGTCATCGATGATTACTTCCAGATTTAGCATACTTACTACTAAATATTAAATAATTAAAAAAGAAAACCAGAGAAAATCTGGCAATCAGACGTGGGACGTAGTAATATAATTCACAATATTAATTATGTTAATGCTGTAGTTTTTTAAGACCTGTTTTCGCGGCTGTATTGATTCTTTGTTCATCATCATCAAGTGCCATGCCGGCTGGCGTAGGCGATCATGGCTCTCCACAATTCTCTGTCCACAGTATTATGTATCAAGTCGTTGTTGTGCCAGGTTCTTTGTTAGATTACAATATATACAAGATAACATAGTTTCGTTGAATTCTTCTTCTTTTTCTTCAGCGTTCATTCTCAAACTCCCGCTGGATCTCCCTTGTAGCAGGACCATTGTCCTACTAATTTTCCAGCAGGATGTAGTCCAGAGAATGGAAATGCGTTGTGTCGCCGTTTTATTTGCGCCAATGGCCCGACACATCCGTCTTCGGCGGTGTTTCGTTGAATTGAATTTAAATGTTGTTAAACTGTTTATGAAATATTCCTTGATTCACTAAGCGCCGTCTCCACAACGAAGGTTGGTTGCAGCGAACCTCCAATATCCCCTGCTTCTTGCCTTGGAGATGCACAATGCTAGACTGTAACATGTCCATCTCGTGATATTTCTCTCCCACTTGTATCTCTGCCTGCCTCTTTCTCGTCTCCTATCTACTTTTCTCGCAAGTAAAGTCTTCAACAAGATGCCATGTCTTTTAATATGTCCAGAATACTTTGTCTGATCTTTATTTCCTTTAATAATTCTTTTTTTTTCATACTAAGTGTTGTTAGAACATATTTATTAGTTTTTTTCTCTTTCCACGAAGGTCTCCATATTATTATATATATCCACATCTCAAAGGCACAAATTCTATCTTCTAGTTGAGTATCGTCCATGTTTCTGAGCCATATATTAATATAGAATAGGTGTAGTATTTTATATTTCTCATTATTTGTTTATGTCCTCATGTCATTGAAAGTACTAGTAGCCACTCCTATTTTTCTAATGCCATTGAAAGTACTTGTAGCAGCTTCCATTTTCCTAATGTCATTGAAAGTACATGTAGCCACTCCTATTTTCCTCCTGTCATTGAAAGTACTTGTAGCAGCTTCCATTTTCCTAATGTCATTGAAAGTACATGTAGCCACTCCTATTTTCCTCATGTCAGTGAAAGTACTTGTAGCAGCTTCTATTTTCCTAATGTCATTGAAAGTATTAGTAGCCACTCCTATTTTCATAATGTAATTGAAAGTACTTGTAGCCATTCCTATTTTCCTAATGTCATTGAAAGTACTAGTAGCCACTCCTATTTTTCTAATGTAATTGAAAGTACTTGTAACCACTCCTATTTTCCTCCTGTCAGTGAAAGTACATGTAGCCACTCCTATTTTCCTCCTGTCATTGAAAGTACATGTAGCCACTCCTATTTTCCTCCTGTCAGTGAAAGTACTTGTAGCAGCTTCCATTTTCCTAATGTCATTGAAAGTATTAGTAGCCACTCCTATTTTCCTAATGTCATTGAAAGTACTAGTAGCCACTCCTATTTTCATAATGTAATTGAAAGTACTTGTAGCCATTCCTATTTTCCTAATGTCATTGAAAGTACTTGTAGCCATTCCTATTTTCCTAATGTCATTGAAAGTACTAGTAGCCACTCCTATTTTTCTAATGTAATTGAAAGTACTTGTAGCCATTCCTATTTTTACTAATGTCATTTAAAGTACCTAAAATATGATTTCACTTTTAAATTATGAAACTTTGACTTTTTTTTATCGTTAATTTTCTAGCAAAGTGTCCACATCGTATTTGATATCCCACAATTTTCCAAATAGAAAAATACAAAAATTTAATTAACATTTCTCGCCGTGCAATTTGTGTTTTATGAATCCGCTTACTGTATTGTATTTCGAAATCTTGTTTAAAAAAAATGAAAAACAATATTGACACAACAACTTTTCAGTTGACGCCATACTGCATATTTTATTCCACATCCTTCACCATGTATGCCCTGCACGGAGATGACATATAACCCCACTAGTCTTGGATGATCTAACTTTTCACTAGTCGGTGACAAAAAGTAGACGTAAATTAACCAATAGAAAGTACGGATAAACATATAAGCCAAGATGAGTCAAGCTATAAAAGAAACGTGTTAGTTTGTTCCTTTCGTGCCGCAAGCGACACATAGAGCAGAGGTTTTGGTTCTCCATATGATGCGGTCCGCTGCTTGCCGCTTTAGTTCCTGGATGGTCTTACAGCCTATTAATTCCCCTTCTTTAAGAAAGGTGTTTTTAAGGGTTGTTTTAGGTCTTCCTCTTTTTCTTTTACCCTCCGGTGACCCCATAAGGGCTTGTTGGTTTATTCTGTTTCATCTAATCGTAAAACGTGGCCTAGGTATTTCCATCTTCGTTTTCTTATGATGTTTGAAATATACTCGTGGTGTGTTTTGTCTCTTAGATCACTATTTGTGACGAAGTCGCTCCATTTTATGTTCATCAGTTTGTGAAGACATTTACGTGTGAAGAAACGTGTGGGTCTAACTAAATAATGATTTAATGATTGTGCTTGCGTTATCCTTGACAAGGGCAAATATTAATTATTTCATATGTAGGGGCCTACATAGGGTTCTGGTTTGAAATTAGTGCCTATCTACATAATTTATGGTTAATTTAATCTAAATATTATATAAATAATTTATTAATCATTAATTAATTTAAATATTCATTATTTTATGGTTAGGTTTAAAGGTTAGGGTTAAAGGTTAGGTTTAAAGGTTAGGGTTAGTTATGTTTCAACATAATCATGTATATATAGTGAGGCTTGTATATTGTGAACCCATTCAGTATTGCAACCTTACAACTATACTTTACCCCCACCCTCTGATTAAACGTGTCTGGGTCGGGGTATCGGTTCATTTTCTGGTGTGGTATGTCATCAAATACCATTAATACCATGGGCTGTCTGAAAAACGAATGCGGGGGTGTTGAAAGAGTCAAATGTGAAACGGACCTTAATCAATAATATATAAAAAGGACAATCTTCATTTTTTGGACATATCATGAGACAATGAGGTTTAGAGAACATAGCCACAACAAGCAAGATCGAAGGCAACAGTGAGAGAGGTCGACAACGTGAGAAAATATTAGACAGTTTGACAAACTGGTACGGCAAGGAAACAACAACGATCTTGATACATAATACTGTAGACAGAGTGCTGTGGGGAGTCATGATCGCCTAAGCCAGGGCACCTGCTGATGATGATGATGTTATAAAAAAACTGTGTTTTAGTACTTTCCAGCTCCGGTAACATTGTCATAGCTCTAGTGACGACGCTTATAAAATACTACACAGAGTAATAGATATGTTCTCTTCATGAGGAAAGGGAGGGGGGGGGGGGGGAGAAGCTATCTTTCAATAGGAAGTCATTCGTGAGTGAGATCGACATTCGTGAGTCAGATCCTCATGAAAAATGTGATAACCTTTTTTGTGAAAAATGCGCTAAAATGGAAGGGGATTGGGGCTGGGGGGGGGGGTGGTGGGGTGGTGGAGTTGTTTGTGTGTGAGTGTGTGTTTGACTTCTTATCCACTATTTGATCAAGTTCCTATTTGATCAAGTTCCTATTTGATCAAGTTCCTAATAATGAAAGTCATGTTCTATTATGCTAGGAGGAGGGGATTGAACAGTTGCTATCGACGGTAAAGGCCTTCTAACATAATTATAACCCCGTTCGTTACGTTTTTATTATTGTTTGGCTTTTGATTGATCGCTATTTATATTCTTGGAATCGCGTGCTAAAAATAGTCAAGGCCAACCAATAGATTACACGGAAATTGCCCCCAGGTCATATTTACGTTTTAGTTTACAGGTCTCCTATACTTCTGTCGGTCACAGTTGAACACTATGACACCGTTCCTATCATTATCTATGGGCCTGAATCTGATACTTTCGGATCAGTCAGAAATTAGACTTATGTAAAACACAGGTTTATATTTCGTCTCAACGGGACACGACAGACTATATCTAAAACTAGTGAGTAATGATGGGCAATGATGAGCACACAAGAAAACATAAAAATTACAATACACAAATCACATTCAACGTTTCAACCAAAAGGTCTTTATCAAGACACAAACAAAACATTAAAAGACGACGAATAGAAAAATGTTTTGTTAATGTTTTGTTTGTGTCTTGATAAAGACCTTTTGGTTGAAACGTTGAATATGATTTGTGTATTGTAATTTTTATGTTTTCTTGTGTGCTCATCATTGCCCATCATTACCCACTAGTTTTAGATATAGTCTATCGTGTCCCATTGAGACGAAATATAAACCTGTGTTTTACGTAAGTCTAATTGTTGTTACGTTTCACGCAGTTACCTTGTATTGATCAGTCAGAAAGTGGTTTGGCGGACCGGATTTGGCCAGCAGGTCGTATTTTGCCCACCACTGTATTTTATATGTGGTCCCCCACATTCTAGAACACGGATGTGGGTTTTCATTTTTCAGCACGGATGTGGGTTTTCATTCTTCAGCACGGATGTGGGTTTTAATTCTTCAGCACGAATGTGAGTTTTCATTCTTCAGCACGGAAGTGGGTTTTCATTCTTCAGCACGGATGTGGGTTTTCATTCTTCATCACGAAAGTGGGTTTTAATTCTTCAGCAAGAATGTGGGTTCTCACATATTAGCAGCCGTGTGGGTTCTCTCATTCTAGCATACGGAAGTGGGTTTTCATTCTTCAGCACGGATGCGATTTCTTACATTTGAGCACGGATGTGGGTTCTCACATTCCAGCACACTATCAACACCACAATTTCACATTCTCACCGCGATCTATACCGGTCGGTGACGTTTTATTTACAAGCTCGTTTTTTTTAAGGTCTCTGTGTATTATCGATTTAAGCTCGTAGACCTTCATATAAATTACGTACTTTTAGTTGCACTCTCTTGCGTGCTACCCTGCTTAGTAAGACGGAGTACATAAGGAGAACCCGAGTACAAGTATACATGAAAATAAATATTTAAAAAATAACATAACATAAAAGATCCAGTTCACGAAATAAGAGCATAGATACAAGAATCATTTATACAAAACTGCTGTCAGAAATACAGTTTAACGATTCATGATACAAAACTGCTGTCAGAAATACAGTTTAACGATTCATGATACAAAACTATTGTCAGAAATACAGTTTAACGATTTGTGATACAAAACTGCTGTCAGAAATACAGTTTAACGATTCATGATACAAAACTGCTGTCATACAGTTTAACTATGCGTGATGTAAAACTGTTGTCAGAAATACAGTTTAACTTTTGTTAAACGAATGAGTTTCCTGTACGGATGTAACATATTTTAGATATCATTATGGGAGTGTAGGTTTAAGCGTCATGCCAGCATGGGAGGGGGGGGGGGGTAGTTGTCGTTTTAGTAACTATACGGAGATAGAAAATACGGAAATAGAAAATATGAAAATAATCTAAATTTTTGTACTGTTTCATTTATTTCCATTTATTTGTCGTAACCAAGAAATATCACAGAATAGATAGCCGCGCTAGCGTAGTGAAGTCAGTCGCCACCGACCAGCAGTCTTAGGTTTTGAGATCACTAGTTATTCTCTGCTAAAGTCGGATGTGTCGGGCCAATGGCACAAATGAAACGGTGATACAACGCATTTTCATTCTCTGGACTACATCCTGTTGGAAATGTAGTAGGACCACGGTTCTGCTACAAGAGAAATCCAGTGGGAGTTTGAGAATGAACACAGAAGAAGAAGAATAAGAGGAAAAGTTTTTCGTGATTTAAAATAGGAATTATACATTGGTTCGTTCACCCAACCACCAGAAAGTTGGTACCAGGTCTCATGTTACGGGACAGTCGAAGAATGGTGCTATCACTGCTGAGCAAGTGCGCATGGCAACCCTAGTCAGGTGATTTATAGTAAACCACTGACTACTTGCGGTAAACCACTGACTAGGCAACTGAACACTTTTAGTAAACCACTGACTAGGCAACTGAACACTTTTAGTAAACCACTGACTAGGCAACTGAACACTTTTAGTAAACCACTGACTAGGCAACTGAACACTTATAGTAAACCACTGACTAGGCAACTGAACACTTTTAGTAAACCACTGACTAGGCAACTGAACACTTTTAGTAAACCACTGACTAGGCAACTGAACACTTATAGTAAACCACTGACTAGGCAACTGAACACTTGTAGGAATCCATGTGTTTGACGCTGGTTCATAACTCGTCTTACCCTGACATTACAATGTATTTGTCTTAAATATGAATATATTGTTCCCACCACCATCTTCAAATTATTAGTTTCACGTTTTCGTTCTGTTTAAACTATATAATAACAGATATACTTCCTACTGTGCATACCGTCACGACATTTGTATGTGTATTTATTTGTACAGCTTAGACATAAAGTAACTGATCGTTAAGTTATCTATACGGTAAGGTGATCGATGGAGACGGAATAGATAAGAATTTATGTGTTTACTTGATCGGTTTTTTTTATTCCTCGCTAGGTTTGAGTTTAATCCCTTTTCAATATATCGTAAGTTTTACGGTTTACACACACACACACACACACGCACGCACGCACGCACACACACACGCACGCACGCACACACACACACACACACGCACACACACACACACACAGAGAGAGATCAGATTAATTCTGCTGTAATCACATTAAGGGTTTTACAGCATGAATCTTCAATATCTGTCATGATGTCTTGCTAGTGTGTTATATTCGGACTTAGCTGTTTGAATGTACAAGTATGTGCTCATCCTTATGTATGTGCTTCTCATATTTATATATGTGCTTCTCATATTTTTGGATGCACTTCTCATATTTTTGGATGCACTTTTCATATTTTTGGATGCACTTCTCATATTTTTGGATGCACGTCTCATATTTTTGGCTGCACTTCTCATATTTTTGGATGCACTTCTCATATTTTTTGATGCACTTCTCATATTTTTGGATGCACTTCTCATATTTATATATGTGCTTCTCATATTTTTGGATGCACGTCTCATATTTTTTGGATGCACTTCTCATATTTATATATGTGCTTCTCATATTTTTGGATGCACTTCTCATATTTATATATGTGCTTCTCATATTTTTGGATGCACGTCTCATATTTTTTGGATGCACTTCTCATATTTATATATGTGCTTCTCATATTTTTGGATGCACTATTCATATTTATATATGTACTTCTCATATTATTGGATGCATTTCTCATATTTATATATGCACTTCTCATATTTATATATGTGCTTCTCATATTTTTGGATGCACGTCTCATATTTTTTGGATGCACTTCTCATATTTATATATGTGCTTCTCATATTTTTGGATGCACTATTCATATTTATATATGTACTTCTCATATTATTGGATGCATTTCTCATATTTATATATGCACTTCTCATATTTATATATGTGCTTCTCATATTTATGTATGTGCTCTTCATCTTTATTTGGTTTCACAGCACGCGAGGCATTCCCATAAGTGCTCCGCCCTCCGTTCCAGCAGCCATCCCAGTGTATGTAGTGTCCCGGTCAGATGTTGATTGTGTGATCTTCGGGAATTTACAAATGATTTACTTTTTCCTCCCTCGCCTCTAGATACTCCCATTTCTAACATTATCTGTATGTGTACGTTCTCAGCCTCATTGACATCATCTTCATCTTGAAATGAATGTATTACTTTCATTAAATTTGCTTTAATCTCTTATCAGCAATGTGCCGCCCATCGCCGCATTGCCTGCCAATAAGTCGGCTCTCTCGTTTCCTCTGACCCCAGCATGACCAGGGTAGTATATCCATGTAATGCTCTGGACAACTGAGTTGCTCAATAAGTCCCACCATTCTTCTCTCAACATGTACTTTTCTATCTTGCGCAGCATGCTTTGAGAGTCTGTGAGTATTACCGCGTGTGTTGATGTATCAGTTATCAACCAATTAAGGGCTGCTGTAACTCCCTCTATCTCCATCCTCATGCTCGATGTGACAGTGGAATATGCTGAAGATTTCTCAACAACTTTCTCAACAACGCCGTTTCTGTAGGCAAAATTTGATAATATCTGTACCAATACATTTGTTGCAACCAATGATCTCTGCTGAGAAATCACTTGATGATGGTTATGTATGATGGTAATGGCCACATGCCGTTATGAAAACCTTCCTGTCAATACGCTGGTTTAGTTTTAAGTTACAGTTTATAAAAGAACCGTACTTCGTTAAAATCTTTAGTTTTTCCTTAGGTTTCTCATTTCAGATTTTAAATTACATAATCTCGATGTAAAAATTTGCAAAACAAATAGAAAATTGGAAACTTGTGTTCATCTCAAATAAATGGGATAATGGAAACTTGTGTTCATCTCAAATGAATGAGATATTATAAACTTAGGTTCATCTCGTTTATTGGAAAGACAAGCTGGTAGTGAGACCTTATATATCCATATATTTTGTTGCAGTTTTCAAAAATTGATGGTCTTTTCGTTTTTGAGCCACCATTATTTTCTCTGAAATCTTCTCACGTACGAAAACTAACTGCTGATATCATCATCATCAAGTGCCGTCTCCGCAACGAAGGTTGGCTGCAACGTATCTCCAACATCTCCTGTCTCTTGTCTTGGTGGTGTACTCTGCTAGACTGTAATCTGTCCATCGTGTGATGTTACTCTCCCACTTGTATCTCTGCCTACCTCTTGCTCGCTTCCCTTTGACTTTACCCTCAAGTAAGGTCTTCAATAAGGTGCCATGTCTTTTAATGTGTCCAAAGTATGTTATGTGCCTGATCTTTAATTCTCTTAGTAGTTCCTTCTTCATATTAAGTTTTTAGTATCTCTTTATTTGTTTTCTTCTCTTTCCATGATGTTCTCCCTATTCTTCTATACTGCTGATAAGATACACGTTTTTTTCACTAAGAAAGTCAGTAGACATAAAAACCATGCTTCCGCTTACTCTTCTGTATGTTTTTTGACTAATAACAAAGTATTACATAGTCGTTCGCTGATTTCACTTTTCATCCTTCACTTTCATTAGCTCTCACAGTTTCTCATTCACTTTTACAATTTATCACATTTTCTCACTCACCGTTACTAGTTCTCACCTTTTCTCACTCACCTTTACTAGTTCTCACCTTTTCTCACTCACCTTTACTAGTTCTCACATTTTCTCACTCACCTTTACTAGTTATCACATTTTCTCACTCACGTTTACTAGTTCTCACATTTTCTCACTCACCTTTACTAGTTCTCACCTTTTCTCACTCACCTTTACTAGTTTTCACATGTTCTCACTCACCTTTACTAGTTCTCACTATTTCTCATTCACTTTTACTAATTCTCACATTCTCTCACTCACGTTTATTAATTCTCACCTTCTCTCACTCACTTTTACTAGTACTCACTTTTACTAGTTCTACCTTTCTGTTTGCTTTTACTTTGTATTGCTCACCCATAACATGTATCTCTAGGTACAATGATATAATGTGGATTTTGTACACGTCATGATGACGGTTGTAAACAAACATGGATTGGAATTCCTTTAAATATTATGATTTTACTAAACTTTTTCTGGTTTTACCGAGGACAACGTTTTGAAACTGGTTATAAATTCCAGGAGGCAATTTTCATTAGTATAATTAGAATATATATATATATAAATATACTTACTGGATACACATCAATATATTCGTACAATCAACCGTTACATTGACATTGAAAACCTCGTGGTAGGCTTACATCCCTGTATCTAAAGATCCATGCCTCTACGTTCTACTTATTCCTCACTTCTATTAATTATCACATTCTATCCTCCATGTCTCCCAGTTATAACATTTCTCATTCTCTATCTTTCACTTGTATCGCTTCCTACATTACTTCACTTATATATATATATATAATTTATCCAACTATGCGCTTATTTTTTCTTCCAATCATCCATATACCCACCCATTCATTCCAGAATTTATCCATTTATCCACCCATTCATTCTCTCATTAATCCATCTTGTACAGGATGTTCATTATTGTTGTAAAATAGTCCTTGCCTCGATTGGTCCGATCTCAGAGACTTGAATGTCGTGACTAGTTCATATCTTTTTTTGTGGGATGTGGTTGATCAAGTACGGAAAACCTGCTTACTTGAGAAGCAAGGTGATTTGGTGCCACTAGAACGGACCTGATTCTTTTCCCGTCAACCTTAAGAATTCATCTATCTATCCACCCATCCATTTATCAACATAACACACCCACTCTTGCATTAACGATCTATCCACCCATCTATTTTCTAATTCATCCATATATCCATACATCCATATATCCATCCATCCATATATCAACCCACCCAATCACACATTAATGCGTCATATCACCCAGTAAGTCATCCTTAAATTCATTAATCCACATGTCCATTCACCCACCCAGCAAATCATCCATATATCCATCCACCCACCCAGCCAATTATCCACATATCCATTCACCCACCCAGCCAATAATCATTCATCCACATATCCATTCACCCACCCAGCCAATCATCCACATATCCATTCACCCACCCAGCCAATCATCATTCATCCACATATTCATCTCTCACCCAGCCAATCATCCACATATCCATCCAACCACCCATGCCAAGAATCCACATATCCATCCACCCACCCAGTCAATCATACACATATCCTCCGCCGAAGACAGATGTGTCGGGCCATTGGCGCAAATAAAACGGCGACACAACATATTTCTATTTTCTGGACTACATCCTGCTGGAAATCTAGTAGCATCATAGTCCTGCTACAAGGGATGTCCAGCGGGAGTTTGAGAATGAACGCTGAAGAAGAAGAATACACATATCCATCTACCCACTCAGCCAATCATTCACAAATATATTCACCCACCCAGCCAATCATCCACATATCCATCCACCCACCCAGCCAATCATCAGTCACCCATATATCCATACACCCACACCGCCAATCATCAACATATCCATCCACCCACCCAGCCAATCATCATTCATCCACATACCCATCCTCCACCCAGCTAATCATCCACATATCCATCCACCCACCCAGCCAATCATCATTCACCCATATATCCATCCACCCACCCAGCCAATCATCCACATATCCATCCACCCACCCAGCCAATCATCAGTCACCCATATATCCATCCACCCACACAGCCAATCATCAACATATCCATCCACCCACCCAGCCAATCATCATTCATCCACATACCCATCCTCCACCCAGCTAATCATCCACATATCCATCCACCCACCCAGCCAATCATCATTCATCCACATACCCATCCTCCACCCAGCTAATCATCCACATATCCATCCACCCACCCAGCCAATCATCATTCACCCATATATCCATCCACCCACCCAGCCAATCATCCACATATCCACCCACCCACCCAGCCAATCATCATTCATCCACATACCCATCCTCCACCCAGCTAATCATCCACATATCCATCCACCCACCCAGCCAAGATACCACATATCCATCCACCCACCCAGTCAATCATCCACATATCCATCCACCGACCCAGCCAATCATCCACATATCCATCCACCAACCCAGCCAATCATCATTCATCCATATATCACCCACCCACCCAATCATCCACATATCCATCCACCCACCCCGCCAATCATCATTCAACCACATATCCATCCACCCACCCAGCCAATCATCCACATATCCATCCACCCACGCACCCAGCCAATCATCCACATATCCATCCATCCACCCACCCAGTCAATCATCCACATATCCATCCACTCACCCACCCAATCATCATTCATCCACATATCCATCCACCCACCCAGCCAATCATCATTCACTCAGTAATTTATATCACCCACATCCCATTCACCCCATCTTTCCCTTCTCTCATCAGTCATCCATCTATCTACATATTCACCCATACACCCCCACACCCCCGATTCACCCTTTCATGTAATACGCATAACAACTGTATTAACAAATATTAATATATTTATAATATTCCTTTGACTTAATTATTCCGTCACACCTGACTCTCACCTTCCCTTACCTGTCCCCCACGTCATATTTTCATAAGTCTTTGTGGAAAAAGTCAGTGTGTGACAGTACCTGTATTTTGTGAACCGTGATATCGTTGTAATAACATTGTGGAGATTCGAAACTAAACAAAGCTGATCACTGCTTCGTCTCCCTTTATCACGTTTTGTTAACTTGAACCACGATCTACTTCATATTTGTCCTGCAAGCGGATACCAAATAACGTCACTTATCTTGGCTGATGCAATTGATAATTTAACACTATGCGTATATTTTGTGTCGCGAGCTAATGAAATGCGCGGAAATAGTCTGATCAGCCAAAAAAAATAACGCTATTTGGGATTACACCACAGGACTATACAGATAAAGGACTTCCATTAACTCTCATTGTATTCTCCTTACTTTTTAAAATTAATAGTTGTTGGTTGCATATCCGGTGACGAGTCCCTCCTATGTTGCAGTCATGTGGGTTCATAGGAATCATCCTTGAAAAGTGACGCTGTTTGTTTTTTCCTGCAATTTTCATTGATCACTGTCTGTATACTTTGTATCGAGAAGCAATGAACATTACGTGAAATGTCAAATAACGTCGGATGTTAAAGAATAATACCGATTAGTCCAACATGATGGTATAGTTGACTAAGGATTCGGATCAATCCAGTATTATTTGACTGTGATGATTTAAAAAAAAAAGTGTAGGAACCGCTGGTCTAAGGAACTTTCTCTACTGATTTCCTATGCAAATAATTTCACCTAGTAGGTTTCCGCTGCTTTCTCAACGGTCTGGAAGCACAATAGCCTGCGGCGAATATTGAACCTAGGTACCTGTGCCATCTGAGACGCGCTCTATACGTCTCCGTAACAGTGCCGGACGTGTATTTCAGAAATACAATAAAATATCAACCATGTTACGTAGTGGCGAGGTTTTTGCCACGGCTGTCTTTATTACTACGACTAATGAATATTCCTGGCTCTCTTTGACGGTACATATTACAGCGATGAAATAACAAAAATGTTGAATATTATATTAAGATTTTAGTTATTAACCCATCATGTGTTGGTCGTAATGATGTTTAGGCAATATTTATGTCCAGCTGCTTGCTATTTCTTTATGAGCGGTCCAAATGATAGCAGTTAATTGTGAACTCGACACGAGACCTGTTCTCGCAGTTGTGAGATGCGTCCTAGCCACAGCACCGGACTATAGTTGTTGGTTGGTTGGTTGCTGATCCAGCGGTCCATAGTTGTTCGTCCGTCGTAACCGATGATAGCCATTTTAGCTCAGCTGAAATGAAAATGATGATGATGAATGCAGTGTATTCAACTGTGACTAATGAGTCCTAACGAATGCCTGATTATTTTTCCACTCTGAACATGTAGGAAGAAGTCAATATGACATCTCTTGTCTTTCTTCTAGCATGTCTTTGTTGAGCAGCTTGTTTGATGTTCATTGCATACTGAATATCACATAAAATATGGAAAATATTGAAAATTTTCAGGATCCATTGAAGAAACATCTGGGATTAAAGGGATAATAACCTTTAATCTATTGAAGAAACATCTGGGATTAAAGGGATAATACCCTTTAATCTATTGAAGAAACATTGAAGAAACATCTGGGATTAAAGGGATAATAACCTTTAATCTATTGAAGAAACATTGAAGAAACATCTGGGATTAAAGGGATAAAAACCTATAAAATTTTGCAAGCAAAAAAGTGACGACGATATTTGAGTCGAACTGGCGTGTCACAAAAACTACATCGTGTAATAAAGAGTTAATACTATTCAACATGCATAGAGTAATTATCTACGTATTCGTCACGTGAAGTAGAACTATATATTTTGTAATGGTATCCTCATGAAGAATAATGTAACGAAACAAGAATTATAGCTAGTTTCATGATTATAGGTACGCATATTGGTGAAGTGGTTACATCAGATGTAAGTGGGTTAAGAAAACGTAAGTAGATATAGGAGATGAAGGAGATACAAGTGATTGAAGGAGATGTAAGATATAGATGAAGGAGATGTAAGAGGATATAGATGAAGGAGATGTAAGAGGATATAGATGAAGGAGATGTAAGAGGATATAGATGAAGGAGATGTAAGAGGATATAGATGAAGGAGATGCAAGAGTATATAGGGTATATAAATGGGTGAAGTATATCTAAGTGAATGATTGATATGTAAGTGGGTGAAGGAGATGTAAGTGGGTGAAGGAGATGTAAGTGGGTACATGAGATATAAGTGGGTGAATGACTCAGATGTGAGTGAAGGAAATGTATGAGGGTGAAGGAGATGTATGAGGGTGAAGGAGATGTATGTGGGTGAAGGAGATGTAAGTGGGTGAAGGAGATGTAAGTGGGTGAAGGAGATGTAAGTGGGTGAAGGAGATGTAAGTGGGTGAAGGAGATGTAAGTGGGTGAAGGAGATGTATGTGGGTGAGGGCTAAGAAAGTATAAATGTGAAGATGATGCAAGTAATCTGTATGAGGCTGTCATCTTCAATACTTCAGGAATAAAACTGTTTTATTGTTCTAGTTACCTTTTACTCAGATTTGAGAAATGAAATAACTGATTGTTCAGATTTGTGATGTGAAATAACTGATTGTTTAGATTTGTGATGTGAAATAACTGATTGTTCAGATTTGAGAAATGAAATAACTGATTGTTCAGATTTGTGATGTGAAATAACTGATTGTTTAGATTTGTGATGTGAAGCACCCGATTGTTCAGATTTGTGATGTAAAGTAACTGATGTTCAGATCTGAGATGTGAAGTAACTGATGTTCAGATTTGAGATGTGAAATTAACTGATGTTCAGATCTGAAATGTGAAGTAACTGATGTTCAGATTTGAGATGTGAAGTAACTGATATTCAGATTTGAGATGTGAAATTAACTGATGTTCAGATCTGAAATGTGAAGTAACTGATGTTCAGATTTGAGATGTGAAGTAAATGATGTTCAGATTTGAGATATGAAGTAACTAATTTTCAGTTTTGAGATGTGAAGTAACTGATTGTTCAAGCTAATATATACATCAGTGAGACTTCCTACTTTCACATACCACGTCTGAGATAATTCTTATTTTGAATTTGCTTCTAGAAATCTCTAACATTATTCCTGTACCAGGAACATAACAAATTAAATAAACGATTGTTAATGGACTCGTGTTGTTTGTCAATGAAGTTTCCTGACTATTGCGAAAAGGAAAAGTATTGTAAATCTATTTAGACATAAAGCCATACAAATATGAAACAAGACGTGCCATTTCGACAGTAACACTGCATTAATTTACGTTAATGTGCGTCATAACGAGAGGCTACTTCGAGATTTCTATTTGTCTCTTTCTGTATCATTGTCTTCAGCAAATGAAAAGTTCAGATTCGCCTTTATCAATGACGTGGAGTGTTGTAGTTTAAAGGCATGTTGCTATCTTAAGGTCACGAAACGAACGTCATGTTGGAATAGTGTGGCTTCTTGGTAATTGCTGCAGAATTATCTTAGAATTGTGGTTATGTAAAGGTTTGTGATATTGTAAGCGAGGTTCTCTGTTGTAGGAAGCTGTGTTTCATGATATCTCCGTTTACAAGAAACCTAACACCAGCGTATGTGTTCCACATTATGTTATTACATGTGATTCTAAATGTAGGAAGAAATATGTTTACTGTTAACTTCTAAAGTTAGGATGCTGAAGATTAACACAGACACTGTCGGCGTGTAAATGAAGTTTAAAGGGTTTAAGAGCCGTAGAAGATTGACTTCACTGTACTCGGTTTCCAATATATACTCCGTCCGTCTCAACGAATGGCACGCCGCCTGCTGAGAGTACCACTCATAGCACGTAACTCCGTAGCTTTAAGTGATAAACCACAGGGATCTACGAAAAAAAATCCACCTTATAAACAAGACATCTTGAACACAAGGCGAACAGCTTAACCACTACGCCAGGGAGATCCCATATGATGGGAAATGAAGTTAAGATGCTGAAGATGAGCATAGACACTGTCGGCTTGTGAATGGGGTACATGCTTTTTTGTGTAGTCAACACACTCAAAAGGAGCTACAGATAAAAATTTTCGGTGGGGATGGATGCAGAAGAAAATATTATTGGTAATATTGTAGAAAATGTTGTAACGATCTGCACTGATAGATCAGTCCTTCTTCATCAAAGCTGGTGTCGGGATTTTTCTACTCGGTACTGTGAAAAAAAACCCCAAACTGTCAAGGAACCTAGTGGTGTCTTTCCCACAACCAGAGCTTAAGGTTAGGGTTAAGGTGTAGCGAAAACGTTAGCAGTAAAAAACTCTGTTAAACAAGACTTCATTCGTGACGTGTTTGATTATTGTTGTGATTTCGTTAGTCACTATTTATATACTTGGAGTCACGTGCCAAAAAAGGGAAGGCCGACCATCGAATTGCACTGAAATAATAAAAACTTAGTATTTCAGGTCATGTTTATTTTCTGCACACAGGTCTTTACTGGAGTAGTTTTATATCTGTAGATACGTTTCATTAAGGGGAGGTTTTTATCTATAAAAAAAAACTAGGTCATTCCCCCGTTTTCACGTGTTCATCAATTATTTTCATGAGAAATGGGAATTCGCTAAGGGGGGCGGGGGTTGTATCAACCTTTTTGGCTAAATTCTAAAATTCATGTCTTGATTTGCTAATAGGTTGAGGGAATTTTACATCCCCCTCCCCTAATCTACGGGCTTCACCACAACCATGAGTTGTCTTACAATGGAGATAAAGGCTGTGATTGAAGTACTGTAATTGTTGATGACGCATGACAATACTGACGCATGTATACCAAGTTCTCCAATGAACATTGTTCCATAAGTTATCGCCGCCAATGAGTGAAGTTGCTCAAACAATATGCAACTAGAAAGATTACTTTCACATTCGTGCAGGGAAATGGGAGTGTTGAGAATAATGAGCTAGACGATGAGCTGGCGAGAAAAGCTTTATTAAGGAAAGGTACATCTATGGATTGTTCTGGCATAATCAATGCATTGATGAACATTTTCTATGGAGATTTTCAAGTGTGTATCATTGTTGCTCCCAAGGCAGCGATGGGTAAACTAAATAATAGAACAGACCGGAATAATTTGTACAACCTAGATATTATGTATATGTGTGTGGCATATGTGTGTGTGTGTGACAACCGGGACATAGATGGACACATTCTTCTTCCCAGAGATATCGTATGAGGCTCCTAAGAAACGTTAGGAATAGACTGACAACTTGTCACCGATGATAACAAAATTGTCACTGATTGTCTCGTCTCCATCTCTTACTTTTGTTTTCTGTCACATGATGCGCAACTGTGGATGAGGAAAGGATGCAGGACAGAGGACAATGAAGATTTGTCCTTGTGTTGCTGACTCCTAAGTGGCTGAAAATGCGCGGTGTAACATTACACAAATGGGTCAACAGATCTGATACGTGTTTCAACGGTATTCATGCGTGATGACTAACCATAACAGAGTGAATATTGTGTATACGTACCTTCAGGGAGAGAGAGAGGGAGAGAAGGAGGGAGAGAGAGGGAGGTGGAGGGAGAGAGAGGGGAGGAAGAGAGAGGGAGGTGGAGGGAGAGGGAGGAGAGAGAGATGGAAGGAGAGGGAGAGAGAGGGAGAGATAAGGAGAGAGGGAGAGGGATGGAGAGAGAGAGGAGGAAAAAAGAGAGAGATGGAGAGAAATATGGAGTGAGTGAGAGGGAGGGAGGGAGAGAGAGCGAGGGAGGAAAAGAGGGAGGGAGAAAGTGAGGGAGAGAGGGATGGAAGAGGGATGGAGAGAGAGGGATGGAGAGAGAGGGATGGAGGAAGAGAGGGAGGGGAGAGAGGGAGTTTAAGGGAGAGAGGGAGGGGAGGGAGAGGGGGAGGGAGAGAAGGGAAGGAGGGAGGGAGAGAGAGGGGAGAGAGGGAGAGAGAGGGAGGGAGGGAGAGAGAAGGAGAGAGGGAGGGAGAGAGATGGAGAGAGGGATGGAAAGGGAGGGAGGGATGGAGAGAGGGAGGGGAGAGAGGGAGAGTGTGGGAGAAAGAGAGAGAGGGAGGGAGAGTGTGGGAGAGTGTGGGAGAAAGGGAGAGGAAGGGAGAGAGAGGGAGGAAGGGAGAGAGGGAGGGAGGGAGAGAGGGAGGGAGAGGGAAAAGGCTAGAAACGCTGGAATGACTCGGAAATATCTCGAATTTAATCCATATTTAAAATGTACTTACGTAAAACACAGATTCATATAATCGCTTCAATCAGACACGACAGACTATAAATAAAACTAGTGGGACATGATGTGCACACAAGGTAACATACAAATTACAATACACAAATCATATTCAACGTTTCAACCAAAAATGTATTTAAAATGTATCAATTCAAATTTTAAAAAATAAGGTTGCCGACAAACAACTATACAGTGCCAAAACGTTTGCGATATTCAAGGTATCAAGGTTATCACATATCATATCCACAGATTATTGCCACTAACTCATATTCAACAAGTTTCGACACATACGATCAGTTGTCACGGCAAAGGGTGGATACACACATGACTAAATGATGAAAACAGTTACAAGAAATACAGGATATTCAACAAAACTACATTATTAATGAGCATTGCATTGTTATTTTCTTTCTGTATAGCATTTACATCATTTGTATTGGAAACTTATTGTTGGTCTTAAACTTTTGGCCACTATTCTATGTATAAATATGGCTACAGGAAGGATGCTCACAAAATCAGTTTAAGGCCATATATAAATATTGCTACAGGAATGATGCTCACAAAATCAGTTTAATTGCCAAAGACATTACATTCGACACTGTGGCTGAGTGGTACAAAACGTCTCAGACGATTAAGGTGCCATGTTCAAACCCAAGGCAGGCAACTGCGAATTCAGAATGTTTAATTCAGAAAAATATTGAACGTTTTCATATTGCCTAGAAAATATTTAAACAAAAAAAAATTCGGAGATGGTCGTTATGTCCTGAATACGATATGCTATTACCTTTCATTGTACAGGCAATAGGAACATTGACATTAGTTGTAGACACAAATAAATATTACTTCATGAATTAAAACCATTGACATTGTGCTAGAGCCACCTAATAGTTGCTGCGGCTTAGTACATGAAGAGTTATCTTCATCCCCGACGGCAGGTTGCTGCCATAGGACATACCTTTACCTTTACCATTGTTTCAGGACACACGTAGATATTGCTGCATGAATTAAAACCATTAACATTAGTTTCAGGACATAGTGCGATGCAGTGTTAATGGGAACATGATTTTATGGTGTTCAGCTGACAGAGAAAATTACTTCTCTCTATCCCGTGACAAGAGGAAACCTCTATGTGGACTGACATTTATTGAATTCCAGCTGCTCCATTCTGAATATTTTTCGTCCTTTGGTACATACGTTTCCCTAAGAGTTTTACAATTGCCTGTTCTTCCCAGGGCTGCCATATTGGCATTTTTTTAAATCAAAATTTCTCAGGTTTGGCTATTTTTTGTAAGGTTACTGGCTACATAATTTGTTTTGGCTTTTTCTGAAAACATATCTGCTTTATAATATTTTCCTGTTTTAAGTTTGGCTATAAATTGTGTGGCAGGTTGTTTCTGGGTGTTAACTAATTTATAGACACTCTCTATTCTACTCCAGTATAAACTTAGAATGAAGAATGTATGTTTCCAACATGTATTTGATAATATCCGCTGAAGACCATTTGGGCTATTGGCGCAAATAAAACGGCGGCACAACGCATTTCAATTCTCTGCACTACATCCTACTGGAAATCTAGTCGGACCATTGTCCTACTACAAGAGAGATCAAGCGGGATTTTGAGAATGAATGACGAAGAATAATAATTTGATAACACTTTTCTCACCGAATCTAAACGAAAGATTTGTTACTATTGTGAGTAATGATACAGCGAACTGTATGAACAGCCATTTTTATACTGCAAAAAAAAATTATTAAAAAATAAATTAAAACATTGCTGGGACAATAATTTGAGTGAAAACTTAATTACTATATTAGTGAAAAAACTATGATGTAATCTCATTGCTTTCATGTCACGTGACAGCTCAGACTTTCAAAATTATATTAATATAATTGCAAATAAAAGACCATTGTGAAATGAATGAATGTTGATATTTGGAGACATGAATACAAGTTTATAGAATATAGAAATGGAAAATTAGTCAAAATTCTGTATGTTTTCCTAGTTTATTCACAATTTGGAAATGTGACCATTTGTGGCCATTTTTATAAACCAACATTTTGACTATAAACAGTTCAAATAATGTGGCAACCCTGCTTCTTCCCCAATCCTTGCTGTTTATTGACTGATGCCAGATAGATCGTTAGTGCGCTAGCTCGAAAAAGAACAAGAGAAATAATGGCTCAACTTCTAGACACTTGAAAATTTTTCAATAAAAACACCCATGACATTTATCACCGTGATCTAATCCATATTTTGGTATTTAACTAACAAAAAACTTATCCGTTGAGAAAATAATCTGTTAATGCCTTCATTCAAAGTATCAAGCCTAGAAACCTGCCGGGATTTTTGTTTTTATCAATCTCTCGTATCCGAGAAACAATCTTCAATAAAAGAAAACTAGGATAATATAATATTAGGTACTGTACAAGTAGACACTACTGCATGTTTAATTATTTCCCTTGTCTATGTTTGTAAATTCCATGTTCATCATTTAATAATTGCGATATTTATTTATTTCAGTTTTGGGTTAAGGTTAGTTATGTCAAACACAACTGTACTAACCTTAAATCTAACCAAAACCTTAAAATAAATAAATATTTAAATTATTAAAGGATGAACATAAAATTTACAAACATAGACAAGGGAAATAACTCGACTATATGGTGGCGTCTGCTTGTACTGTATCTAATATTATTACTTGTTTAATTAATAACTAACAAATAATGAAACTAAAGCAAAAATAAATATCAGAAAATGAAAGAACAAGGACCTTTTCTAAGTTACGATCCCCATGGGATCTTTCTCAAGAAACAAACGCAATCGAAATAAACACATAAAATCAAATCAAAATACAAAGAGACGGTTTCACAAAGAAGACTAGGACACACAGGGAAGCTGCACGGAAAAAGTCTGCTTACAAACTGTAATTCCTGGGGATAAACTAATGTTGGTGAAACCATATCTCTGTATTTTAATTTGATTTTGTGTATTTATTACTGTCTGCTAAATATTAGATGTTTCGTGTGAAAAATCTTCCACCCTCTGGCCAGAGCGGTACGCAGCACAGCAGAGAGTATTAATCAAACATATCTCTGTAACTTCAGAGATCTTCAGAGAAAATGCACTTTTAAACTAGACATCCGAGCCCAGTAACGAACCTAAGGTAAATGTTTTAGCCACTGCGCCAAAGAGATCCCAATTCTGGGTTACACCTAGAGCTTCATAACCACCCCCGCCCTTTTCCAACCCCTACACACTCACACTTCTCAGTCTGATAGCATACGAATTTCTTACTTCCGTCCTCACATTCTTAGTTCCGTCCTCACATTCTTAGTTCCATCCTCACATTCTTAGTTCCGTCCTCACATTCTTAGTTCCGTCATCACATTCTTAGTTCCGTCCTCACATTCTTAGTTCCGTCCTCACATTCTTAGTTCCGTCCTCACATTCTTAGTTCCGTCATCACATTCTTAGTTCCGTCCTCACATGTTTTAAATTGGTGGTTTTCTCTGACTATTACCCAGTGTGTTTTTCTATTGTTGTCTATCTTGTTCCACACTGAACCATTTCTCTGTATTATGATTGTCGACATGTTTAACAGCTTCTCTCACTTATCTCTATTATTCTCTCCAGGTGTGCTCGTTGTTGGTATCTTTTTATGTCTTCGTGTCTTCCTTTTCATTGTCTTTTTGTGTTCCCATCAATATCTACACATTTTTTGTACTTTCTGTTTCCCATTTGAGTTTGTGTCTTCTTTATTTTAAAAGTGGATCTTAGTCCGTGTGTTGCCAGATCCAAAAGTAAGTAAATACCTGCAATACTGTTAGCTGCCACACATGTCATCTCACCCTGGTTATTTTCTGTGGTCCAAACGTTATTCACTATTATTAGGCCTAATCACTTAAAGATAACTCATTTTGCTTTCTATATCAAGCCATGATTTAAGTCATTTGTGAGACTTACACATCATAAAGTAATATTCAATCATTTGCAAGACTTGCACATCATAAAATAATATTCAATCATTTGCGAGACTTAGACATCATAAAGTAATGTTTTTAATGTGATAGTCTAATACTACATGAAAGCTATTTTTTTAAAAGCACAGAACACTAATTTGTGTTTAATTTTGTTTTTTAATTTACCGGCACAGACTCGAATTACACCGTGGCATTCAAAAAGTTACTTTGTGTCAGGTTTTTTTGTGTGGAAATCTTTGGATGGGATTAAAAATGTTTTATTTAAGTATGGACCAAATCAAAGTCGCTCATTAATCGTCTTTTCGAGTCTCGAAGACGTCCAATGGACTTGTGAAAAGCTCATCCACCGTCTTTGTGTAATGCAGATGTGAAGTTATTGTTTAATGAGCATTTATTTTATAAAGATAAAAGCAATGCGATCAAAATATACTAGAAGTGAGAAATATTTCGACGTTGTGGATGGAAATTCGCGTAATAACCCAAGATAAAAGTGTAATTAGATTTAAAAATATTCACAGCCAAGCAGGAGATACAGTACATGTACAAGCAAAGGTTGTTATCAGTAGCATTATCCATGAAGCACTCGCCACGCATGAAGCACTCGCCACTCATGAAGCACTCGCCACTCATGAAGCACCACGAAATATTCTTGCTTCAATTTCGGCTTCAGTAAGTCAAAGTGTCGACTCTAAAATTTCCCAGGGTGTTAAATCTTACAAGAACTTTACGTAATATTAGGAAACAGGAAAATAACGGACCTGCGATTACAATATCAAGTCGTGACATTACATTTACGGATGAATATATCAAAACAGGAAAAAAGAAAATTTTCTTATTTATGTTTCCGGAACAAAAGAAGACAGAATATTAATTTTTCTCACTCAATAAAATTTGGATAATTTACGCAATTGTAATCGTTGTCATGAAGATGCTACTTTCAAAACCGTTTCACCCTTGTCTGAAAAATTCCGTTGGTGTTGTTTGTTTGCTCTACCCCTTCCCCCCCCCCCCAACGAATGATAAGAAAGGTAAAAAATAGTGAAAGATTTAGCTGGACAGTGTACCCTCAAACTTTCACGCCTAATTTTGCAGCTGCAATGATAAACGAGTTTGAAAGAGAATGACCTCTAACAAGACATTGCGGTTTGCTTTTTTCACTTTAGCCAACGTATTTGGCGTAAAATACGATCTACTGGACCACAACAGCTATACGAAAACGATCCAGAATATGCATTAAAATTCCGCACGCTTGCTGTACTGGCTTTTGTTCCAACACGGGAGATTGTAAATGCATTTGAACAATTGTGCCAAAACAATATTTTTATCGAAGAAATGATATCCCTGCTTGATTATTTTGAAAACACACGGATTGGCCGATCTAATCGTGTTACAGGTGGCCGACCACCACAACCTTTTAATCACAACCTTTGGAATTGCTATGAAACCTTTTTTTTGGGGGGGGGGGGGGGGAGTGGTCTACCGAAAATTTATAACAACCTTGAAGAATGATGACATTATGGATTCCAGCGACAGATTAACTCTCTTAATACAGGCATCTGGAAATTTATAGACATGATTAAGAAAAATCAAAGAAAAACATAATATTTCCAGATGAACATATTAATTTTTAGTACACTTTCATATATCCTATTTCAGTTATGTATTAGTACTAGAGCTGGGTCAATGAATGTGCGGGAGTTTTTTTCTTAAGCATTGAACATAAGTCATTGTGGAATTTTTTACATTTAAATCACAAGATCGTATATTAAAGTAATGAACAATTCTTTTTACGTATTTATGATTACATTTTTTTCTAAATCTGTGTTTATTTTAATAAAACACAAAATGTATTATAAATTAGTAAAATTTATTTTAGTTATGATTGTTTCCCACGCACACGCACACCCACATGCACACCCACACGCACGCCATAATACCATACATAAATACAATACATACCATAAATAAATACATAAAAAAAACACTTTTTGAAGAATTGGTCATTCACAGAATTGATCATTCAAAGAATTGGTTTTCGAATAATTTGTTTTCGAAGAATTTGTTTTCAAGAACTTGAAGGAGACCAAACTAAGGTAACTTTTAAAAGCACAGATTGCGTCATAACTCCAGCCACTGACGGTATAGATGGCCCATAACATATCTTTGGAAGAATCATCATATATTTCTAATGGATTATATAAACGTCACCTTATATCGATTGTCTTGTGTATTTTATCTTCAATCCATAAATTAAAAAAATATATATATTGGGTCTGATTTGTAGTTCAGAGGTTATCAAGCTGGAGAAACGGTGTCTGACTGATAGAGTTTGTGCACTAATTCGTTCAAGGGGTTGTTCTAGAACATGCAGCTACTTCGGTCAAAAAATAACAATATAAAAATAGTTATATTTGGTTCTAACATAAAATAAAATAGTTTAACACTAGTTCTAACACTCAGT
Organism: Meghimatium bilineatum; assembly: GCA_034231615.1. Taxonomy (NCBI): domain Eukaryota; kingdom Metazoa; phylum Mollusca; class Gastropoda; order Stylommatophora; family Philomycidae; genus Meghimatium; species Meghimatium bilineatum. The sequence continues at coordinate 13,315,281 of CM067316.1, read as the reverse complement.
TAAATGAAATTAGTTCTTATAAGTTAAATAGAATAACTTAAACTAGTTCTTACAAAAAGTTACATGAAATAACTTAAATTAGTTCTTAAACAAAGTTAAATGAATTAACTTAAATTAGTTCTTACAAAAAAAGTTACATTTTATAGTTTAACTTAATTTATGTACGTTTATTATCGTCTTCGAACACCGGACACGTCTCAACGTGCTCAGATCTTCACTTCAGTAAATCTCTCAAGGTGCAGCGGTTGATGGTTCCGACTTTGTGTTAGCTCATTGTTATTTTCAGAAGTTTTTGTTAGAATTTTCCTCTTGGTTACATCTATCCTCACTTCCAATTCACGCATTCTCGATACTGATGTGTGCTCACGTGTTTCAACACACCCCGATCGTTCGGATCCACGAAGATCACTGCGTGTGTCTACTCGACCCATATCTTGACCATCTTTAAGGTGACAAGGCTAGCGAGTTTACCCGCTCGTTCGTTTCTCTCCACACCCCCCGCGTGCTCGTGGATAAAGGCAAGAATGATTTTATTTCTTCAGTGAGACCTACTTTTTAGTCCTCAAAATTTTACATCAGTTCTGACTATAAACTGAATGAAACCGTTTCAAATATGTATTATACTACTTTCTCTTGGTATTTGAGAAAGTAGTAAAAAGTAAAGTAACCCATATAATTTATTAATGCCGTAGGGGTGTGAGATGTTAGCGATCTCACATTTCAGAGGCTCTGCAAATGAGGGCGGTAGCCATCTCCTCTCCTTCGCAGTCTTTATTTCCCGGATTATTCCGGTACCCATTTAAGGCTGGGTCGACCCGGGAGCCGTTGCGATCTGAAAAACATTTCCGCCTCAACTGGGGAATGTAGCCAGTGCGCTAACCACTGCGCAAACGCGGCTCCCTGAGAGCTGGAGAGAAAGTAGTAATACCAAACGAATATACCTAACTCATAGATCTTACTAGACATAAAATATCGACTGAGAACCGTTGTGACTTGACACTTATGTGAGCCACACACCGATACAATCCTTCTCTCAAACAGTGGGAAACTTGTTGTGCGCTCGCGACAGATGGAGTTTGTCACCAAACGCTCGTTCACACAGAAATCTGGTATCTACATTGTGAGGATGGACGTTTCAGAAGTTGAAGTGTTTTGATGATAAATAGAAAGTCTTTTCAAAAAGGATAATAAGATTAAAATTGGATATATTCAGGATATTTATGATTAAATAAATGATGCGCATTCATTGATGTTTAAAACTGTTTCTGAAAACGATGTTTTGATTTAGTGTTTTGTTTTGAAATTAGTTTTAGTAATTTATGGAACTATTTTGTTGGACTAAAGATTACGAAGCGTTACAAAATGTTTACATCATCTTAAGGTAAGTAATTACAGTTTATCTGCATGGAGGTTTAATATCAATGTTGAATTGTAAGATAAACAATGTGTGTGATTAATATCAATATTATCCACCGAAGACGGATGTGTCGAGTCATTGGAGCAAATAAAGCGGCGACACAACGCATTTCCATTCTCTGGACTACATCCTGCTGGAATTCTAATATGAATCATGTTCCTGCTACCAGAGAGATCCAGCGGGAGCTTGAGAATGAACGCTGAAGAAAAATAATATCAATGTTAAATGTGGTGATGTATAATGTGTGTGATTAATATCTTTGATGAATTGTACGATAAATAAACGTGTGTGTTTCCTAGTTAGATTGTGAGATCCTCTTTTTATTCACAGTTTAACCTGTTTATATAACAGATCCGATATTTCCAATTAATTCTGGTGTATTTGATGTAATGTTTAGTAATGTGCAGTAATGTTTAGTAATGTGCAGTAATGTTTAGTAATGTGCAGTAATGGTTAGTAATGTGCAGTAATGTGCAGTAATGTGCAGTAATGTGCAGTAATGTTTAGTAATGTTTAGTAATGTTTAGTAATGTGCAGTAATGTGCAGTAATGTGCAGTAATGTGCAGTAATGTGCAGTAATGTTTAGGGCCTGTACTCCAGCAGACTAGTTGAAGCAGATTTAAGTTTATACAAGTATATACTGCTGATCCATCAGTATATACCTGTATCCACGCTTCTCTGGGGTGCATATCTTCAATACCTGTATCCACGCTTCTCTGGGGTGCATATCTTCAATACCTGTATCCACGCTTCTCTGGGGTGCATATCTTCAATACCTGTATCCACGATTCTCTGGGGTGCATATCTTCAATACCTGTATCCACGCTTCTCTGGGGTGCATATCTTCAATACCTGTATCCACGCTTCTCTGGGGTGCATATCTTCAATACCTGTATCCACGCTTCTCTGGGGTGCATATCTTCAATACCTGTATCCACGCTTCTCTGGGGTGCATATCTTCAATACCTGTATCCACGCTTCTCTGGGGTGCATATCTTCAATCATGTTACATACTATTGTTTTAGTTTGTAAAGTGTCAAGTTCTCTCACAGTGTAGTTGTTGTTTATGGTGGTTCTGATAGTGAGATTTGGATATTGCTCCCACAGAACTGAGAAAAGTGTTTGTGTTATTTCTTTTGTTATGTCTGATTGTTCTTCTTTATATTATATTTAGTTTTTTTGAATCGGTGAATAAAGCTGCTTTTCTTCAGCCGTCCACTGGCTAGGTCACCGTATCTGTTCTTCACTAAGACAAATATAGTATATTATTAATGTTGGATTGTGCGATAAATTATGTGTCCGATTAATAAACAACAACAGAGAATTAGAAAGAGTCATCAGTTTTGAACCACTCACCTTAGTTCTCTTATCAAGAGTAGCGGTGATTGCTATGAAGAAGTCAGAAGGAGGTTGGCTATTGCGTCAAAGAAGCTGATACAAAATAAAAAAACAAACAACATACGTACTGAGCTGTTGCAAGACAACAAAACTAACATTCCTATTATAATATTCCTATAATATTCTATTATTATACTACTAATATTCCAGAGCTTGCATATTCCCAGTGGGAATATATGGGTGTGAATCCTGGACAATCACCAACAAAGTGAAAAATAAAATAGCAGCATTTGAAACAAAATGTTACAGAAAAATCCTCAGAATACCATGGACCAAAACGATCACCGATGTAGCCATCCTGAGAAATTAATGTAAAATAAAACTGGCCAAACAGCGTGGTTTTACCCCCCCCCCCGAAAATTACATTATTTTGGCCATATCAAGCGCTAAGGACAGCCTAGAGAAGACCACAATGGAGGGGATGAAGCCAGAGAGACGAAAAAGAGATAGGACAAGAAGAAAATGGACGCAACGCAAGACATCAAAGACGACCTGAACATAACAGTAACAGAAGCAGGATGGCTGGCTCAAGATCAACAGAAGTTTCGAAAGGCAATGATGTCTGCTACATCCTGTTCAGGATATGCTACCTGATGATGATAATTAATAAATGACAACTGAACATGCTGCTAATGAAATTCTGCGATTTACCGGAAGCACATAAGAAATCACACATCGACTTTTAGACCACAAAGCCTGTATGCTGAACACAACATAGCATAAGGTGTGCATATAATTGACTGTCCATGATCATACAACAATGAATAAATTGTCTGTCATGGTTGTGCAACAGTTCCATCTATTGAGCGATTGTGTCATTTATGTTAACTTTTTTATGTATTTAACCATTGTTATGTGTGTGTGTGTGTGTGTGTACTTATCTGTGATGGTGGTTGTAAGATTTGATCTGCTGTGATGGTGATTGTGAGATTTGCTTATGGAACTGAAAAGTAACAGAAAATAAATAACGATAAACGAGTGAGTTGAAGAGGTGTAGATATGACAAGATGGACTGACTATCGGTTGATATACTGACTATTGGTTGATATACTGACTATCGGTTGATATACTAACTATCGGTTGATATACTGACTATCGATTGATATACTGACTATCGGTTGATATACTGACTATTTGTTGATATACTGACTATCGGTTTATATACTGACTATTGATTGATATACTGACTATCGGTTGATATACTGACTATCGGTTGATATACTGACTATCGGTTGATATACTGACTATCGGTTGATATACTGACTATGATATACTGACTATCGGTTGATATACTAACTATCGGTTGATATACTGACTATCGGTTGATATACTGACTATCGATTGATATACTGACTATCGGTTGATATACTGACTATCGATTGATATACTGACTATCGGTTGATATACTGACTATCGGCTGATATACTGACTATTGGTTGATATACTATTGGTTGATATACTGACTATCGGTTGATATACTGACTATCGGTTGATATACTGACTATCGGTTGATATACTGACTATCAACAAATTGATAGACATAATGGATTAATAAACTGATCATAGCTTGATAAACTGATAATTGATTAACAGACTAATCATTGATTAAAAGACTGATCACTGATTGATAGACTGATCATTAATTAGTAGACTAAGCATTAATTGATAGACTAATCATTGATTGATAGAATGATCATTGATTGAATTGATGGATTAACAGAAATATGTGATGGGTAGATAAATAAAACTCTGTGTCTCAGCAGTAACATTTTATATCAAAGGTAAATAAACAAACAACAGCACGCACGTGACAGTTTTATGAAAGCAGGTATCTGAAACATGTTCATGAAAGCACGTATGTGAAACATATTCATGAAAGCACGTATCTGAAAAGATGTTCATGAATATGATCTGTCTGCCTGCATGCCTGTCTGTCTGTCCGTCCTTACGTCTGTCTACCTATCTGTATATCTGTATATATGTCTATCTGTTTATCTGTCTATATGTCTATCTGTCAATGTCTATATGTTTATCGTTTATATGAGTATTTCTTGTCAGTTTCCTGTGTAATTTATGGTTGCAACTGTCGCTATTTAACGATTTCTGCACTTCTTGCCGTCTTCCTCTGAGATTCAGTCGTTTCTTCCACTTCTCTTCTCCAGATATTATTAGATTTAAAATTCTCTAACTCCCAAGCTAGATTCTTCTGTCGATTATCAAGTGTCTATACCTTAACTCGGCTTCATTTCTTTGACGGTCGAAGATCGCACTGTTTAGAAATAGTCTAGATACAGGATCCGCACCGAAGGCGGATGTGCCAGGCCATTGGCGCAAATAAAACTGAGACACAAGGAATTTCGATTCTCTGGACTACATCCTGCTGGAAATCTAGTATGACTATGGTCCTGCTACAAGTGAGATCCAGCGGGAGTGCGAGAATGAACGCTGAAGAAGAAGCAGATACAGAGTAGGAGAAACACATACACTTTATATACAAGAGGATAGTCGTCTAGGGAAACACATACACTTTACATACAAGAGGATAGTCGTCTAGGGAAACACATACACTTTACATACAAGAGGATAGTCGTCTAGGGAAAAAAATATGACACCAACTATACAGAACAACAGAAAAGATGGAAATGCAAAACACATGTTCTTGATTGTATAGAAGGTGCAATCATGACAGATACTGCTCAACTGGTTACACTTTTGTTAAATAACCGTCCGTAAGATGAAGACACCTTACATACATAGCTTAAATTTCAATCTTTCACTCACAGAACATGTTATTATTATCAATGAATACAATTGGATAACAGCACGACAACATATTCCTACAACAGTCTTCGTTTTCCAAAACAAACAAAAGACAAAAAAAAAATTCATTACAATTTTAAAATTACAATCTATATCTATGTCGTTGCTTCTGCTTAAACACAGTTGTCTTGATTTAAGTTTCTGAAACATGAAATTACCAACAAAAACTGATTATGGAAAGAAATGAGATCTACCTCATTTTTGACACTGAATGATCAGTGAACAACTTTGAGCTTATTTTATGCATCTTTAAAAATGTTGCGTGTATGTTTTGTTGCATATTCTAGCACACATAATTGGTTGGTTGGTTGATTGGTTGCTGATCCAGCGGTCCATGGGCTCCTGCCCTTTGACCTAATGCCATTAGATGGCATTATATTGCTGGGAAGTCTGTGGATTGTCGGCCCACCCCGGGACAGAGCCAGAGAATAACTATCACACCTCCAGGAAGGTAGGTTTAAACCTATGCACTGCTCCTAGCCACTGTAGCCAAGATAGGGTTCACTGTGCTCATTCCTCGCCACCAGTTGACTACTGGTTATGCCGAACTTCTCTATTGCTCCAGGCATGCAACCAAATGTTCAAGTCAAAAGGATTGTCACGTCCTGAGTCACTGTGCCTCTATGATGGGCCTCAGCCATAGGAAAAACAGTGATGTCAGTTTCCTCCTCCTCAGTGCTGCACAGTATATCTCTGGCTCCCTCCCAACCACAGAGGGTGCATACATATATATTCAGGCAAACATGTAAAACATTTCAACAACAAAACAAAATCATAATTGTATAGATGACGTGCCATGAAGCTTCTATAAGAAGATAACCTCAATATAACGGCATGTCATCCACTAAGGTTTTCTGTTGCATGGATGGTATGTCTAGTGGGCCATTGGTGAGACCCACAGATGCAACCACATGCGTAACCAGCACACATAATTAAAACTTACCATATTTTTTTAAAGAGTTAAATCGAGCTCTATACCTTTAGTGTTATATACAGATTTCTCGAAAACAACACGCAGATGGACCATATTTGGCCACTTTATAGTATGGTTCATTTGCCAACCAGTAACGCTCGCAGAAAATCACAGATGCTTTCCTGTGCTCCGGCAAAGCTGGTCAATGTTATGATTGGTTAACTTTTTATCTCTGACCGGTGTACAAAGGTCAAACAACTGTAAACAAATCCATAGGCCAAGAAAATATTTCTTTGCATTTTGATCTAAGTTTACTGTGTTTAACAGGCTAAATATTCCTTCTGGTCTTTTGCTTATTTATTTGTCTGTGAGCGAATCGCAAAACACTGTTTATATTTTCTGTTGTATTCTTAAATTCTAATCGACCAGGCGTATCGTTTAAGTCGGAAACCGGAATCAATCTTGATAAACGGCAACAAAATAGTGTTGCCACTTTGTATGTTTAAAATCTAGATTACAGGTAGGAAATGTTTATGTTTTATCGTGAAGTAATGGGCCACAACGCTTTTCTAGTCTTTGAAAATCAGATTTTTCTTCCTTGTCTTCTTCTGCATTCGTTCTAAAAATCCTTCATATTATTCGAGATTTATGAATGTAGCTCAGGATGCTTAGTACTTTGTGTCATGGTTTACAGTTTAACTGCGATATCCGCACTTTTCCGCCGAAAAAAACTGGACTTCAACACGGCTTCTGGGTCATTTTGACTCACTATTGGATGGGGCAGCCAACCCCACACCCAAAACCTGCTTAGTTATCTCCTGCGACATGCATGGCAGATAACCGTATCGTGGCAGGTAACCGTATCGCTATCATGTGCTTCCCTTTTGACTACGACAACACATGTGCGGGGTGGTATTTCAACAAGTGTTTTCTAAGATTGAACGCTAATGCATAAGGATATTAGTAAGTCAGCCTGGAGGGTAAGTAAAATGACTTCAAGGGAAGGATTTTTCTAACCCCTCCCCATTCTGAATAATTCTTTGTGTCAGTATTTCACGGGGTAAACTTGTTTGGTTTGGACATGTAACGAGGCATGACTCGCTTCCCAAAATTATTTTGCAAGAAACAGTCGAGGTTAGAAGAAGGAGAGGAAGTCGGAGAAAATCCTGGATTGGTAATATCAAAGAATGATATGTACTTACTTTTTCTACAATCCACCGAATGGCTGAGGATGGAGTAACGGAGCTATTTCTGCATTTGTATCCAGTGCGACACCGCTACGATCCTGAAGGGTTATGCGTCTTGTAATTTAAAAAAAAAATATCAGAAACCGCTACGTAGATGTAGATATTTTAAAACACATATTTTGATATCTGTTCTACATGCTTCTAATATCTATTTTAAAATGTGAAATAGAAAATCTGTTGATAACATAGCAACCCACTCGAACCCATCTCCATCGTAATCAGCCAGAGAGTGTGACAGTTGTATTTTCGTGGCAATGCAAGCACCCAACATATTGTAAAAATAAAACAATGACATTTAAAATTAAATTAAATTAAACATATTTTTATTGTAAAGTAATATTCCATTAAGTTAATTGAAGATATTTTTGCGCAACCTTTCACTAAGAGCAACTTCTATCAGAAATTTCTGGTTTTAATTTTATAATCATTGCTTTAGCATTTGATTAGAATGTGTCATTTCGTGATCAACCAGTTCATGACTGTAGACCCCTGACTGCTGACCTCAGACAATAAAGACCCCACATTGTAGACCCCAAAGTATAGATTTATGAAAGTAGGCACTTGACGGTAGACCCCGACTGAAGATTCATGAAACCTTTAACTGTTGACTCCTGAGTCTAGACCACTGACTGTAGACCACTAACTATAGACTCATGAGTCTAGACCACTGATTGTAGAACCCTAACTACAGACTCCTGAGTCTAGACCACTGATTGTAGACCACTAACTATAGACTCCTGAGTCTAGACCACTGATTGTAGACCCCTAACTACAGACTCCTGAGTCTAGACCACTGATTGTAGACCCCTAACTACAGACTCCTGAGTCTAGACCACTGATTGTAGACCACTAACTATAGACTCCTGAGTCTAGACCACTGACTGTAGACCACTAACTATAGACTCCTGAGTCTAGACCACTGATTGTAGACCCCTAACTACAGACTCCTGAGTCTAGACCACTGATTGTAGACCACTAACTATAGACTCCTGAGTCTAGACCACTGATTGTAGACCACTAACTATAGACTCCTGAGTCTAGACCACTGATTGTAGACCCATAACTACAGACTCCTGAGTCTAGACCACTGATTGTAGACCCATAACTACAGACTCATGAGTCTAGACCACTGACTGTAGACCCCACGACAGAAGATCTATTTTTGTTTGCAGCAATAGGCTACGTAGTTGAGTATTTTTGTACTATGACTCTTATTTCCTACGCCATGTGGTAGAATATATTTCTTTCAGCTCCATATTTGTTTCCTTGGCATTCTTGTTTTATGGGTAGGTTTTCCATATCATTATCAAGTTCCTGCTGCCTGTTTTACTCAATGTGTCTACATATGTTATTCTGGGGGCTTGAGAGTCTTTTAGCCCAGAAGGGACTTTACCATGATCTTCTTGCAACTTCGAGGCTTGCTGAGGAAAGAAAATCGAAAAATTGTACTTACTTCGCAAAACTAAAATCCAACAGGTAGATTCAAGAAAAAGGTAATTTTATTTTGCTAACACTGGATAACACACACAATGACACACACAAGTCAACGTTTCGACCAAAAGGCCTTGGTCAAGACAGACAAAAAACTTAAAAGTTTATAAAAGACAATAAACTTTAAGTTTATTGTCTGTCTTCACAAAGGCGTTTTGGTCGAAACGTTGACATGTGTGTGTCAGTGTGTGTGTTATCTAGTGTTAGCAAAACTAAGTTACCTTTTTCCTGGATCTACCTGAGGAAAGAAAACTGATTTCCTCCCAGCAATTCAGGCATGGTTCTTCAGCAAGGTTCATTACATTGGTATTACGTTACATGTAAGGCAGGTGATATCTTTATATTTTGCTACCCTTTCGGTACTCATTAGTTCAAGAGCGTATCCTTAAGATATTTGATGTTTGTTTTACGTTAGATCAACAGTCGGTAAAAATCCAAATGCAAGTAATTTTCACATTGACGAAAATTCACTCGAAGTAAAAAGGTTTTCTTACTAACTTTAGATGCATGGAATGTGCGCACATTTCTCTAGAATGATTCTAACAGGAATGGAACTGTTATACGAACGGCCTGATTGGAAGAGAGTTAGCAAGGTACAATATTGACATACGTGGGAAGACCTTGAACAAAATAGAGCTACACGACACTCCAAAGTAAAAAAAGCGCAACATCTTGTGAAAAGAGGAGGAATTAAGCAGATCAACAGTGGAGACTTGCTAAAACGTGACGGTAGCTGAACTGACTAAATAAATTTGCGGTCAGATAAGAGAGTATTAGCCATCTACAAACTCATAGTAAGGGCATAATTCTAACTGAATTTCAAAAATGGATGTAACAAACAGTCACCATCATTTGTGACGGATAAATAGCAGAAGGATAAAGCATGATGATCACACAAGACGGTATTATCGAGGGGTAGAACAGATGAGCACACAAGACTGTATTGTCGAGGGGTAGAACAGATGAGAACACAAGACGGTATTGTCGAGGGGTAGAACAGATGAGCACACAAGACTGTATTGTCGAGGGATAGAACAGATGAGAACACAAGACTGTATTGTCGAGGGATAGAACAGATGAGAACACAAGACGGTATTGTCGAGGGATAGAACAGATGAGAACACAAGACGGTATTGTCGAAGGATAGAACAGATGAGAACACAAGACGGTATTGTCGAAGGATAGAACAGATGAGAACACAAGACGGTATTGTCGAGGGATAGAACAGATGAGAACACAAGACGGTATTGTCGAGGGATAGAACAGATGAGAACACAAGACGGTATTGTCGAAGGATAGTAATCTCGACAAGCAACTTCGTTAAGAGGGACGGAGTACACATATATCTACCCGAGTACAATGAAGTCAATCATGTACGCCTTTTCATCCGTTTTTAGTCGAAACGTCGCATGTTCCTTGTGTTCCGCTGTTAGTATGTCGTACTAACATAAGTATATATTTATGTCATACTCTAATTACTATGTGTTACTGCACCCCCCCCCACTCCATATTTCTAACTTTCCTTGACAATTTCGATGTATCTGTATCACATCTAACTCGCATTTAGAAAAAAAAAGAAAGGATATATGTAGAAGTATAAGACGTAAAGAGAGAAAGATAGAGTGATAACATTACAAAAAAGTCGAACACCTAACAGGAGGAAGATAAAATTCGACATATCTGACCGGATTTGTTATCCTGTAACCTTTGCATCCAAATATGTAGGCACAACCAGCGAATCCAAGGGACGCTAATTGATTGATCGGGATCATAGAAATTGATTTCTACAGCACGAGAGGTTTGATTGAAGCTGCGCAGACGTGACATGTTTAAAACGCTATCAAAACATTCCGTCTACAGCCTGGTCCATCAGAACATAGCGTACATATACGTTAATATACATATTTCCTTGTCAGGAATTGTATTTTTATTAACAATTTATGTCTGTCTTTGCTGTGACTTAATTTAAACTACCATTTCGTTGGAGACAAAACTGCTCTGTTCTTTGTTCAGTGCAGGTCAACACGTCAACAATTAGACCGGGGGGAGGGAAGGGGGGGGGGGGTGAGGTGAGGTTTATGGGTTGAAAAAGTTTGACAGTTGTTGGCAAGGATCTCACAAACATTGGCGTCACGCACGAACTTCCTTTTGTGTACCTTTATTATACTCCGTTAATTTATTTTTTTTTGCAAAAAATCTACCCATAGAAAAATCAAGGGATAGAAACAGTTGAGCCAGCAAGACTGTATTGTCGAGGGATAGAAACAGATGAACTCGCATGACTGTATTGTCGAGGGATAGAAACAGATGAACTCGCATGACTGTATTGTCGAGGGATAGAAACAGATGAACCCGCATGACTGTATCGTCGAGGGATAGAAACAGATGAACCCTCATGACTGTATTGTCGAGGGATAGAAACAGATTAACCCGCATGACTGTATTGTCGAGGGATAGAAACAGATGAACCCTTATGACTGTATTGTCGAGGGATAGAAACAGATGAACCAGCATGACTGTATAGAAACCGACTGTATTGTCGAGTAATAGAAACATGAACCCGCAAGACTGTATTGTCGAGGAATAGAAACAGATGAAACCGCAAGACTGTATTGTCGAGTGATAGAAACAGATGAACCCGCAAGACTGTATTGTCGAGGGATAGAAACAGATGAACCCACAAGACTGTATTGTCGAGTGATAGAAACAGATGAACCCGCAAGACTGTATTGTCGAGTGATGGAAACAGATGAACCCGCAAGACTGTATTGTCGAGTGATAGAAATAGATGAACCCGCATGACTGTATAGAAACAGACTGTATTGTCGAGGGATAGAAACAGATGAACCCGCAAGACTGTATTGTCGAGTGATAGAAACAGACGAGCGACAACAAATCGACAAAGTTGAGTAAATCACAGTACAGTAACAATTTGTATCACAATTAAGCAGGAATTTTGCATGATTCATGAATTTTTGACAGTCGTTGATATAGGGATGGGGTTCAAAAGTTGGCAACAAATTGTTGTTGTAATTTATGGGCAACCCAGTGGTATACTATTTTATTTTTACATGAGTGTGTTCCTATAATTAACACCATTCCCGTCCAGTGTTTGTGTAAGACACAGGTGAGCTTTCTAAGCAACTGTTGAACGGTATGGACACCAATGAATTTTTTTTACCTCTATTTTTTTAATGACCATCTAAATAGTTGTTACTTGACGTCTTTCAGGCACTAGAACATATACAACAATTTATTCAGTGTGACATGCAAGTAAAAATGATGTAGCTGGTCATATGTGCCCACGGGTCGAATTTTATCGGCCCTTGATTTAAGATAAGACCATGTTTCGGTTAAATAGTGATTTCCTTCCTAATAGCGGCAGTGGGGTCTACATGTGATGGTTTATTGCCTATAGCAGAAACAGAACTCGAGGTAGATGTCTCGTGTTTTTATTTAAGAACAGTTAAAACAGATTACAAACATTAACTCGAAAATTCCTTGTAACTTTCTAAAGGAATAATGAGGTAATGATATTTGTTTATGTTTTGTTTTATTTTACAAACATCGACAGTTCACTCATTCTCGGGGAATGATATAATATGTAACCAAATACAAGTATGACTAATGTTCAGACGACGAACAGCAGGTATATACCAATACAAATACTGTATAGAGAACTCTAAAATTATGCACGACCGAGAAGAATACCGAAGATGCAATACAAGGCCGCATGCAAAAAAATCAATGAATGCTTTTGTTATCGCATCTGACAACTACGGAAAAAAATATGAAAAATTGCGTCGCATGGAGTAAAAGCCTGTGAAGTATATATGAAATCACAGCAAATACGCAGAGAAAAAGAACAAAGACTTAGGGACAAAGCGGACAAGTACAAATCTGAATTCTTGTTCCTCTTCTAGATTCTTATTTCTTGATTAGAAACTGGCCTCACAGCACGTGGGGCATTCCCATAAGTGCTCCGCCCTCTGTTCCAGCAGCCATTCGACTCGATGGTGTTTCGAGTCTAATGACGCCTAAACAGACGTCAACATCAGGGCACAACTCTGGCCCTTGCGACAGGTTTCTTTGTTGTTCCGCCCACCCACGTCGTGCCCGTAACTATTTCAAGCACAACGTCAGCCTGTCGGAACAACATGGTAACTGTTATCGAAGGTTACGACTACGGGATTGTATAGATGGCGTGCCATGAAGCTTCTATAAGAAGATAACCTCAATATAAAGGCATGTCATCTACTAAGATTTTCTATTGCATGGTTGGTTTGTCTAGTGAGCCGTTGGTGAGACCCACAGACACAACCGCATGCGTTTTGTTCCTCTTCTGTAATCGATCACCTTGACCAGAATTTAGAAGAATTACTTAGTTTCAAGAAGACTCACTTAATCGACTTTCTATAAATCTTGTTGCTTACAATGTAAGGAATATACAATGTATCCACTAATTAACTTTCAGTTGGACAGACATCGAGACCACTAGCAAACTTTAAGTTGGACATTCTTGGCGACCACTAGCTAACTTTACGTTCGACAGCCATGTATTACATCATTTTGACAAATATTGCCGTAGAGATAGGAAGATGACAATTAGAGAAGATATGTATCTCGTCGCTATTTCGCTTTATTGACTTATCTTAGTAACACACATACATATTTCCATTTATTTTAATATAGAGAAGATACTTGATAGCTTAGCATCGTGGAAGAGTGGCAACGCTGGAGTATAACCGTACACTTGTGGATTGAATTGTGGATATCCATGATTACCTACACCAGTATACAGAGTGTTTGAAAAGAAGCAGAATATAACATGGTTGCCAGATAGTTGAATTTGACTAGTACAATTTCGGATAAAATATGGTCAAAAATGGCCAAACTCTTAACGTTTCATACATTCTAAAATTGATCAAAAATTCCCCCCTCCCTAAAAAAAGCAAAAACTTCACGACCATTTAAGAATTGCAAAATGTGTGCAATTTCAGTACAAAATTATCATATTATGGCAACACTGAAATAGAATAACGTACATTGATAAAGTTTTGCTAAAAACAAGGAACACAATTTTACTGAAACAATAAATGACATATTAAATAGAGTTGTAACGATTTGTTGATACGTAGAGCAATGGATCAAATACATTGATTACTTCTGTTAATATTTCCAGTCACAATATGTTAACACAACAATTATCTGTGTGTTTCGGGGTACAAGACATAAGCATATAATAGCAATAACTGTTATACCTGTCGCAAAACACGACTAAGACAATAGGCGTGTGAGTGGCTACTATTGCCGATGATTTCCGCTATGGTGGACGTGTATTTTGTAGTCAACATACGAGTAGAATGATCCGCTACCGATCGACCATAGAAGACCTGGTCTCTGAATTAATGAGGCCTTCATTCGTTCCTTTTCTTGATTATTTCCGTGTTTTCCGCTGGCCAATATTTATATACTAGGAATCGCATGCCAAAAATTGTCAAGCTACTCCAAGTATATAAATAGCAACCAATGGAACGGGTGAAAATAATCAAAAACGTATCGAATGAAGGCATATTTACTTTTTGCAATTAAGTCTTGTACCGTATGTGGACACGAATTGTCGCTCGTGTGTTGCCGTAGTCCAAAATAGGAGTTAAGACCAACACTATGACCGGACACGGATATTGTAAGATGCTCAGAGTGGCCCAGTGTTGCGCAGCAACACAAATAAAAGTGCATCGGCCATTAAATCTCAGTGGTACAAAGAAAACGTGTTGCCCGTAAAGATAAGAGTAACAAACACACAGACGACCAATTCTGACCACATGTATCGAGTGACATATTCTTTCCAGAACGTCGTCTTCATCGTGGATACTCTGAACGTCTCTCTGTCCCGTCCGTCCCTGGTAGGCAGGCCTGCAGTGGCCAGAGTAATATTTATTGGGCACATAATGAGAAGAGGAGGCATTGGGAATATGGTAACAACAGGAACGATAGAAGGGAAAAGATCAAGGGGGAAGACTCAGAGAAAAGAAATTTGAAACTTTGACGAAATGGTTCCGATTGACGACACCAACAGAGATGATGACATATATGAGAGATCGATGTACATGGAGAAATATGATCGCCAACGCCATTCGGCACGGCACTTGATGATGATGATATATATATATAGATATATAAAGTACGTGGATAAAGTTGACATTGGTTTTTGGTTCGATATAATTGCTATCAGATCTGAGGTCAAGCCTTGGAGGAGAAGGATTACAATACGCAATTATTATCAAATAAAAGAAGCAACATGTCGAAATCGGATGTACTGAGACGGAATGCACAAATAATGCAGCACCACTGTAAACCAGTACCACAACGTAGTACGACACACTACGCCACAACGTACTTGCGGCTTCCTGGCGGAAACCACACTATTCCTGCTGGTTATTAGTGATCGTACGCAGAAGAAGAAAAGCAGTACAAACAAAAACATCGTGGACGGTTCACGCAGAAAATCCATGTTAATATTCTACACAAATCTAACAAAGAAATCTATGATCTTGATTGCAAGAAACAGTATGTAGAGAGAACACCTTCTGCTGAACCCGATGCCCCACAATTATATATCTACGATTAGCACATTTATGTTCGCTGTCTCACGTGTCTGGCATTTGGAAATTGTAAAACTAGAAATCTAGAACAGTAAAGATGATTGGATAATATAAATCGATATATTCTGGTAGATGTCATCATAAACAAGTGCCATGCCGGTTGTTGTAGGGGATGTTGAATATTCATTGTCTATTAGCGGTTTTGGATATAAATTTAGTTGCTATAGACTGAACAGAATATGTTCTCTCCCTCCCTCTCCATCCTCTTTCGTGTCTATTTTCCTGGAATTTCAAATTTTGTCACGGTGCACTCTATATTCCGGTTGTACTGAACATGTTATTTCGTTCGTGGTCCATTTTCATGCAAAAAATGTTTATACCCCCCCCCCCCCCCCAACTCACACGATCTTACAAAGAAGAAAAGACCATGTAACTGTTCAAGAAGTCGTTCTGCTCGTTAAACTTTATTCAAGAAGTATTTCTACTAGCTAAACTTTGTTCAAAAACTCTTTATGCTAGACAAACTATGTTCAAGAAGCATTTCTACTAGCCAAACTTTGTTCAAGAATTCTTTCTACAGCCAAACATTGTTCAAGAAGTCTTTCTATTGACTACATTGTGTCTAAGAATTCTTTCTACTAGTCAAACTTTGTTCAAGAATTCTTTCTACTAGCCAAACTTTGTTCAAGAAATATTTCTACTAGTCAAACTTTGTTCAAGAATTCTTTCTGCTAGTCAAACTTTGTTCAAGAAATATTTCTACTAGTCAAACTTTGTTCAAGAATTCTTTCTACTAGTCAAACTTTGTTCAAGAAATATTTCTACTAGTCAAACTTTGTTCAAGAAATATTTCTACTAGTCAAACTTTGTTCAAGAAATATTTCTACTAGTCAAACTTTGTTCAAGAAATATTTCTACTAGTCAAACTTTGTTCAAGAATTCTTTCTACTAGCCAAACTTTGTTCAAGAAATATTTCTACTAGTCAAACTTTGTTCAAGAATTCTTTCTGCTAGCCAAACTTTGTTCAAGAATTCTTTCTGCTAGCCAAACTTTGTTCAAGAATTCTTTCTACTAGCCAAACTTTGTTCAAGAAATATTTCTACTAGTCAAACTTTGTTCAAGAATTCTTTCTGCTAGCCAAACTTTGTTCAAGAAATATTTCTACTAGTCAAAGTTTGTTCAAGAATTCTTTCTGCTAGCCAAACTAGTCAATGTTTGATCTAACTTGTGTAGTAGTTAAACATCTTGCCTCATGTTTCCTAAAAGTGATGTCGATGTTATATCTTATTTGTGTAGTAACTAAATAGCCTGCCTTAAGCTCAATAGGTCACGGCTTGGGGCTTGGTTACAAAATTCCACCGAAGACGGATGTGTCGGGCCATTGGCGCACATAAAACGGCAGCACAACGCATTTCCATTCTCTGGACTACATCCTGCTGGAAATCTAATAGGACCATGGTAATGCAGCAAAAGAAAGTCAGCAGGAGTTTGAGAATGTACGCTGAAGAAGATGTTTACAAAATCAATGTTTTTCTGAGATCCCTGTGGATTATAGTTTGAAGCTACGGAGTTACGTGCTAAGAATGGTTTTATCTGCAGTGACGTGCATGATCTTATTTGGGAGAAACAGAGAGAGAGAGAGAGAGAGAGAGAGAGCATATATGGGGAAACCCAGGTACAGTTAGGTCCATTCTTTACGACCTTTGAACCTTTTTTGCTAATTGCGAAAGTTTTTACTAATACTTTAAGCCAACGTTTTGTGAATATTCTGCTGTGGTGGCTGACTCCCTATAATTATTTTCTGCCGCGAACCTTCACAATGTCTGCCTATTTATCTTTTTAAATTTAAATTGTAAATGCTCAAAATATATCTTCAAGCCTTCGCCTACTAAGGGGACCCACCGATTCCTAGTGTCCGTGATCACCAGTTTAAGAAACGTTGCTTTAAGCAAAAGCGTTAAGTAACCGAACGTTGTCTGTACGTAAATCAGACAATCCGAGACATTAATGACAAGATTAAAATTCTGTCACTAAATACTGTGCACTTTAAAAAAAATTACAGCTAGAATTATTACTACACATATTCTGTAAATACCGCTGAAAACAATTTACGTCGATTTTGATATTAAAAAATAGTTCCTCACACCAAATTATAAATCGTTTTGAGAAAAAAAATGTATTTTAAATCAATATTGTAATCCACGTTCCCCACAATATCGCAGTCTGAGAAATATTCATTTGATTTACTCAATTAGTTAATTTTGTCCATGCTTGTTCCGTTTGATTCAATCCCAGGGAATTAAGAAAAATAAGGCCTTGTTTCCCTTCTTCAAATATAGGATAATGACAAGGATGGGGGAAGGGGCGGGATCGGAGCTTTCTTTCCATACCCCATAGACTGAAATTCAGATTTATATTGAAGATTTCGGATGATTTCGAACAATGGAGTAGCAGAATTAGAACACTGTAACGCCAGTCACAATAAAAAAAGACATAAGCAAAAAGAAAACTACGTTTGTTTGGTCATATAAAGAGACACAACTGTTTAGAAAGACAAATAATGGAGGGCAGAGCTCCTGGGCGGAGGAAAGGCAGACCAAGAAGACGATGGGCTGACGACATTAAATATAACATGAATACCTCGGAAAATGCAAGCCGCATCGCCTAAGACAGAGAAGGGTTGAGAAAGTTCATTCATTTGGAAGACAATGTTCTGGATAGAACACGTCACATGTCACATACACCACCAGTCTAAATATCAGCATTTGAAATGCTATAAAAAAGTCCTAAGAAGTTATCAACATAAAGAGACTTCAACATAGACGTTCGTCAAGACAATAACATAGAAGAAGACTGGCTTCTCAGAACTCTCTACAACAGCAGCAACAACAACAACAACAACAACAACAACAAAACGCAAACTTAGCTTATTTTGAATATATAAAAAGATACATTGGGTTTGAGAATTTATCATCGAGGGAAAAGATTGAGGGTCAAAGAATAAGAAGTAGATCAAGACTATAATGGACATTTGATGTACACGATTTTGTGACTTTAACACTGGAAGAGACTGCAGTTTTCCCGTGAAGGACTATATGTTCGGCTATGTAACCAAGAGGCTTACATAGTGGCAGATAAGACAACGTCATATGAAGGATTACGTAGTGGCAGATAAGACAACGTCATATGAAGGATTACATAGTGGCAGATAAGACAACGTCATATGAAGGATTACATAGTGGCAGATAAGACAACGTCATATGAAGGATTACATAGTGGCAGATAAGACAACGTCATATGAAGGATTACATAGTGGCAGATAAGACAGCGTCATATGAAGGATTACATAGTGGCAGATAAGACAACGTCATATGAAGGATTACATAGTGGCAGATAAGACAACGTCATATGAAGGATTACATAGTGGCAGATAAGACAACGTCATATGAAGGATTACATAGTGGCAGATAAGACAACGTCATATGAAGGATTACATAGTGGCAGATACTATAAAGTCCTAGGGGGCTTATATAGTGGCAGATAAGACAACGTCCTACAAAAGACACGTCACATAGAAGAAGAACATCAGATCTATTAACGTGGATGTTAGTTTGTGAACATCATCGCACTCTGGACATATCAATAGGTCAGTTAGTTTCTGAACATCGTCGCACTCTGGACATATCAATAGGTCAGTTAGTTTCTGAACATCGTCGCACTCTGGACATATCAATAGGTCAGTTAGTTTCTGAACATCGTCGCACTCTGGACATATCAATAGGTCAGTTAGTTTCTGAACATCGTCGAACTCTGGACATATCAATAGGTCAGTTAGTTTATGAACATCGTCGCACTCTGGACATATCAATAGGTCAGTTAGTTTATGAACATCGTCGCACTCTGGACATATCAATAGGTCAGTTAGTTTATGAACATCGTCGCACTCTGGACATATCAATAGGTCAGTTAGTTTCTGAACATCGTCGCACTCTGGACATATCAATAGGTCAGTCGTCTTCATGAAATCTTCTTTCTAGCGTTACTAACCGCGGAGATTTATTGCTACAAACACAACTCCTTCAAACCCATCTCAGCCAAGGTTTGAATCCCGACGCAGACAATTGTCCATCCGGACCTTTCAGACAAACTATGGCAAACTACTCAACATATTTATATTGTCTAGAAAATCACTACAGCAAAAAAAAATGCTGGGTTGATGGCTGCGTTCTGGATACTCTACTCCATTTTTTTTTTTTACATAAAGCTGTTTTATCTAGTGTGTTGTTTTAATTCTTGTTGTATGAGCAATGCTCCATCGAAGTTGAGGGATGTCGGGTAACAACTATAAATATGTAGCTGGAGTAACAGGAGGCAACAATCAAAATGAACGGAAATAGGTATCATCATAAACCTCCCATGTGTTGCCAGGGCCTGAAAGGGAAGCAAAGAATAGCAACACTGTTTACCTTCCACGCATGTCGTAAAAGGCGACTAAGGAGGTTATGGGATGGAGTTGGCTGTCCCATCCCATATAGGGTCAGTGACCCAAAGCCATGCTGAAGTCGGATGTGTCAGGTCCAAAAGCGCAGATATCGCAGAAATTCTGTAAACCAAGACACAACGCATTCCGTTCTCCGGACTACATCCTGCTAATCTGCAGGTGTTTGAGAAATAACGCAGAAGAAGAAGAAGATCATCATCAAGTGCCGACTACGCAACGAAAGTTGACTGCAACGTATCTCCAACATCCCCTGTTTCTTGTCTTGGTGGTGCACTCTGCTAGACTGTAACCTGTCCATCGTATGATGTTACTCTCCCACTTGTTTACTATGTATATCTGTTGACTGTAAACTTGTTGAAATAGGTACAAGTGTTACCAAACTAAGTATAAAACACCCTAACAAGGAGACACAATCGAAATTGAATCTGGAGTTGTACAAGTGTTATCAAACTAAGTATAAAACACCCTAACAAGGAGACACAATCGAAATTGAATCTGGAGTTGTACAAGTGTTACCAAACTAAGTATAAAACACCATAACAAGGAGACACAATCGAAATTGAATCTGGAGTTGTACAAGTGTTACCAAACTAAGTATAAAACACCCTAACAAGGAGACACAATCGAAATTGAATCTGGAGTTATTCGATGTCAATGGGTAGATATATTTACACAATCTTGTATCAGAAACATTACCTGTGTGTTCATGCGGGGTTTGAGGGTAATGAGCTAGCCGAAACCCTGGCGAGTATGGCCACAGTGTCAATAGGTAAATCAATGCATCGATTTAACATAGTTAACGTATTAAACTACTTCATCCGCTCAGAAGATTTTCAATCTTCATGCGGTTGCGTCTGTGGTCTCACCAATGGCTGACTAGACAAACCAACCATGCAACAGAAAACCCTAGTAGATGACATGCCTTTATATTGAGGTTATCTTCTTATAGAAGCTTCATGGCACGTCATCTATACAATCCCGTAGTCGTAACCTTCGATAACAGTTACCATGTTGTTCTGACAGGCCGACGTTGTGCTTGAACTAGTTACGGGCACGGCGTGGGTGGGCGGAACAACAAATAAACCTGTCGAAAGGGCCAGAGTTGTGCCCGGATGTCGACGTCTGTTTAGGCAACATTGGAATCGAAACAACATCAAGTCAAATGGCTGCTGGAACAGAGGGCGGAGCACATATGGGAATGCCCCACGTGCTGTGAGGTCAGTTTCTAATCAAGATTCAAGAAGATTTTCAAAAGTGTGAATCAAGGTCGCCCTCAAGGATGAGATTGGTGTAACGATCAGACCAGCCAGTAAAGGGAAACATAATAGGTATGCTAAGAGAATAATAAATCAGCATCGCACTGGAACTGTCAGCCGATACCCTCTGATGGATTTATTGAGACGGGTATCGGAGCATCTATGGACTTGTCTAGTGTGCCCTGATGATAACCAGCAGTTATAATTCATGACATAATCATCTGAATCTCTTCACTTTCAACATAATCTTGATTGTTTATATAGTCTAAATCTTGATGATGATTGTTTATATAGTCTAAATCTTGATGATTGTTTATATAGTCTAAATCTTGATGTTTGTTTATATAGTCTAAATATTGATGTTTGTTTATATAGTCTAAATCTTGATGTTTGTTTATATAGTCTAAATCTTGATGATTGTTTATATAGTCTAAATCTTGATGATGTTTGTTTAAATAGTCTAAATCTTGATGATGATTGTTTATATAGTCTAAATCTTGATGATGATTGTTTATATAGTCTAAATCTTGATGATGATAGTTTATATAGTCTAAATCTTGATGTTTGTTTATATAGTCTAAATCTTGATGTTTGTTTATATAGTCTAAATCTTGATGTTTGTTTATATAGTCTAAATCTTGATGATTGTTTATATAGTCTAAATCTTAAATGTCTTTGTTGTCTCTAGTTTTTCATATTTCCGAATCTTCCTTTTTTCTAAGTAAGAATATTTTCCTGAATACTCTGTGAATAGGCCATATAATATGATAGATCCTATTGTACTGAAACGCGTTGAGTTCTTCTTCTGCGTTCGTTCTCAAACTATTGTATATTAGCATAACGTTGAAGGAAAAGTTTTGAGTCATGGTTTACAGTTTTGCTGCGATATCTGACAACTCGACCTGATACATTCGACTTAAGATGGCTTCTGAGTCAATCTGACCCTCTAATGGATGGGACAGGCAACTCCACCCCTACAACTCCACCCCCACAATAGCAGTGTTGCTATTATTTTCTCATCTTTCATACCCTGGCAGCACACGGGTATGTTTTGTTATATTAATTTTAATTATTAGTGATTTTCCATAAAATGTCAGTGAGAATGTCTGCTACTGGTTCCCGTTTCTTGCTAATTAAACAGATATCTCATTGTGTTTAGCAAGCGCACAGTCAGGCAGACCTCTAACCTAATTTCTATCCTTCCGGCCATCTCCACCTCTCGCTAGACATGTGAACTCCAGTTGTGTCGTCCCAGCTAATCTTTTTTTATGTATATTATGTATGTAACATTGATAAAGTCCTTTTGGTCGAAACGTCGATTTGTGTATTTGATTATGTGTGTTTATAGTTCTTAGCAAGACTTGATTACACTGTCTCTAGCTTCGCCTGATCTTCTCAAACCAAAACTACATCCATGGAAACCACACTGTGATATTTGTTATAATGTACGGTCTTAACTTGAAGCCCCTGCAGTGTTGCCAGTTAGTTGGAACTATTTATTGCCACATTGTTGATAAAAAGGGTCACATTTCAAAAATTGAGTGTAAACTACTAAAATTCATAGCAAGGAAAGAAACTGGCCACCCGACCTAATAGTTACTGCGGCTTAGTACATGAAAAGTAATCTTCATCACCGACGGCAGGTAGCTGCCGTGGGACCTACCTTTACCTTTCCTAAAAGCATGCTTAATTTTTTTTTTAAATTTGCCTGTCTATAAAATCGTATAAAAACTTAGATTATCAACATTCATTCATTAAACAGGATAAATTAATGATATTGTTAAATCAGTTCTTCTTATGTTGTTTTAAGTGTCTGTAAATTCTCAGAACATAAAAGGAATTGAGAATACTTAAAAGTTTTGTGCACACTAAAATTATACATTTTACTTTTCACATAGTAGTAACTTAATTTACACTTAAATTATTATCCCTAGTAATTTTTTTTGTTACCATAAAAAAATGGTTACTATTGTTTGCTGTAACAGGCCTCGCTGTTGAAGCAATGCTTAGACATCTTGAAAAAAAGTATTATCAAACACTTTTTGGAAACAACTACCCTTCATTCTACATTTATGCATGAGTAGAACAGACTGTGTTTATAAATTAGTTATTATCTACAAAAAAGCCTGCTACATAATTTCTTACCAAACTTAAACAAGAAAATGTGGGGGGAAATATTTCAATTCCCCCCCCCCCCCAAAATAGATCCAAAACATAAAAATAGCCAAAATAAATTTCGTGACCAGTAACCTTTAAAAAAATTGCCTACAAAATTGCTAATACGGCAACCTTGACGTAGGTTCATAACATGAAATACGTTATGACCCAGTTTATTTTACTAAAATAAAACAACATAGAGAATAAACGTTTGGGCTAAAATATATTAATAACCATTGCATTATCTCAAATTGTTCTCCGAACAAAGATATTTGAACCGTTCTGTAAAAGAGTTTATAACGATCCTAGTTTTAAAAAAAAAACAGCGATGGAAATAATTCACTGACGAACTAAAGTTATTTCGTGACTACAACAAATTCAAAATTGTGTAGGTTGAAACAGCTACAGAAAAACTTTTGCTATGACGTATTTCCGGTTAGCGTGTCATTGGTCGGGTTTTTTAAAAACTGAAGATTAAATGTTGCTAGCCCGTAATGTTATCACGTCCTAAGGTCAGATTACAATCCCGTCAACATGAAACAAACACAATTCACAAACATTCGCTACTAAAATACGCGTAACCATCAATTATCAGTTGTGTGGCCGTAGATAAAAATTATCTAGGGAAGGGGTAGGGTTGAGGAGTGAAAAAAGGGGCAAAGTGAGGGGGGAGGGGAGGGGATTCAATTTTTAAAAAAATTGGATACTCCACATTTTGTTTCGGTGTGTGAAAGACCATTGAAAGACAGTAATGAGACGAAACACCACCCTAGAAGGGAGGTACAGATAATGACGAATGTTAGTAGTTAGTACTTTACAATCAAACGACAACAACTCAATACCCCCCCCCCCCCCTCCTTACGTCATCGCACAGAACATTTTATTTACATAAGACTATAAAAGGATAATCACTGATCATAAGCTAAGAACTAGAATTATCAAAAACATACACGTACTCATGGTCAGCTTTCACAGGAGAGTTACATGCAGTTCAACTGATCAATACACATAACACTACTCTATGGAGAAACTATGACATACCATCTGGACCAGGATACAACACGATATATGCAATGCGATACTAACTAGGCAGGATACAACGCAACATTTGCAATGCGATATTAACTAGGCAGGATACAACGCAACATCTGCAATGCGATATTAACTAGGCAGGATACAACGCAACATCTGCAATGCGATATTAACTAGGCAGGATACAACGCAACATCTGCAATGCGATATTAACTAGGCAGGATACAACGCAACATCTGCAATGCGATATTAACTAGGCAGGATACAACGCAACATCTGCAATGCGATATTAACTAGGCAGGATACAACGCAACATCTGCAATGCGATATTAACTATATATAGATGATATAAAATATCATCTGAATACAATATTCATAAAACACCCTAGAGAGAAGGGTGCACCACCAGGCACACCAAAATATCTGTCATGAATGGTCAATATGTGGCTTCATGTAGGTTACAACACACCATCTGAACAAATGATATTAAATAAGTAGCTCGCTACAGTGTCCACTATAACATCTTCAGCCATCTTTCTACAGTGTCCACTATAACATCTTCAGCCATTTCTCTACATTGTCCACTATAACATCTTCAGCCATCTCTCTACAGTGTCCACTATAACATCTTCAGCCATCTCTCTACAGTGTCCACTATAACATATGGACTAAATATTTATAGGCAACACTGTGCTTAAAACATCGAAACATATTTTCTATATATACATCATTCCTCAATGCATAAAGAGGAGACTTTACCCACATCCTTCCTCTCCCAACATAAAGAGGAGATTTTACCCACATCCTTCCTCTCCCAACATAAAGAGGAGATTTTACCCACATTCTTCCTCTCCCAACATCATAAAGAGGAGACTTTACCCACATCCTTCCTCTCCTGACATTATGAGGAGACTTCGTCCACATTCGTCCTCTCTGGGCATAAAGATTAAATTCAAGTAAAGTAAGAATCATGAGGATAAATGAAAACACATTTCTTACAGCTGACGGGAATTGAACCAGGCTCGTTCTAGCGGCACCAAATCACTAAATCGCCTTGCAACTCAAGTAAACATGTTTTCCCTATTTGCCCAACCACACCCCCCCCCCCCCCCCCAAAAAAAAAGTTGTGATCTCGTCAAGACATTCAACCTGTGTACTCAAGTCACTGAGAAAATACCAATCGAGACAAGGACTATTACAACTTTAACGAACATCCCGTACAAGTATTTAAGTATCCTCAGGAACACAAACATAGAACATTCATATTCATACTACAAGGACATATATGCCTTCCGGTACATATAAATAATATAGAGACAGTACAATGCCATGTTTTATTTTCTTAAACAACCGTACTCCCCCTCCCCTTTCCTTGTATGTATAAACGTGCCAGGCAGAAACGTTTCCTGTTGTAACAAATCGTATGAAAATGATATAAACACAATGACGTGAAGCAAAACACCTGTACGTGAAGTGAGACACCTGTGCGTGAAGTGAGACACCTGTGCGTGAAGTTTACATCAATTAATGCATTGTTGTAGGTTTTTGCTTTTATTAATAAAGACTTATTAATTATTAATAAAATTATTAATTCATAATATTTAAGTGGGTGTGCCCGGAGTTCCGTTACATATTGTTCCTCTTAATCAGTAATGCCCTAATCAGTAATCTATTAATCAGTAATGTCTTAATCAGTAATCTATTAATCAGTAATGTCTTAATCAGTAATCTATTAATCCGTAATGTCTTAATCAGCAATCTCTTAATTAGTAATCTCTTAATCAGTAATTTCTTGACCAGTAATCACTTTTATCAGTAATCTCTTAATCAGCAATCTCTTAATCAGTAATCTCTTAATCAGTAATCTATAATGATATTAAAATGGACGTATTTTATCCCAGGGTATGTCTGAGTAATATTAACGAATAGTGGCAAAACATTTTTCGTATGCGATGTCTCGACAAACTATTGAACAGCAAATGGAAGGACAAGGTTACTATAACACGAAGTCTTGCAGTGTCTAAGATACGATACCTCTACTCGACGACTCTCAGACAGTTTCAGGACTTCGTAATTCAAGCAGCGATGAGACTGCAGTTTCAGGGCTTCGTAATTCAAGCAGCTATCCGACTGCAGTTTCAGGGCTTCATAATTCAAACAGCCACGATAGAGACCGCTGATGGTAGTAGGGAACCACAGATGTTGAATTGGAACCGCTAATGGTGGTTGGGAACCACTGATGTTAGCTTGGAATCGCTGATGGTAGTAGGGAACCACTGATGTTGGCTTGGAATCGCTGATGGTAGTAGGGAACCACTGATGTTGACTTGGAATCGCTGATGGTAGTAGGGAACCACTGATGTTGGCTTGGAATCGCTGATGGTAGTAGGGAACCACTGATGTTGGCTTGGAATCGCTGATGGTAGTAGGGAACCACTGATGTTGGCTTGGAATCGCTGATGGTAGTAGGGAACCACTGATGTTGGCTTGGAATCGCTGATGGTAGTAGGGAACCACTGATGTTGACTTGAAACCGCTAATGGTGATTGGGAACCACTGATGTTAGCTTGGAATCGCTGATGGTAGTAGGGAACCACTGATGTTGGCTTGGAATCGCTGATGGTAGTAGGGAACCACAGATGTTGAATTGGAACCGCTAATTGTGGTTGGGAACCACTGATGTTGGCTTGGAATCGCTGATGGTAGTAGGGAACCACTGATGTTGACTTGGAACCGCTAATGGTGATTGGGAACCACTGATGATAGCTTGGAATCGCTGATGGTAGTAGGGAACCACTGATGTTGACTTGGAATCGCTGATGGTAGTAGGGAACCACTGATGTTGACTTGGAACCGCTAATGGTGATTGGGAACCACTGATGTTAGCTTGGAATCGCTGATGGTAGTAGGGAACCACTGATGTTGGCTTGGAATCGCTGATGGTAGTAGGGAACCACTGATGTTGACTTGGAACCGCTAATGGTGATTGGGAACCACTAATGTTGGCATGGATCCGCTGATGGTAGTAGGGAACCACTGATGTTGGCTTGGAATCGCTAATTGTGGTTGGGAACCACTGATGTTGGCTTGGATGCGCTGATGGTGGTTGGGAACCACTGATGTTGGCTTGGAATCGCTGATGGTGGTTAGGAACCACTGATGTTGGCATGGATCCGCTGATGGTGGTTGGGAACCACCGATGTTGGCTTGGAACTGCTGATGTTCACTGGGAACAGCTGATATTGTCTTGAAACCTCTGATATTGACTGGGAACCGCTGATGCTGGTGGTGGTGCACCTTTTCATTTGATGCCCCAAGCAAGCACTTGCTCGTTAATCTAATATTAATTAATAGTGAATTAATGAACATGTTAATAAATATTTTCAAAAGAAACGTTTTAAAACTTTCTTAAGTAAAAAAAAGACAGGCAAGAATCAGATCTTTGAATGAAAAATAACTATATCACATTCTGATTAAAATGGCTACACATTTCTCTCGTTTGAATTCCATAGTTAACGACGTTAAGGCAGCTGCACGCGGTGCATTCTGGTTGCACGCTTATTCAAATGTTATGATTATCTAGTTAACATTTAAGAGTTTATTTAGTTCGAGGCTTATTAAGAAATCGTCTGATCTTGTTCCTCCACTGCCACATGGTCTCATCAGATATCTTTATCTCACCAAAAAAAATCTGGTCACAGTTGTTGTACGCTTGTGTGACATAATCGTGTTTTGTGGACGTATTCTTTTATTTCCATCTGCCTACCACTAATACCTTCAATAGTGAAACTTGTATATCTTATTGTATGGCCAAGTCAGACCGATATACTTATGTGTATACATCTTGAAGGTTCGAAGTTTTAAAAAATATTACGTTTTTAGTCGTCATGTTGAAACGATTACTTGAAAAAAACCAACTGGCACATAGTTTGGTTATGTGAATAAATTGTGTGCCAGGTTTTTCTGAAAAATCATTTATGCTTTCACATGTGAATATTTATAAATATTTCACCACAATGCAATGTTAATTGTGCGAACGTTCTTCTAATTAAAAGCTTAAAAGTTAAAAAAAAGCAACCAAATAAAACAAAACAAATTAGTAGAAAATCCTGTGCAGGATGTAGCAACCCTGCATCTTTTGACTGTATTGATTTTTCTAGGAAATATAAGTACTTCAGTAATTTGCCATTTCTTTCTGAAAGGTCTGGGTGCACAGTTGCCCGCGACGCGATTTGAGCCCAGTATTTTAACCGTCATAAGACTCGCTATATACCATGTCATGTGACGTATTATTTTCAGAACGTAGTCTTACTTATGTGGCATGTGACGTTTTCTTTCCAGAACGTAGTCTTCTTTATGAATCTCATGAAATCTCCGCGGTCTCTGGAAAGCTGTCTCCCTCTAGAGACATGTGTGTGCATTCATGAATATCTCTTGTCCAGCAACGTCTCGGTTGACATTTGCCTCTACTGCCTTCTACTTCCCTCTCCAATAACATTCTTTCCATACCTTCGTGTCCCTTCACATGTCAGAAACAATCTAACTTCCTTCTGTCTCCTTTCGTTTGATTTTATGGTAATCGTGATGTTTATAATTCATGATAGTAAATTCATATTAAAATGTCGATTTAAGCGGCTTTTAGCATATCGGTTCTCCAAATTGTAGATATTAGTGGCTTAGTGGAAATAAGTAATTAATATGATGTTGAAAAGCCAGCCTTCTTGGATTTTGAAAGTATCATCTCTGTACCATGCAGCAACAAAATGGAAATTATAACTATGACATTGTTTTGTAACCTGTCAATGTGGTTGTGGAGGTGTCAAGGTGGCGTGTAAACCGTCAATGTGGTTGTGAAGGTGTCAAGGTGGCTTGTCAACCGTCAATGTGGTTGTGAAGGTGTCACGTTGGCTTGGTACGTTGTTGAAGTAGCTATTTTAGAAAAATTCCCACCTGGAAAAACATCAAATAATATACGTAGATCAAAAATAGTAGTGAATATTCAGCAAATACGTCATTCCTTAAAATTAAATGAATAATAGACATTTCTGGGTTGGCAATAAGTAAATGAACAAGCAACCAAGAAAGTATGATTGAAATGCGAATATAAAAAAAGATGTGCAAGTTTCTTGAAAAGAGAAACGGAAAAGAATTTTGGAAAAAAGGTGACAATGAAGGGATTGAGCACAAAAATACACAGAATAAATTGGAAATAACCCTAGCAACTTTATGAATATTTTACAAAAGGGAAAATTGAACAGAGATTTACAAGAGAAAAAAAACGTTACAAATTAAAACCGAACATAAAGAATAGATACTCGTATATAGAAGCCAGACAGGGTACATCATCAGAGCAAGAGATTATGGGAACAAAAAGATCTATTACACTAAACATTCGGCTGTGCGGACATTTCATTGTAATTACATGACATGGAGACGGTACTGGACCATTACTTTTAGACGTGGTTAAAAAAAGTGAGTTTGTAGAATTATGTGATGTTTACATCATTTGTTAAAAATCCCGTGCTGGTTACTTATTCCTCCCCCCCCCCCCCCAGGTTCGCTCTTTTGATTACATTCTTTTTCTTCTGCGTTCGTTCTGAAACTCCTGCAGATTCGAAAATGTTGTCTGGAGAATGGGATGTATTGTGTCGTGATTGGCTGCGATATCTGCGCCTTATGGGGTGACACATCCAGCTTCAGCATGTCTTCTGAGTAACTTGACCCTCTATGAGACGGGACAACCAGTTACATTCCCAAAAACTCCTTAGTCGCCATTTACTACGTGCATAGCAAGTAACAGTGTAATATTCTTTGCTCCCCTTTCAGGTCCCAGCAGCACACTGGCGGATTTGATCACACTAATCTCTCTTTTAAAGGTGGCGGTCTGTCTCAGACTTGCTACGTCTTCATATAGTTTGAAATACTGCGAGGGATAGTCAACGAACGTAAAACTTCATGATTCCTAGTAACAAAAAAAAGTTACCGAAGAGAACTGTGGAGGGTGCACTAGCAGAAGGGTTCAAAGAAAATCATGCGTAGCAATATCGTAGACGACCGGTAGATATTTCCTCACACTCATCCGTATCCCCGACGATAGTAATCGCTGCAGAACCTTCCCCTCCCCCTATTTCTCTCTCTCTCTCTCTCTCTCTCTCTCTCTCTCTCTCTCTATATATATATATATATATATATATATATATATATATATATATATATATATATATATATATATATATATATATATCAGTCAGTCAGTCAGTCAGTCAGTTCCTCTTTTACCAAGTTTAGCACATAGGGCGGATGTCATAGCTCTCCATGCTTGTCAGTTGTCAAGGATTGTAGGTCTTGTACTGTTGATTTTAATTCATTCATAAATGTTCTTCTGAGCGTTGTTTTTGGTCTTCCCTGTTTTCTTATTCCGTCTGGTGTCCACATGAAGGCTTGTCGTGGAATATTAATATAAAATAGAGAGAGAGAGAGAGAGGGAGTGAGAAAGTGAGAAAGAGAGAGAGAGAGAGAGATTACGATGGCTAGGTTGAATAAACCTCGTAACATAAGATCAGTATTACAGTAAAGATCAATCTACTATATTTAAATCGCTAGTGCTAAGGATAATTTTAAACGGACGTGAAAGGTGGACACTCAATCAGGCACGGAAAGAAGGATTCAGTTTTTTGAAAACAGGTGATACAGACGTTTGTTAAGAATGAGCTATGTGGATACAAGACAAATATATTTGTCCGGCAGCAAATAAACAAACCTGTAGGATATCAAGAGCCACTTTCGGCAAACGGCGTAAATTTGTGTTTGGTATGGACAAGTCCTAGACAGAGAAATAGAAACAAGGTGCAGGAAAGCAAACACAGTGACTTACCAACTTTTACCATTACTTCTTCATCCAAAGATCAAGATGGAAATTAAAAAACAAATAATATCTACAATTGTTATACCAACACTGTGCTACCAATGTCAAACAGGGTCTTCATACAGCTTCGCAGCAAAGAAAAATCGTCACATGCGAAATGAAGTGTCTGAGAAAAGCTGCAATGGTTACCAAACTAGATAAAATAAGAATTGAAGAAATTAGGAAAAGAGTTGGTATAATATCATGTATCGAATATATTGAGAGACAGCAAGTAAAATGGTTCGGTCACCTTATGAGAATGAAGCCAAACCAAGTACCAATAAGAGCATATAATACAAAAATATCCGGGAGTAAGACCAAGGTAGACCAAGAAAACGGTGGATAGAAAACATCAAGATAGCCTTGAACAAACATGGACTAAATGCAACCTCGGCGACACATCTGGTATTGGAACGACAGCTTAAGCTCCCACCCCTACGCTTAACGGCAAGTGTGAATGCGATCAACAATCATTCACCCGGGGAAAGACAATAGACAATAAAATAGATGTACAACGAGACACCATTAACTTTATAAAATTATTTTGCAAGAAACAATTGTGGGTAGGAGAAGATGCGGTTAAATAATATCCTATATTGACAACATCAAGGAATGTTTGATATAATTTTTCTACACTCTGCCTGATGGCTGAGGACAGAGGTGTTTGAAGTGCGATTTGTGCTGATGTCTGAAGTATGGCACCCCTACGTTTAGAGGGTGATTTCTGTTGATGTCTGAAGTATGGCCCTACCTACGTTTGGAGTGCGATTTGTGTTGATATCTGAAGTGTGAAACCCTTACGTTTGGATGACATTTTGTGCTGATATGGGACACCCCTACTTTTGGAGGGAGATTTGTGCTGTCTGAAGTGTGGCACAGTCATGCAGTTTGTTAATTAATTAACATAATCTTGTTCCTTAACATTATATGGAATAATCTGTGGGTTCGATCAAGATAAAAAAGGATTTACAGAAGTCCATGGCAGCAAAATAAATTGGGAACCACTGTCTACATTGATGCGTACAAGACGATTGCTATTTACCTTTACCTTATTCTAGATTACTCTATTTATAATAGAAAAAATATGGTACAGCTTTCACAATAATGAGTTGATAGACTTGTTCGTAAACAGAATAGTTGTCAGTGGCCTGAATATAATCGATGTACTAAGTCATTCATAGACATGCACTGATTCCTTTTGCAAACTGGCAACTTAGCACATGCTGTGAGGTTTATCTTCAATGTATTTTTAGTGCAAGCTGGCCAGATTATGAAAGCATTATACGGCTAAGCTTATTTGATTAATGGAATATAAGAAAACTAGGATGTTCTGGTAGGGATTAATGAAGTAAGATTTGATCAAATCCTCAATGCAATGAATAACTCAACAGCTTTACTACACAACACGACATGGCGTCATCATTATCATCCTGCGCGCGCCTTCTGTTAGGAGGACTCCAAGGGAGGGAGAAGAATATTAATAATGCTAGGTGTATACATTGGTAGGCGGCTGCGGTTGAACTTGGCAGTTGAATACTTGACCACATAGTCTCAGTGATGTCTGCTGAAGATCGAATTCCTGGAGTATCTACCTACCTACCTACCTACCTACCTACCTATCTATCTATCTATCTATCTATCTATCTATCTATCTATCTATCTATCTATCTATCTATCTATCTATCTATCTATCTATCTATCTATCTATCTATCTATCTATCTATCTATCTATCTATCTATCTATCTATCTATCTATCTATCTATCTATCTATCTATCTATCTATCTATCTATCTATCTATCTATCTATCTATCTATCTATCTATCTATCTATCTATCTATCTATCTATCTACCTACCTACCTACATGTCTATCTATCTATCTATCTATCTATCTATCTATCTATCTATCTATCTATCTATCTATCTATCTATCTATCTATCTATCTATCTATCTATCTATCTATCTATCTATCTATCTATCTATCTATCTATCTATCTATCTATCTATCTATCTATCTATCTATCTATCTATCTATCTATCTATCTATCTACCTATCTATCTATCTATCTACCTACCTACCTACATATCTATCTATCTATCTATCTATCTATCTATCTATCTATCTATCTATCTATCTATCTATCTATCTATCTATCTATCTATCTATCTATCTATCTATCTATCTATCTATCTATCTATCTATCTATCTATCTATCTATCTATCTATCTATCTATCTATCTATCTATCTATCTATCTATCTATCTATCTATCTATCTATCTATCTATCTATCTATCTATCTATCTATCTATCTATCTATCTATCTATCTATCTATCTATCTATCTATCTATCTATCTATCTATCTATCTATCTATCTATCTATCTATCTATCTATCTATTTATCTATCTATCTATCTATCTATCTATCTATCTATCTATCTATCTATCTATCTATCTATCTATCTATCTATCTATCTATCTATCTATCTATCTATCTATCTATCTATCTATCTACCAACCTACCTACCTACCTACCTACCTACCTACCTACATACCTACCTACCTACCTATCTATCGATCTATCTGTCTATCTGTCTGTCTGTCTGTCTGTCTGTCCGACTGTCCGTCTGGCCGACTGTTCGACTGTCCGTCTGTCCGTCCGTCCGTCTGTCCTTCTACCATCGACTATTTCTTGCTTAGATATAGAGATATTCCTCAGAGTATAAATATTCTTCTAGAGATCTTCCTCAGAGTATAAATATTCTTCTAGAGATCTTCCTCTGAGTATAAATATTCTTCTAGAGATCTTCCTTTGAGTAGAAATATTCTTCTAGAGACCTTCTTCTGAGTAGAAATATTCTTCTAGAGATCTTCCTTTGAGTAGAAATATTCTTCTAAAGATCTTCCTCTGAGTAGAAATATTCTTCTAGAAATATTCCTGAGTGGAAATATTCTTTTAGAATCTTCCTCTATATAGAAATATGTTTCTAGAAATCTTACTCTGAGTAGAAATTTTCTTTTTAAAGCATTGTATATTCGCTGAGAGATAGGATTTTTTGTTGTTGTTAATGACAGAAAGCTGTATAATATATCCCCCCCATCCACAATTGCACAAAGGAAGCAATAGCTTTATCGCTCGTAAATCTTGGGGGTTGGAAAAACAGAATCCAGCAAAATGTCGTTCTTGTTTTTGATGTCTTAGGTGAGATGTGAGCTGGTGAGA
Source organism: Meghimatium bilineatum (assembly GCA_034231615.1). Classification (NCBI taxonomy): domain Eukaryota; kingdom Metazoa; phylum Mollusca; class Gastropoda; order Stylommatophora; family Philomycidae; genus Meghimatium; species Meghimatium bilineatum. The sequence continues at coordinate 13,280,314 of CM067316.1, read as the reverse complement.
GTGACGTGGCTACGTTCTGCTACTTGTTATATTGCGCCATACATGCATACAAGATCTGATTTTGGCATTCATTTCTTAATGGTTTCCTTCGTTTGGTAAACATCCAGTACAAATGTACAGAGTGGCTTATTTTAGGGAATCCCCACAACTTGAGAATCTTTGCAGAGAAGCTATTGTGGACCAGATTGTCGTTCTATGAACAGTGAAACTGGGACAATTCTGTAGTCCGTGTTCTGGTGTCTATGCTGCGGCTCCTCAGATACATATCATAGAGTTTCTGATACCGAGAGTGTAAGTGTGCTTTGAGACAGCAGTGGTATGTTCTCAATCAAAATATCTTGGCTTGTTTATTTCTGTTCAATTTGTGAATGTTTTCTTGCTCGGCGTTATAGTTTCTGTTTAGTTCTCTTCACTGAAGTCCTATATAATGTTTTAGCGAAGACTTTACTTCACTGAAGCTGTAGGTTACGCAGGTCTGAGGGTTGCCTCCTGTTTTTGTCAATTTGTCTGATTTTTTATTACCAGGGATGTCACAGAGATCTGGTATCCATTTAGTACTAATGTAGTTTTTCTAGACAATTCGAAGATATTTTGTCTGATGTTATGAATGAGTTTGTCTTTTTGGATATTTTGTCTGATGTTATGAATGAGTTTGTCTTGTTGGATATTTTGTCTGATGTTATGAATGAGTTTGTCTTGTTGGATATTTTGTCTGATGTTATGAATGAGTTTGTCTTGTTGGATATTTTGTCTGATGTTATGAATGAGTTTGTCTTGTTGGATATTTTGTCTGATGTTATGAATGAGTTTGTCTTGTTGGATATTTTGTCTGATGTTATGAATGAGTTTGTCTTGTTGGATATTTTGTCTGATGTTATGAATGAGTTTGTCTTGTTGGATATTTTGTCTGATGTTATGAATGAGTTTGTCTTGTTGGATATTTTGTCTGATGTTATGAATGAGTTTGTCTTGTTGGATATTTTGGATGGCTTACAAAAATGATTTTAAGTCACTGAAGATTGCAAACTTTTTATTCCGCTAAGCGTGCCTAACTTGTGACAGCCTTCCGCTCTGTCGTCAGTGGTGGAGAGTCTATCTATTATGTGCGATGACGGCTTTTCAGCCGCTGTGACTTGGAGGATATGTCCTTAGGTGGCAGTTACGGTGTATGGGGGGGGGGAATACAACGTTATGTATATTTGTTCAACGAGATATTAAGGGTGATGTGGTCAAAATCAGACAGAGCGGCTTTACTTTGAATCTACATTTCTTCGTGTACATATTTATTATGGATGGGTTCTTCTGATAGTCACGTGTCATCTAACTATTTTATTTTTCGATTGAGAATTGAACCATGACTTTCGGATTACAGAGCTAGTTCTCAAACAACTGCACTGTTTGGAATCCCAAAGTGCTAACATGACACTATGAAACACGAAAATAAAGTGTGGTGATCACCCTGTTGTAATGGTTTGCTTTTTGATCAAGAGATCGCGTGTTCGATTACCGCATTGAGGTAATCTTTGCAAAGTGGAGTTTTCTGAGATACCTCTGGATTATCGCTTGAAGCTACGGAGTTGCGTGCTATGATTGGTACTATCGGCAGGCGGTTGGGTCGCGTCACTGATAGTGATGGAGTACATATAAGGAAACCAGAGTACAATGAAGTCAATTCTCTATCCATTTTTTTAGCCTGCTCTGTTTTGCAGAGAACAATAAATTGGTAGAGTGTGCGAATGAGGGTATTTCCAGTATCGTGATCTTTCTACAGCAACAGATCTGCGACTACCTGACTGCGAGTCGCTTTGATTCTTTTGTCGCTTTGATTCGCTTTGATGCTGGAATAGGAGCCAGCATCACTGCACAAGGGACATTCCCATAAATGCTCTGCTTGTCATTCCTACAGCCATCTAAATGTGTACACGCTCAATCTCCCTGTCAGTTGTTGGTTCTTCTGATCATACCAGTAAGGACGCACTTTTCCCCATCTCCTTGGTCGCTTCCATTTCTACCATTCTTCAAATATGTACATTTACTTTTTCATAAGCTTCCTCATCATATTGTAGTTTATCCATGACCTGCTATAATTAATTCAGCCCGATCCCTTCTCATTATTTTGACATCCACACAGGCTTTACCCGCCAATGTGTCAGCTAATTCGTTGCCCCGTACTGCTGCATGACCAGGACAGTAGATACATGTGTTGTTCTGGGCATTGTTGAGAAGATTGTCCCACTCTTTTCTTATGACATATTTTCCTACCTTGCGCAGTATTTTCTAGGAGTCTGATAGAATCACGGTAGGTGTTGGTGGTTGCGTGTCCAGCGAAGTCAGAGCCGTGTATGCTGCCTCTATCTCCATTCTCATGCTCCATGTTGTGATAGGATAGGCAACAGACTTCTCCACCACCCTCTTGCCATTTTGGTAAACGTTGAAGCAATAACTGTGTACTAATCATCGTGTGTACAACTGTCTATTGTCTTTCCCCAGGTGGTTTGTTATCCACTCTTGTCGTAATAAGCATAGGGGTGATTGGAGCTCGAGCTTGTGTTCTAAGGCCAGATGTGTCACATCAGCTGTGATATGACCGTGTTTGTTCAAGATGTCCATGACGTTTTCTGTCCATCTTTTTCGTGGTTTTCCTCTGGCTTTGTACCCTGATCTCATTTGGTTATATGTCTGTACAGTCAACTTGTCGTGATGCATACTCATAAGGAGGCCAAGCTACTTGATCATCTACCTTTCTATGTATTCTGTGCAAGGTGTTATACCTATTCTGTGAAAGGTGTTATACCTATCCTGTGCAAGGTGTTATACCTATTCTGTGCAAGGTGTTATACCTATTCTATCCCGGACGTCTTCATTTCGTAATCTATCAAGCCTGGTGACCTCTGCAGCTTTCCTCAAGCATTTTTATCTCAAATGTCATCCTTGAAATTTATTGACGCACAAATACTTATATCAGCTCGCAAAACCAGTCACAGAAGCTAGTCTTTGATTACAGGAGCTGGTCTTTGATTACAGGAGCTAGTCTTTGATTGCAGAAGCTAGTCTTTGATTACAGAAGCTAGTCTTTGATTACAGGAGCTAGTCTTTGACTACAGAAGCTAGTCTTTGATTACAGGAGCTAGTCTTTGATTACAGGAGCTAGTCTTTGATTGCAGAAGCTAGTCTTTGATTACAGGAGCTAGTCATTGACTACAGAAGCTAGTCTTTGATTACAGAAGCTAGTCTTTGATTACAGAAGCTAGTCTTTGATTACAGAAGCTAGTCTTTGATTACAGAAGCTAGTCTTTGATTACAGAAGCTAGTCTTAGTCTTTGTACAATAATCACCATTAATCATCATATACATCATCTGTACGTGTCATTTTCAGTCTGACATTTTGAAATGTCACTGGTAATAAAATGTTTTAGTGATTGTAGTCCATTTTACAATGTATACATCTGTACATCAAGCGAGGAAGGTCTTGGATGGTCGTGGAAGAATTATTAATTCTTGATTAGAAACTGGCCTCACAGCACGTGGGGCATTCCCATAAGTGTTCCCCCTCTGTTCCAGCAGTCACTCGACTCGATGGTGTATCGAGTCTAATGCCGCCGAAACAGACGTCGACATCAGGGCACAACTCTGGCTTTTGCGACAAGTTTCTTTGTTGTTCCTCCCACTCACGCCGTGCCCGTAACTACTTCAAGCACAACGTCGGCCTGTCGGAACAACATGGTAACTGTTATCGAAGGTTACGACTACGGGATTGTATAGATGACGTGCCATGAAGCTTCTATAAGAAGATAACCTCAATATGTTTTGTTTTTTGTTTTGCGTTCGCTCCATTGTAACCATCACGGATATCCGTGATGGTTTCCGCCGGGAGCGTGGTTACGTTGTGCCACCATTATGCGCCTTGTAGGCCTAGCACATCCAATTTCGGCATGAACCTCAATATAAAGGGCATATTACATATATAAATATTATATATATATATATATATTGGCAGAAGAAAAGATACCCTACTAACAATCTGCGAACTGGAAGAGGTAGGAAGAGGCTGTTGACGGAATTTAATAAAGAGATAATGTTATTGACGAATGTTTTGATAAAGTTAGGAAGAGAATGCCGCGGATAGGCTGAAGGAATGTTACAAGAACTCATAGACCGCGGTTAGGCTGCAAATACGACAGAAGGAATGTTACAAGAACTCATAGAACAGTACTCAAAGCCACAAGACTGCGTGTCATAGCAAGAGGCTAGTCAGATATTTTTATTGGCTCGCGATACACGTATACAGAAAGGGACCAATATAAATCTCAGAATAGCCTCTCGTAATAAGAAAACAGTGACTTGCTATGACATAGTCTGGAGGCCAGTTACTGTCGACAAATTACGCCATTTCTCGCAGACGCAATAGTCTATGGAAATGTAACACATTTTTATAGTAACTTTTATAAGTCGTAGCTATTTATGCTAGCACACGACGCTAGAAGACACAAAGAGCATTACAGCTGTGCCCACATAAAATAGAGTCAGGGACATCATAAGAACAATTTTATCTTTTATCCATGGAACTTCCTTTCATAAAAGTCGTGAACTCACGACCGATGTCATCATTTATGTGGCTATAAACATAGACATTTAACATACACAGAGTATTTTTAGAAGGTAAAACTTGTAAATATGAGAGGTCACGAAGAAGTAGTCCCTAAATGAGTAGAGAGGTCACACAGGGTTGCCATATTAGCAATTTAATAGCTAAATTTAACCATTTTTATATTTTGAAATGCCACTGTCAATAAAATGGTTTGGCCAATTGTATATTTTTTGTCGATTTTAACATGTATACATTTGTACATGTTTTTTTGTTTACATTGATATAAGTCTGAACATACTAGAAAGTAATGTTTTTGTTGGTTGAATAGTTTCTCTTGTAACTTATGTTTAAATAAACTAATGAAGCAGATTGCAGCTTAATCTCATTGATGCAGTTCTTATAATTAAATATGTCATCATATCCTTGTCATCATGCATAGCCTTGCTCTATTGTATATAGACTGTTTCGTTTGTTAGGTCGAGAGTTTTTTACAAATCTCCATTTAACATCCCACTTTGATTGTTTATCACTGAATCCCACATGCCTCATTGTCATGTTCGGGTGCCTTCTTTTCATATGATTCTCCAACAACTTGAGATAGCACAGGAATTTAACCAGACGTTGTGTTTTGATGTCATTATCGAGACTTGAATTTTTATTTCCATCTGGGAACTTCATTTCATCTTTTTAAATATGGGCACGTGATATATTTCCGTAAATCTTGAAACGTGTTCTTTTTGGGCGATATTTTTACATCAATGTTAGATGTGGTTGTGTTTTTTTTTTTACATTAATATTGGGGCGCTGTGTTTACTTTATTCGACAGTCCAGCTGGAGGGAGGTATTGTTTTGTTATTAATGAATGACCAATTAAATATTACGATATCATATCAAACATTAGGGGCAGACAATCAAGGTTTCTAGGGCATGTGCTAAGAAGAATACAGATTGAACACTTAATAACCACTGGAAAGATCAAAGGGAGAAGAGAGAGGGGACGACAAAGAGAAAAGTTACTAGATGGGCTTGTATCGTGGCACGGTAGAATATCACCAACCGAGCTTACTGACAACACAAGACAGAGAGCCGTGGAGAAACATGATCGCCTACGCCAGTCGGCATGGAACTTGATTGATTGATATCTTCTTCATGTTTGATATTCTAGAGTAAGAGTTACTGCAGTTTACTGTGATATAAATTGTCTTAGTAAGCTGCTGTACAGAAGGGGTGGCAGGAGTTTACTGTGATATAAATTGTCTTAGTAAGCTGCTGTACAGAAGGGGTGGCAGGAGTTTACTGTGATATAAATTGTCTTAGTAAGCTGCTGTACAGAAGGGGTGGCAGGAGTTTACTGTGATATAAATTGTCTTAGTAAGCTGCTGTACAGAAGGGGTGGCAGGAGTTTACTGTGATATAAATTGTCTTAGTAAGCTGCTGTACAGAAGGGGTGGCAGGAGTTTACTGTGATATAAATTGTCTTAGTAAGCTGCTGTACAGAAGGGGTGGCAGGAGTTTACTGTGATATAAATTGTCTTAGTAAGCTGCTGTACAGAAGGGGTGGCAGGAGTTTACTGTTATATTTCGTTTGGTAGGTTGGCGCTGGGTAATCAATAACTTACTGTAATATTACTTATGTTGCAAATTCCATCTAAAAAAATAATTTACAATTAATGCAAATCTGATGTAAAAAAGAGATGTATTTCTTTAGTAAGATATTTTATGAACTACGTATACAGGAGATGTGAGTTTTGGAGTTCAATTATATTAAAAAATCGCCCGTGTGTTGCCGGGACCCGAAAGGAAAGCAAAGAATAACATCACTATTTACCTTCCACGCATGTCGTAAAAGGCGACTAAGGAGATTATGGAATGGAGTTGGCTGTACCATCCCATATAGGGTCAGTGACCCAAAGCCATGCTGAATTCGGATGTGTCATGCCGAAATGTGCAGATATCGCAGCAGTGCTGTAAACCATGACACATCGCATTCCGTTCTCCGGACTAATCCTGCTAATCTGCAGGAGTTTGAGAACGAACGCAGAAGAAGAAGAAGATATCAAAATTGTAGTTAGATTATTAACTATCAGATTATTGTATATGGTTAACATGTGTGAATGTATGACTGTGTAAACTTCGGACACACATCTTCATTATTGTATATGGTTAACATGTGTGAATGTATGACTGTGTAAACTTCGGACACACATCTTCATTATTGTATATGGTTAACATGTGTGAATGTATGACTGTGTAAACTTCGGACACACATCTTCATTATTGTATATGGTTAACATGTGTGAATGTATGACTGTGTAAACTTCGGACAAAAATGTTCATCAATGTCTCAGTCAACTGTTCATAGCTCAACTTCTATGAGGTGTTTATCAAATCTGGTGACTCCGAACCTAGTTGCTTATGTTAGTAAGACGTGTGCCGAATCTGGTGACTACGAACCTAGTTGCTTATGTTAGTAAGACGTGTACCGAATCTGGTGACTACGAACCTAGTTGCTTATGTTAGTAAGACGTGTGCCGAATCTGGTGACCCTGAACATAGCTGTTTATGTTAGTAAGACGTGTACCGAATCTGGTGACTCCGAACCTAGTTCTTTATGTTAGTAAGACGTGTGCCGAATCTGGTGACTCCGAACATAGTTCTTTATGTTAGTAAGACGTGTGCCGAATCTGGTGACTCCGAACCTAGTTCTTTATGTTAGTAAGACGTGTGCCGAATCTGGTGACTCCGAACATAGTTCTTTATGTTAGTAAGACGTGTGCCGAATCTGGTGACTCCGAACATAGTTCTTTATGTTAGTAAGACGTGTGCCGAATCTGGTGACTCCGAACCTAGTTGTTTATGTTAGTAAGACGTGTGCCGAATCTGGTGACTCCGAACCTAGTTGTTTATGTTAGTAAGACGTGTGCCGAATATGGTGACTCCGAACCTAGTTGTTTATGTTAGTAAGACGTGTGCCGAATCTGGTGACTCCGAACCTAGTTGTTTATGTTAGTAAGACGTGTGCCGAATATGGTGACTCCGAACCTAGTTGTTTATGTTAGTAAGACGTGTGCCGAATATGGTGACTCCGAACCTAGTTGTTTATGTTAGTAAGACGTGTGCCGAATCTTAATAACACATATTTAACAGTTTAAAATTTATGATTTGAAAATTGGTCTATTCTACATAGAATTTGTGCAAAGTTGAGGTTGTCGAGGTAAAACTCAAGAAAAAAATAAATTCTTACCAGGTGTGAAAGAGTAAGTGACAACCAGATAAACAGGATATTTCTTCCACTTGTGCCTGCATACCTGAATACGTTACCTGTTATTGTATCTGCTTTGGGCGACGTTTCATAGTTTCATAGTGATTCTATGTTTCATAGTGATTGAAAACGTGTTCACATGACGTGGTTATAATAACTTCTTTCATAGATGCTGGTTGAAGGAGTTAGTAAACACATTGCCCAAGTTGCAATACTGCTGGTGTTGGCTGGATGAATCAGATCGATTTCTTTTCTTTAAATGTTGTTGCATTGATTATGATATTTTGTTGCATTCATTATGATGTTTTGTTGCATTCATTATGATATTTTGTTGAATTTATTATAATATTTTGTTGCCTTTCTTATAATATTTTGTTGCATTTCTTATGATATTTTGTTGCATTCATTATGATATTTTGTTGCATTCATTATGATATTTTGTTGCATTCATTATGATATTTTGCTGAATTTATTATAATATTTTGTTGTATTTCTTATAATATTTTGTTGCATTTCTTATGATATTTTGTTGCATTCATTATGATATTTTGTTGCCATGCTTATGATATTTTGAACGCTATGTTCTTCCCAGTCTGTCCAATAAGGATTAATCAGACAACATCCCCTTATAATAAAAATAGTATATACATTTTCTGCTCATGCATGTAAAGTCTGGATGCTGACACGGCATAAAGAAACCCAATCTCCCATTGGGTCAATGGGCAGAAAGGCGTCACCAAGCAAGTGTCGTAGATCTTCTACTGCACCCCTACACACACTCAGTCGTCTTGACTTTGTCTTGCTAAGGAGATTATGCACAAAGGCTCCAGAGAGTGAGATTCACGACATTTACTCTCCTCCACCGTAATCTTATTTTATCGCACAAGTCATGACACCATCTTCATGCCATGTTTATCTTCCCTCATCTCCCATGCGGCTAATAGTTCAACAATATTGAAATGCAAAAAAACATATTTGTAAATGCAAAGCGGCGACTAATTTATTATACCTTATAAAATTGATATTCAAATATTGTTGTTATCTTGGCATAACTTAATATTTTCAGTCGCTGTGAATTACTACGTTAACAGCGCTGCTTTTCTGTAACGATAACCAAGAAACTGATCGCATAAAGATTATGTAGAGATTGTTTCACTAGCCTTTGCGTTTTCAGTACCATATGACTGAGGGTCAGTGAAGATAATATTTATTGTGGCTCTCTCTCTCTCTCTCTCTCTCTCTCTCACTCTCTGACAATCGTGATGATATGACCCGATAATGTGTACTTACTGCGCAAAACTGAAATCCAACAGGTAGATCCAGGAATAGGGTAATAAATTTATGCTAATAACATAATAGCACACACAAATCGACGTTTCGACCACAATGCCTTTATAAAGACAACAATTGAAACAAAATTAAAACATATAACAGAAAACGAACAGTAATGACATCGACGGTTACATTGATATGTGAATACGATATGACACGAAAGGGTGGGGTGCTAGTATGTCACTCTTGTTCCTTGTGCCAGTAAGTGAAGTTTTACTTTCAACTCCAGGTTAGTGTTTCTCTGGAATTCTTCCATTTGGCGATCGCTCTCAAACCCCCACTGTCCGCCGAAGACGGATGTGTCGGGCCATTGGCGCAGATAAAACGGCGACACACCGCATTTCCATTCTCTGGATTACATCCTGCTAGAAATCTAGTAGACCATGGTCCTGCTAGATTCAGCGGGAGTTTGAGAATGAACGCTGAAGAAAGAAAAAGAAGAAAACCCCCACTGGATCTTTCTTGTACCAGGATGTTCCTACTAGATCTCTCTTGTACCAGGATGTTCCTAGTAGATCTCTCTTTTACCAGGATGTTCCTAGTAGATCTCTCTTGTAGCAGGTTGTTTTTACTAAATCTCTCTTGTAGCAGGATGTTCCTACTAGATATCTCTTGTAGCAGGATTTTCCTACTAGATATCTCTTGTAGCAGGATGTTCCTACTAGATCTCTCTTGTAGCAGAATGATCCTCCTAGATCTCTCTTGTATCAGGATTTTCCTACTAGATCTATTGCCCCCCCCCCCAATTATTTACATAATCCATTAACAATCCTCATATAGATACACACACACACACACATTATTTTGTGAATCTCAGTCGGAGACAATAATGCCTGTTATGTCTGGTATACGCTAGAGTGTGTAATCTGGTATAAGCTAGAGTGTGTGAATCTGTTATAAACTAGAGTGTATGAATCTGGTATAAGCTAGAGTGTGTGAATCTGGTATACGCTAGAGTGTGTGAATCTGTTATAAACTAGAGTGTGTGAATCTGGTATACACTAGTGTGTGTGAATCTGGTATACGCTATTGTGTATGAATCTGGTATAAGCTAGAATGTGTGAATCTGGTATACGCTAGTGTGTGTGAATCTGGTATAAGCTAGAGTGTGTGAATCTGGTATAAGCTAGAATGTGTGAATGTGGTATATACTAGTCTGTGTGAATCTGGTATACGCTAGTGTGTGTGAATCTGTTCTACGCTAGAGTGTGTGAATCTGGCATACGCTAGATTATGTGAGTGCATGAATGTGAAAATGTTCTAGAAATATAAATAGGTCAATCATATTCAAACGCGTCCAACAATTTTTGTTTTTCAATTTCCGCCGCCTTAATCCATCACGATATGTTTTTTGTGGTGGACGACATTATTAAAAATGTTTTCTTGTCTTGATGTAGATGGGGGCGGTAATAAAAACATACAAGTAATATGCGTGTCATTGTATATTTCTATGTTTTACCATTCATATTTCTAGATGTCTGTTTTTCCATTCATATTTCTACATGTCTGTTTTTCGTTTGTCACTATCACTATCTTTATGTCTGTATTTTGTCTGTCACACCCGTCTGTATCACCTCCTCCCCTTTTCTGTATGTCTTTTTATATTTGTCTCTGTCAATATCTCTGTATGTTTGACTTTTATCTTGTCTCTGCATCATTGGACACCCCACCTAGTAGTTGCTGCGGCGTACAACATGAAGAGTTATGCTGACATGTCACCTATCTACCTTTTTCATCAGTATCTCTGTATATATATATATATATATATATATATATATATATATATATATATATATATATATATATATATATATATATATATATATATATCTTTTAATTTGTGGCCATGTGTAGTGTTGTCTTTTACACACCATGAGCAAAGTTGTTTTGTTGTAAAAGGCCGTTTCAGTCGAAACTTCGAGCTGTGTGTATATTTTTTCTGTACTTCCAGTGACTCGTCAAAATGTCATTATCAGGTACTTTCACTTGTCTTATGCCTGTTTATTCTACTTTTACATCTACCAGTCCAGTACTATTATTTACCCGCTTAATATTTAAACAATCATTTATTGCATTATCTTCTTTTGTATAGTCTGTATGAATGCCTGAAGTCTATGAAAACCTGAATGTATAGTCTATTAAGTCTGTATGAAGTAGGAAGTATGTATAATCTGTATGAAGTCTGAAGTTTGTATAGTCTCTATAAATGTCTGAAGTCTATATAGTCTGTATGAAGTCTGAAGTCTGTATAGTCTGTATAAATGTCTGAAGTCTGTATAGTCTTTATAAATGTCTGAAGTCTATATAGTCTGTATGAAGTCTGAAGTCTGTATAGTCTGTATAAATGTCTGAAGTCTGTATAGGCTGTATGAAGTCTGAAGTCTGTATAGTCTGCATGAATGTCTGAAGTCTGTATAGTCTGCATGAATGTCTGAAGTCTGTAAAGTCTGTATGGATGTCTGAAGTCTGTATAGTCTGCATGAATGTCTGAAGTCTGTATAGTCTGTATGAATGTCTGAAGTCTGTATGAATGTCTGAAGTCTGTATAGTCTATATGAATGTCTGAAGTCTGTATAGTCTGTATGAATGTCTGAAGTCTGTATAGTCTACATGAATGTCTGAAGTCTGTATAGTCTGTATGAATGTCTGAAGTCTGTATAGTCTGTATGAATGTCTGAAGTCTGTATAGTCTACATGAATGTCTGAAGTCTGTATAGTCTGTATGAATGTCTGAAGTCTGTATGAATGTCTGAAGTCTGTATAGTCTGTATGAATGATAGATATAATGCAAGGGTATGGGAGTTTTACAGTAAACAAAATTCAAATTGTATTTGGTGAACAGAAGTTGTATATATGACTACATTTAGTGAGGAAGTTTTACCCCCTCTTTACATTTAGTGAGGAAGTTTTACCCCCTCTTTACATTTAGTGAGGAAGTTTTACCCCCTCTTTACATTTAGTGAGGAAGTTTTACCCCCTCTTTACATTTAGTGAGGAAGTTTTACCCCCTCTTTACATTTAGTGAGGAAGTTTTACCCCCTCTTTACATTTAGTGAGGAAGTTTTACCCCCTCTTTACATTTAGTGAGGAACTTTTACCCCCTCTTTACATTTAGTGAGGAACTTTTACCCCCTCTTTACATTTAGTGAGGAAGTTTTACCCCCCTCTTTACATTTAAGGAGGAAATTTCCCCCCCCCCTCCTTTTTACGTTTCAGGAGAATGTACAAATCGTCCGTTTTTATGTGTAAATTTCACTATTTATGAAAAATCGATGACGTAAATCCCCCCCCCCCAGCTTATCGTTAGGTTACTAGTACCTTAAGTCATGTTCAGATTTACTAAGTGGAACGTAGGTGGGGGGGGGGGGGTAGAAGAATAATTTCCTACACGCCGCCGCCACCACCCCCCTCACTTTACTACAGTCATGTTGGTGAAACTTTTTGTTTCACCTCTATGTTTCAAGCATATTTATTGTGAAAGAAGTCTGTTTCCATTATGTTGTTGTAACATATATTTTATGAGGGTTTAATCCAGGGTTTTCCATTATGTTGTTGTAACATATATTTTATGAGGGTTTAATCCAGGGTTTTCCATTATGTTGTTGTAACATATATTTTATGAGGGTTTAATCCAGGGTTTTCCATTATGTTGTTGTAACATATATTTTATGAGGGTTTAATCCAGGGTTTTCCATTATGTTGTTGTAACATATATTTTACGAGGGTTTAATCCAGGGTTTTCCATTATGTTGTTGTAACATATATTTTACGAGGGTTTCAGAGAAAGGGGAAAATTTCAACTCCTCACTTTCCCCCTTCGTCCATAAATATGGGATTACGATCATGTCTATCTGGCAATCATGTCTATCTGGCAATCATGTCTATCTGGCAATCATGTCTATCTGGCAATCATGTCTATCTGGCAATCATGTCTATCTGGCAATCATGTCTATGTGACAATCATGATATATCCTATATGACTGAGCACATCACGTTAAACTATCAATCAAGTTCTATGCCAAGTGGCGTTGGCGATTATGCTTCTTCATAACTATATGTCTCCTTTTTTTGTTAATAAGTTCACTTGCTGACGTCTTTTTGTGCCAGATTGGCAACCCATTCCAAAATCCATCTGAACGCCATCTACAGAAAACTCTTCTATTCCTGTCGTTGAAAAGCGTCTAACAAAGCGATATAACAAAGGGTTTCGCGAATAGACAGACAGACAGATAAACAGATAGATAGATCGATAGGTAGGAAGACAGACAGACAGACAGATAGGTAGATAGATAGATTAGTGATAAGCAAAGAGATGTAATCTATAAAGTTAGAAAGACTGGCTGAACATGTGTTGACTAAGGAAGCTTAGAATGTTAAGGTCACCGGGAAGTGTTAAGAGAACGCAAGAATTTGCTATAACCTTGACGCAAACTGACGAAGGATTAAACCTAGTAGGATTAAGCTGCTGATATTACAATACAAAATGTTAAGATACAAATTGTGCCAACGAGTCGTGTGTGAGAAATTATGAACGAAGTTCAGGAAACACGGGATTAGTTAGTCAATAATAAATTTTGGGGATATTTGTTACCTATAATACTTTATGGTAGTGTGTCTGATATAACTTAATTGTACGTTGATGTCGCTGGTTGAAAGGACACACCTCTCCAAAAAGAGATGTAAACTCAATAATTACCTGCTAAACACGGGATTTTGTCACATACGTGATTTTGGGGTTTTAATTTTGTAATTTTGGGAACGAAAAACAAAATGTCTTTAGTTGGGAATACTGTGTAGACCAATGATTCCCAAAGTGGGGACCCACTCCCCACGGGGGAGAGGGGTAATTTTATTGTTCAAGTAGGGCAATTCAAAAATTGTAATTAGACTTTATTTATGGAATAATTCAATGTTTTAATATTAAAAAAAATATATGTATATTTCACATAAGGGCGGCAGAATTTTAGAAAGACAGGTGGGGCACGGTAAAAAAAAAAGGTTGGGAAACAATGGTCTAGACGAACTAATTGGACAAAAAACAAGAAGTTATTACTTAAGTAGAAGTGGGAAAGCGTGGAATTGCTAAACGACATTCAATGACAAAGGACATTTCCTCAAAACGTAGACATTATATACGGGAGTTTTGGTGAGCAGAACTCAATTGTTTCATCGAAGTCAGAAAGAACGGATCCATACGAAAATGTAATTGTTGAATTTAGACTACGGGATCATTCACTTTGGATGCGCCATTTGGATATTATTGTCTTTATAGATTTTCCTCACATTGTTTATGTATGGCTCGTTACAGTAAATTGAAAGTGTTGGATTTTCCTCACGTCTGTTGAAATTTGTGTGGATTGTTACAGTTAATCGAAAGCGTTAGATTTTCTTCACGTTGGATATACATAATCTTTAGAAGAATAGCTTGATGGCTATCCACAATTTCTCTCCAGCTGAGAAGTATTCGTTGAAGTTGGGTTACACACATCCGACATATATTAGAAGAAGGCTAGGAAGGGCACTATCATGAAGTGCCGGCCACAAGAATTGGAGTCGCTAAAGTGTTTTTTCTGAGATTTATAATTTCATGAGAGATGTAGCAGGTGAGTGGAAGGTTACTCACATTCTTTGTTTATATGATTATTACTAGGTCGATTTATTTCAGGTGAGGACGAATCGGTCCTAATTCTAATCTTGAGATTTCAAAGAGGAGAGACGGGAAGATCTCTTCTTTATTATGAAGACAGAAGTTTTGTGATATCTGTCATGAATGTATGTATACTCAGTGAGTTCCCACTGTTTATTTTGAATGAGTGAGCCGTCACATAAGGCTCTGTTGTACCTTCTTTATTAATGTAAATGATGTAAAATCGCTTTGATGTCTTTTACGGATGTTGAACATAATAAGTCTTATTGCTGTTTTGCTGATGTTAGAAATGGAAAAATGTTTTGTCTAACTTGACGAATAATTGCTGGAATTATGACCTCTACTAGAGGATACGAGGATATTAAGTCTCTCATAGGTGTCTAAGACTACGTCTAATCTTTCTAAGACTACGAACTGGATAACATTATCGACAAGATCCTCGCCACATTTCAAATTGGGTTGCTGGGGAATGGCTACACTGTCTTCGAGTATTATTCATTTGGGCGGAACTATATGGTTGTGCTATTTAATTCCACTGTATTCGAACGCAAAGGATTAGCTGTTCAAATCCCATACAGATTGACAGATGTCAATCTCTCGAATTGACTGCTGATCTCTCGCGAGTTGAGGAACTATATGGCTTTATTAAATTCCGTTATATTTGAACCCCAAGGATTAGCTGTTCAAGTCCCATGCAGATTGACAGATATCAATCTACACAATTTGACTGCGGACCACTAGACAGTTGACTGCCGACCACTAGACAGTTGACTGCCGAGCACTAGACAGTTGACTGCCGAGCACTAGACAGTTGACTGCCGACCACTAGACAGTTGACTGCCGACCACTAGACAGTTGACTGCCGAGCACTAGACGTGACTAACTAATATGTTTCTGAGAGACGGGATTAGAGTATTACGTGCCAGAGCGGTATCTGAACCTAGAGTACTCAGGCTATTCGATGAGAGGGATAAGTTATATGTTGTCTTTCTTTGTCTTAGTCGTTTGATTATCTTTTGGTTGAAACTTAGTGATGAAATGCTAGAAATAATGAGACATACTGTAGACAACCCATATTTTGAGATTAAATGGTAAATTCTGTTCTTTTCTGAGTTGGTCATTTCAGCGGTAGAATGAGATTGATTTATAACTGGAAGATCTTAAGGCTCACAACATCTGAAGGATTAGAACATCTTAGGGCTCACAACATCTGAAGGATTAGAACATTTTAGGGTCTACAACATCTGAAGGATTAGAACATCTTAGGGTCTACAACATCTGAAGGATTAGAACATCTTAGGGTCTACAACAGCTAAAGGATTAGAACATCTTAGGGCTCACAACATCTGAAGGATTAGAACATCTTAGGGTCTACAACAGCTAAAGGATTAGAACATCTTAGGGCTCACAACATCTGAAGGATTAGAACATCTTAGGGTCTACAACATCTGAAGGATTAGAACATCTTAGGGTCTACAACATCTGAAGGATTAGAACATCTTAGGGTCTACAACATCTGAAGGATTAGAACATCTTAGGGTCTACAACAGCTAAAGGATTAGAACATCTTAGGGCTCACAACATCTGAAGGATTAGAACATCTTAGGGTCTACAACAGCTAAAGGATTAGAACATCTTAGGGTCTACAACATCTGAAGGATTAGAACATCTTAGGGTCTACAACATCTGAAGGATTAGAACATCTTAGGGTCTACAACATCTGAAGGATTAGAACATCTTAGGGTCTACAACATCTGAAGGATTAGAACATCTTAGGGCTCACAACATCTGAAGGATTAGAACATCTTAGGGTCTACAACATCTGAAGGATTAGAACATCTTAGGGTCTACAACATCTGAAGGATTAGAACATCTTAGGGTCTACAACATCTGAAGGATTAGAACATCTTAGGGTCTACAACAGCTAAAGGATTAGAACATCTTAGGGTCTACAACATCTGAAGGATTAGAACATCTTAGGGTCTACAATATCTGAAGGATTAGAACATCTTAGGGTCTACAACATCTGAAGGATTAGAACATCTTAGGGTCTACAACAGCTAAAGGATTAGAACATCTTAGGGCCCACAACAGCTGAAGGATTAGAACATCTTAGGGCCCACAACAGCTGAAGGATTAGAACATCTTAGGGCCCACAACAGCTGAAGGATTAGAACATCTTAGGGCCCACAACAGCTGAAGGATTAGAACATCTTAGGGCCCACAACAGCTGAAGGACATTACTATTACTATATAGGAAGGAGAATCACAAGCTACGGTTGACTTACTATAAAGATAGAAGGGAGTGACTGCATACTAGTTAGTCTATTAACGAACCACAGACGAGATGGAGGGAATGATTAATACTGGGTTAAGATCCATTGTGTCAAAGCGTTAACGTCTCTCCCCCCCCCCCTCGTTTACAAGCCGTCTCTACTTGATTACTCAGAAAGCAAATTTTATAGACTTTATGATCATAAATGTAAAAAAACAACAACTTTCTCAATTAAATTAATAGTGACTGTCGCCTCACAATCATCAAAAGGTGAAAACAGACCCTTACCCCAAGTTTCTTTATTCTTTGAACTTGTTCAATTAATATCCAAGATAAAATATTTCATTGTAACCATCTAACCATTTAATATTTATCATTGTAACCATCTTATCATTTCATATTTATCACTGTTTAGCGACGTGGTTTATAGCTTTTCTGAGAACAAAAAAAAAAACACTTGTGATTCTATATCTTCTTGACATGGATTTATTAATTTGACACGGGCTCCGTATTTTGTTTGTCGGGTGAATTTGACACATGCTCCGTATTTTGTTTGTCTGGTGAATTTGACATAGGCTCTGTATGTTTCCCATACACTTTTGTTTGTTAGGTTTTAAGACATTTTGAGTCATGTCCACTTCAAACTAAGACGAGACCATTGTTGTTATATCAGGAAATGTGTGTCTTATTGTCTATTTTCGAGCTTATGATCTTGAACTAGGTATACATGTTATTGAGAGTACACATATTGTGTAAAGCAGTGGTTCGAATACATTCGAAACCCCGTCCAATGGGGGATTAGCTGATCTCAAAGGGAAGGGGTACAGCGATAACAGTTTGGGAAACGCTGATGTATATATATACACGCACATATAGACACGCACATATAGACACGCACATATAGACACGCACATATAGACACGCACATATAGACACGCACATATATATTGTGCATTACACCAATATCTAGTTGCTTGCAGACTTACAGGAGCCATCTAGTTCAATGAGTACATCACTAATTTTCTGATTATTTGATTCAAGGTTCGACTTCTAGTTACAGTGAAACATTTTAAAACATCACCAACTGCCCCTAGTCAACTTCTTTTGATGAAATTATGATTTCTAGATATTCTGTGAACTTAAAGATTATTTGTGATTCTAATCATGTCACCCCTAGACATTTCGTTGGTCTAAATATGCATGTGTAATACCATATTCTCTGTGATGTATCTTCACGGGGCGAATGCTTTATATTTATTTTTTCCCCCTTTAGTCCCCTGTGAAAATTTGGTTGAACAATTTCTACACCTTGTACTGGTATTGGTCAAGTGCGATGAGTTATTATGCATCCAGTCCGATATTGGTCATGTATAGAGCGGTTGGCTTTAGGTCGTTGTGGGTTCCCCAGAATATACTTTACAGAAACGCTTCTGTGGGCCAGACTGTTGATCTGTGAATATCGATCCTGAAACCATGGTTGCTCAGCTCTAGCTAATTGTTTTATGACCCCGTTCTTGAACGGTATTTTGATTGGTTACAGTGTGATACAAGATCACCCTGTTTCTAGCTTCCTACCACGAGTGGGGGTGTTTCCTGACTTGGACGGCAGGGTGGTATCTTGTGTTACTTGTAGTCTAGATGGTTTTCATGGGATATTCTTCAGAATAGCTATAATTTGTACACTGCGTTGAAACATCAACATTTTCTTTGTCGTTATCTCGGTGCAACTAGAAGTCCGGACACTGGTGCATTTTCTTTCCACAACTCATCCTGTGACGTCAACTCTGAACATCTAATTTACATTACGTTTACTTTACTTTTAAACAAATTGTGCAACATTCGAGATATAGAACGTTTCACCAACTTTGTCCAACTTTAATATCATGTATCTCAGCAAATATATAACGCATTTAATTAAAATTGTGTGCGTAAATTGAAAATGGTGTAGACCTTATAAATTAATATTTTCATTAAATTACATTCATTAATTTCTATTTTTGTTTACATAGATTAAAAATCTAGGTGTAAGCACGCAACTCACATACAAAAATTAGGGTTTTTACAATCAATAATATTACGTTATTTACAAATGACGTTTTACACATTGTTTATCATACATTTGGCATGACTAAACGTAAAATTTGACGATTCTGTACTCTCGAGTGCAAGACAGACGGCGTTCAAAATTTGTATCTGATGTAATGTCATATGTGTTAAGATTATTTTTTTTCGAGACACACAAATTAGTATGTTGACAAAGATGAAATGATTTCATTCATGCGAATATACTGAACATGATGCACAAATATAAAGTATAGATTTGTTTGGTCTAACCAAAAATAACAACGTATGCAAAAATTGCATTAATACGTTAGACGGTTACTTAGATAATTACATTTGTTTGAGGGAAAAGCTAGTGAAACGTGATATAGTTGCAGAGTATATTATTTATACAATAAACAGTTTATTTTTTTATAGAACATATATATCAACGACAACTAGTGTTTATTGTTTATATAACAACCACAACTAGTGTTTATTGTTTATATAACAACCACAACTAGTGTTTATTGTTTATATAACAACCGCAACTAGTGTTTATTGTTTATATAACAACAAAAACTAGTGTTTATTGTTTATATAACAACCAAAACTAGTGTTTATTGTTTATATAACAACCACAACTAGTGTTTATTGTTTATATAACAACCACAACTAGTGTTTGTTTATATAGCAACCACAACTAGTGTTTATTGTTTATATAACAACCACAACTAGTATTTATTGTTTATATAACATTTGATTATTTTTTATACAACCAGTATTTGTAGAGCAACCAGCGTTTATTGTTTATACAATCAGTGTTTATTATTTATGCAACGACCAATGTTTATGGTGTATAAAACAATCAGTGTTTATTATTTATACGACAACCAGTGTTTATCCGACTGCAAATAATATAAAACAAAACAACCAACGAAAGCAGAGCTAGATGTCAATTTAATTAAACGTTTTGACGTATTTTTTCCAGGTATGGAAACAGTAAAGAGAGAAACACCCCCTCACATTACTCTGTTTATTAATGGTATTATTAAGATTTTTTTCCAGGAATGAACAAATAGCTGGTTCATTGAAATAATGATCACGTGAACTTTTTTTATCATCAACATCCGTGGCGATAAATATCACGTTGACAAAAATAATTGCTGTAACTGAAATAACTGATTTTAAAATAAAATCGAGCAATCGTGGAAGAGTAGATCGATCATGATTGTGTGTTTCAAACAATCTTTATTGATTGATAATTTTCCGTCTGAAAGAAAAGACTATGCACGACTGTGACGAGAGTTAGATACAGTTTATTTATAAATACCAGGTGTGATAAATATAATCAGGTGAAGCGAGGCATGAAATTAACGTTCCGACTTGAGGTTCAAGCCACCGTGAAAGGGTTACTTGAGCTTAGATCTTCTGAATGTTTATGTCTGTACGATCTAATATAACCAATGTAGACTTGTGCTCATGCTTGGGAAATATTGGATTTGGAGAATGCTCAGAAAACCAATACACGATAGAAGTAGATCAATAACTGAGAAATCTACATCAAACAGGAAAAAGAGAAGAAGAAGCATAATGATAATATAGACCACGTAGGACTGGATATAGATCGGGGCTGATATGGAATGAAGCGGATAATTTACAAGCCATAATTATATACACAGATGGCTCAGTTAACAGGGATACAAATAAAAGCGGTTGGGGTTTTGTTGCCTACAGAAACGGCGTTAAGTTGGTTGAGAAATCTTCAGCATATTCCACTGTCACATCGAGCATGAGGATGGAGATATAGGGAGTTACAGCAGCTATTAATTGGTTGATAACTGATACATCAACACACTCTGTAATACTCACATACTCTCAAAGTATGCTGAGCAAGATAGAAAAGTACATGCTGAGAAAAGAATTGTGGGACTTATTGAACAACTCAACTGTCCAGAGCACTGCATGGACATACTTACCTCTTCATGCTGGAGTCAGAGGAAACGAGAGAGTTTATTCATTGACAGACAGTACGGTGATAGACGGCACGTTACTTAGAAGAGATAAAGCAGACTTGATCACGGCAGTAATAAATTCATTTCAAGATTTCAATGTCAACAAGGCTGAGAACGTACATATATACAGAATGTCAGAAATGGGCGTATCTAGAGGTGAGCGAAGGAAAAGTAAATCTTTTGGAAGGCCCCGAAAATCATGCAATCAACACCTGACCGGGACCATGAGTATACATACATTGAGATGGCTGCTGGAACGGAGAGCGGTGCATTTATTGGGCTGCTCCACGTGTTGTGAAGCCAGTTTCTAATCAAGAAGAGGCTGATAAAATTCAAGGATAGACACAAATTTAAAAAAATCATGTTTATGGCTTATGTACCCGTAGATGTTGAAAAAACCATATGAGACACAAGGATTTGATTGGTAGAGATTATATTTATACACACATAAAGTCGTTTGTTGTATAACAACAAGCTCAGACGCGCATTCCCGTTTCACCTGCTGTCTTTTAACACTTATACTGAAATATATCATTATTGCCCCACGGGGTGGCGCTTTCCCATGCTTCCGTGTCCCCTAATCGATTGAAGCAGCTGCAGTATATGAACTTGTATCAATCGTACAGGGGTCAAAACTATTGTGTACGCTTGTCAAAATAGAACGCACATAACTGTTAGTATTTCCTGGGAATATTATGTTCATACGCTCGAGTCTGTGCACTTTTGTGGACATAACTAGGACATTGAAAGTACAGAAGTGTGAAACTGTTGGCAATTATTTGTACTTGTTAAATATAAGAGTTGTTTGTGATGAGATGATGTCGTAAACTGAGAGTTGTTTGTGATGTGTGGTAAACTGAGAGTTGTTTGTGATGAGATGATGTCGTAAACTGAGAGTTGTTTGTGATGAGATGATGTCGTAAACTGAGAGTTGTTTGTGATGTGTGGTAAACTGAGAGTTGTTTGTGATGTGTGGTAAACTGAGAGTTGTTTGTGATGAGATGATGTCGTAAACTGAGAGTTGTTTGTGATGTGATGATGTCGTAAACTGAGAGTTGTTTGTGATGTGTGGTAAACTGAGAGTTGTTTGTGATGTGTGGTAAACTGAGAGTTGTTTGTGATGTGTGGTAAACTGAGAGTTGTTTGTGATGAGATGATGTCGTAAACTGAGAGTTGTTTGTGATGTGATGATGTCGTAAACTGAGAGTTGTTTGTGATGTGTGGTAAACTGAGAGTTGTTTGTGATGAGATGATGTCGTAAACTGAGAGTTGTTTGTGATGAGATGATGTCGTAAACTGAGAGTTGTTTGTGATGAGATGATGTCGTAAACTGAGAGTTGTTTGTGATGTGTGGTAAACTTAGAGTTGTTTGTGATGTGTGGTAATCTGTTGTTTGTGATGTGTGGTAATCTGTTGTTTGTGATGTGTGGTAAACTGAGAGTTGTTTGTGATGTGTGGTAAACTTAGAGTTGTTTGTGATGTGTGGTAATCTGTTGTTTGTGATGTGTGGTAATCTGTTGTTTGTGATGTGTGGTAATCTGTTGTTTGTGATGTGTGGTAAACTGAGAGTTGTTTGTGATGTGTGGTAAACTGAGAGTTGTTTGTGATGTGATGATGTCGTAAACTGAGAGTTGTTTGTGATGTGATGATGTCGTAAACTGAGAGTTGTTTGTGATGTGTGGTAAACTGAGAGTTGTTTGTGATGTGTGGTAATCTGTTGTTTGTGATGTGTGGTAAACTTAGAGTTGTTTGTGATGTGTGGTAAACTTAGAGTTGTTTGTGATGTGTGGTAATCTGTTGTTTGTGATGTGTGGTAATCTGTTGTTTGTGATGTGTGGTAAACTGAGAGTTGTTTGTGATGTGTGGTAAACTGAGAGTTGTTTGTGATGTGTGGTAAACTGAGAGTTGTTTGTGATGTGTGGTAAACTTAGAGTTGTTTGTGATGTGTGGTAATCTGTTGTTTGTGATGTGTGGTAATCTGTTGTTTGTGATGTGTGGTAAACTGAGAGTTGTTTGTGATGTGTGGTAAACTTAGAGTTGTTTGTGATGTGTGGTAATCTGTTGTTTGTGATGTGTGGTAATCTGTTGTTTGTGATGTGTGGTAATCTGTTGTTTGTGATGTGTGGTAAACTGAGAGTTGTTTGTGATGTGTGGTAAACTGAGAGTTGTTTGTGATGTGATGATGTCGTAAACTGAGAGTTGTTTGTGATGTGATGATGTCGTAAACTGAGAGTTGTTTGTGATGTGTGGTAAACTGAGAGTTGTTTGTGATGTGTGGTAATCTGTTGTTTGTGATGTGTGGTAATCTGTTGTTTGTGATGTGTGGTAAACTGAGAGTTGTTTGTGATGTGTGGTAAACTGAGAGTTGTTTGTGATGTGTGGTAAACTGAGAGTTGTTTGTGATGTGTGGTAAACTTAGAGTTGTTTGTGATGTGTGGTAATCTGTTGTTTGTGATGTGTGGTAATCTGTTGTTTGTGATGTGTGGTAAACTGAGAGTTGTTTGTGATGTGTGGTAAACTTAGAGTTGTTTGTGATGTGTGGTAATCTGTTGTTTGTGATGTGTGGTAATCTGTTGTTTGTGATGTGTGGTAAACTGAGAGTTGTTTGTGATGTGTGGTAAACTTAGAGTTGTTTGTGATGTGTGGTAATCTGTTGTTTGTGATGTGTGGTAATCTGTTGTTTGTGATGTGTGGTAAACTGAGAGTTGTTTGTGATGTGTGGTAAACTGAGAGTTGTTTGTGATGTGTGGTGAACTGAGAGTTGTTTGTGATGTGTGGTAAACTGAGAGTTGTTTGTGATTTGTGGTAAACTCAGAGTTGTTTGTGATGTGTGGTAAACTGAGAGTTGTTTGTGATGTGTGGTAAACTGAGAGTTGTTTGTGATGAGATGATGTCGTAAACTGAGAGTTGTTTGTGATGTGTGGTAAACTGAGAGTTGTTTGTGATGTGTGGTAAACTGAGAGTTGTTTGTGATGTGCGGTGAACTGATAGTTGTTTGTGATGTGTGGTAAACTGAGAGTTGTTTGTGATGTGTGGTAAACTGAGAGTTGTTTGTGATGTGTAGTAATCTGAGAGTTGTTTGTGATGTGTGGTAAACTTAGAGTTGTTTGTGATGTGTGGTAATCTGTTGTTTGTGATGTGTGATAATCTGAGAGTTGTTTGTGATGTGTGGTGAACTGAGAGTTGTTTGTGATGTGTGGTAAACTTAGAGTTGTTTGTGATGAGATGATGTCGTACACTGATGTCTTATGTTATTATTATATGATACATATTTTGAATAGTGCAATAATTAAATGACAAACCAATGTCAGAAGGTGATGTTATTTACCGAGGCAATGTCAGCAGGTGATGTATCTTACCTAGGCAATGTCAGCAGGTGATGTTACTTACCTAGGCAATGTCAGCAGGTGATGTTACTTACCTAGGCAATGTCAGCAGGTGATGTTATTTACCGAGGGAATGTCAGCAGGTGATGTATCTTACCTAGGCAATGTCAGCAGGTGATGTTACTTACCTAGGCAATGTCAGCAGGTGATGTATCTTACCTAGGCAATGTCAGAAGGTGATGTTATTTACCTAGGCAATGTCAGCAGGTGATGTTACTTACCTAGTCAATGTCAGCAGTTGATGTTACTTACCGAGGGAATGTCAGCAGGTGATGTATCTTACCTAGGCAATGTCAGCAGGTGATGTTACTTACCTAGGCAATGTCAGCAGGTGATGTTACTTACCTAGACAATGTCAGCAGGTGATGTTACTTACCGAGTTACCGAGGTAATGTCAGCAGGTGATGTTACTTACCAAGGTAATGTAAGCAGAATATTGCATCCGTGGTCAAATGTTAAAATAT